>CM050164.1:475009769-475321347 GCA_027410445.1 Discoglossus pictus
CCATCTTCCAAGAAGAACGCATCCGCATTAGAGTCCTCCAGTTCATGATGGCGCAGAGATATCAATCCCATTATTCCTGGGAACCTCTCCCTCCAGCCACTGATGTCCCGCTTCATATCCCTCACCAGCCTTTTGATAGGGATGTATCCCAAATCATTTCCTCCCACATGGAATAACACAATCTCCGGCCGACCAAAGCGCTGGGTGTACGAGTCCATCAACCCACTAGCTTGCCTCCACCTCATTCCTCTCGTACCAAACCAGCGCACTGCTCCGCGCCCATTAGGTATACTCAACTGCAGACCATCCTTCCAGTTCATGGCAAAACGCTCCGCCCAGTATATGTAGAAGTGCCCGATCACCCAGAGTTGACTCCGAGGGTCTGCAATGGCATGGCAAACTTAGTAAGCAACTGAAGCCGGTCGAATGTATAACTTGAAAGGGCTCGATTGCCACCTTCCAATCCTCTAAAGCACCTCATCCGGAAGTCCCAAGCCCGCTTCTTCCAAATTCAGCCTCACATAGTCCCAGTTTGCTCAAACAACTTTTGAAAACATTAGAGAATTGGAAGTGCGACAAGGCGAGCCCGCCCAAGTATAATTATAACGGCCTGGGCAAACCCCGCCGCCGCTGCAACAGTCGGTCCACACAGTCCACTGGGCAACAGTCCATTCCTAGCCGTCTCAGCATGATCTCCTTGCCATGACCCGCCTGGTCTGTCTTGGACCTCCTTTAACCATAACACTACCCTGTCACCTTCCACCCATACGTCCTCCACTTGCATGCCTCCCGGGCCGTGCCTGCTAGCAACAACCAGTTCGCCTAACCTGAATACCCCAAAGAAGGCTAGCAAAAAAGCTGTATGGAACAGCAGCGCCTCGTAGGCTGTGTGGCAAACCTCCTCCAGTGCCACAGAGATACACAACAACAGCAAAAATGTGACAGGGCGCCGTCCTTACCCGACTGACCCTTAGCCAATCCTTTTAAGACCCTCCTTACCAGAAACTCCTTAGTCAAGTCCTTCTGCCCAGATAGCTTAAACATAAAAGCTAACGCAGTTACTTGACTGGACACTGGTGCCGCCAACATACCGGCATTCCTACATTGCAGTATGAACCACAGCAGTTTGCTTAACCTCTGATCATCAGACTCCTCACCGCCTGCCGCCGCCACCAAGTCGACCTACTTAAACCACACCTTGTATGCCGATCATCTTGATGGGGCCAATGAATTCCTGATCAGCGACACTACCTCTCTGCTCCGAACTCCCATAGCGTGAGCGGTAACTGCTCCGGCGTCGCTGCTTCTTGGGGTGCCAGCTGTCTGAAGCGCCCCCACTGAAAACGAGACAGTGAGTCAGGTATACTGTTATCTATGCCCGGAACATGCCTAGCTCTAAAACATATGTTCAAACGTAAGCAGGCAAGAACTAAGTGTCGAAGCAACCTAATGACTGGTATTGATGATGACGTGATGTTGTTCACAGAGTGGACCACTGACATGTTGTCCGAGAAAAAGATGATGTGCCTATCCTTAAGGTCTTGTCCCCACATACATACTGAGACAACGATAGGAAATAGCTCCAGAAAGGCTAAATTCTTGGTTAGGCCCGCCTCTATCCATTTTTCAGACCATGCTGCTGCACACCATTTGTCACTAAAATATGTACCAAATCCGTGAGCCCCCGACGCGTCAGTAAACAAGGCCAGCTGGATGTTAAACCGCCTACGCGTGTGAATCAATGCCCTACCATTGAAGGATTAGAGTCCTCCAGTTCATGATGGCGCAGAGATATCAATCCCATCTTTCTAATAAAGCTCGATATTAACTTGTTCACTTTCTGCCTGGTCCTGTCCAGGCTACCTGGGTCCCTCACATTTCTCCACGCCCTCCTTTTTACCATCTCCGACCATATAACTATTTTTCCTGGGAACCTTCTTCCAAGAACGCCACCCAAACTGCTGCGTCCTCTCTTATAGATGCCGTTATCCTTGCGAAGTGGTGTAACTGCTTGACACCAACTGTAGCTAACGCGATCCGACGACAAAAGATCCTTCCCATGGGAATGATTCTACATGCGCACACGAGTTTCCCAAGAATGGACTGGAGTCACCGAAGAGACACCCTCCTCGCACCTGCCAGCACTGCCAACTCAATCGTTGACTTATTGGCCATTCGGGTATGTATCAGTCTAAACTTTCCAAGTTCTTTCTTCGGCACCACACCCAAAGGGTATATCCGTAAACAAGGTATAGGTGGTTCCGCAAACGCGCCTGCCATCCTGCCCAACTTGACTTCTTTTCTAATTTTTCTTCTGCTACACCAGGAAACTCGGCCACTGATTTTAAGGCGGGCTGTACGGTAAAACATTGATCCACCTTAGACGAAATTATAAAACCCTCATGAAAACTGTTGATCAGCAGCCTTGCTGCTTGCCCCTTTCCAGAGACCTTACCGTAGTGACTTAGCCATGGCAGCATTGCGTCCAGTGATACCGGCGTCAATCCCTTTTCCAGAGGGCTCACCCTGTCTGCCGGTTTCCCTTGTTTTTCCACATCTAAGCACAGAGTGCTCACCTCCACAGCCTGAGCAAATGTGCCTATATCTACAGTTAGGCGCCCACTTGCAAACCCCCTCATTGAAGGAGTAGCATGCTCCCTTGATTGCTCCACCCGGCGTGGCGGGTTGCCCGCCCCACCACGAAAGGGCGCCACCGCCAGCATAGGTGTCATTTCATTCAGCCAGTGCGCAACAGCCTTGTCACTCCACAACATCCCCGGTCTAGTGGCCATACACTGACGAAAACTCTTGTCATACCTCCAATATGCCATACCGCCATAGGTGCGGTGCGCCCCCATGTATCTCGTCGAGGTAAATGAATAGAGCTGAACACTGCTCTGGAAACCACTCGCCTATGACTCACGCCAGGATCGAAAATGCCTGCAGCCAGTTCTCAAACATCCTACGAATCTTCCTGAAGCCCGTCCGCTCTGGCTCGCCCGACACCGGCCCTCTGTCCTGGGTATCCACGAATCTTGATGAGGGTAGCAATGAGAATATTTCGATAAATTCCCTCTTCTAAATCCCCTCATTTACTTCTAGTGGCAGATGAGCACCTAAGCTATACAAGCGGGGAAGGCGGTGAGACTAACCCAGAAGCACTCGCCGCCCGGGAGGCACAACTCTTCTCCTGTTCTATAGTACCTTGTCCTCCCCAGGCTGTCTTGCCTAACCCGACACCCTTTCTCCTAAATCTTCATTGTTCATGTTAACATCATATGATCTCAAGAATCCCTTTAACCCAGCCAGAAATGTCTGTATCTGTACGTCCCTGCCACTACCAGTGTAGCCCAAAGTGAGTGTCTCACCTGTATCATGCCTGGCAGGCTCCTGACGTGGCCTCTGATTGGCTGGACTGTTCCTGCCTCGGGATCCAGGTCGCCTGCTCTTCACACTAGTTGCAAATGATTCCCTCTCCGAACTGGAGTCCGCCTGGACGCGGCGATAAGACCTGGGGCTATGGGAGCGAGATCTGCCCATAGATGATCTGTGAAGGCAAAAAGAACCATATGAGGGCTGTCCTTGCCTGCCATGCCTGTCGTCCAGTTCACTCCACTCCAGTGATGACTCGTAGTTTGAATATGGTAAGGATAGCCCAGTCAAAGGACTGTCGGCTCTAACCTCCTGAACAGTTCTACCGTACGCTTTTGTTGCCCCTGTCTGTCCTCTGGTGTTACTACGGCCGGGGCCCCCCATCTGGGTAACCAACCGTCAATGCTTTCCGCATGGGTGGGTGAGCAGCCTGCTTCGTCTCAACTCTGATCGAAGATAAAGAAAGAGGGCTGTACCTTGCTGTTGGCTTCCTTGTTCTCACGGGACATGGGGATCGCCTTGTTTCCTCTCTCCTTATGCTCTCCACAACATCTCTTTCTCCACCTCGTTTCTCTTTCTTCTCAGCTGCGATAATTGGGATGGCGGCAAGCCCTGCGAATTCAAGGTAGGCACGTTATCACCACTCCCGCTAGCCCAACTCCAAGTTAAGGTTTCGGAGCCCTGGTGGTACTCCTTTTAATGTTACCCCTCTGGTTCACCTGAACCCTAGACTCGCTCTGCGGTGGCCGCATGGATAAAGAACTGGATCTCCTTACCTCCTCCCTCGGCTGGTTCTGAGACCTAGAAAGCCCCTGCGTGACTCTGTGGGGAGGAATGCCGCTCCCAATGCCCTTGGGGGAAACAGCCACCACTGACTGTTCCCCCGCAGATAAAGGGGGTTCATCTCCCACAATAGAGTCAGACGCAGGTGCTGCAGCAGCCTGTCCACAGCCCAGATGGTCTTCCAATCATTGCACTCCATGGCTGATGGCTCTGGACCGCACCTCCGCCAAGATGCGCTCTAAACCCACTGACTCCCCCACAGCCATACCCACAGACATAGCACAGGACAATGAGGGGTGATGAATGAAACAACATACAACAAACACACACCTGACACAACTCGCACAAAAGGCAAACACCTGGCTATGCCACCTAAATATGGAGCACAGCTATAGATAAAAGGCTAAATAAAAATGGCTGCTACATGCACAAATAGAAAGATAAAAAACAATATAAGTACAGTCCTAACCAATAGATAGACAGCAAGAGAGAAAAGAACAAAAATAAAGTTTCTGTTGATCAACTTCCTGAGTTGGGAGGAGACTATGAATGCAGAGGAAGGTTACATTGTTATAAGATTACTAGAGAATTGCCTGTCAAAAATGACGGCAATGAAATTGCAAGTGAGCTAGTGCTGTTTGGTGTATAATAATGAAATAAATAATACATTAATAAATGAATATACTTTACCTATTTTGAAGCATTGTGTTGAAGAGCTGACATTCTGTTTTCATGTTGCTGCAGCATTAGTGGTGTGGAGCTGCTGTGTAAGTGTGATGAATGTGTGCAGTGTAATAGTGTGCGTGCGCAAGACCAAACCGTTAGCGTAGCTGTGTACGAGCCCGCAAGCATTAGCAACAACTCGTATGCTCACAACTATATATGTGATATAGCATCTAAAAGTGGCAGTGCTATCAATTGAATTATTCATCAATATAATTATTGAATTATAAAAAATGTTTTTTTTGTTTTTCTGTTTGCTTCCTCTGGATCAATTAACAATTAATAATAATAATAAATAGTCTGAAGGATATATACTGATATATACTGAAGGAACAGTAAAAATGTAACCCTTTTTTTGTCTTTTTATAACATTTTGCAAACTACCTGTTCTTAATCTGCATCATAAATTATAAGGCGCAGCTTACATTTATTTGTGGCTGCTACACCACCTAGTGACCACCTTTATAAACTGCGGCTCTCAATCAATGTAACTTTTTTTCTGCTACTAGTGACAATTGATTGGAAATCCAGGAGCACAATTAAATAAAAAGCAAAAAAAGGAGCTTAACACCACTTATGTCTGAAAAAAATAAATAACTTTAATAGGATAATTATAATCCAAGAATAACACCGTTCAAAATATATGCAAAATAGTGCACTATAAAATAAATCCCATGATCCCATGAATATAGATTCCAAATCAAGGAAAATCCCTTATAAAAAGGGTTTAAATATCTATAGCTATAATAGTCAATCCTCATATATCAGAATAAACTGATACTCCTGAGGAAGTCAGGATATACTGATAATCATTGGATATGATAAAAAGTGATATGTAAAAACACTATTTGAAAAACATATAAAAACAGGACAGAGATCCTAAATGACCTGGAGGCCCAATACATATATATACATGCTATCAAAGACACCTTGGGCAAAAAACAAAAGATACCAAAAGCTGCAGATAACATATAACAGTATTAGTGTATTGGCAATGAATTACCACACTCAATATACTTGCTGTTCAATTGCCAAGCTTTGTAGGCATCAACACAATGTGTCCCATAATCATGCTGTGTTACATGTGTCCTCCAGTGGTCTCTGTCCCTGTAGTAAGAGATATAGTTGCCAACGGGCCATTTTGTCCACCCTCATGGACTTTCTCTAAGGCTGTGTAGTGTGCTGGCCTCTCTGGCTTATAAAGCCAGTTTACTTCCGGATTACGTCATAAGCATTGCGTAATTGCGTCTTAGACGCGATGACGTCACTCCGTTAATGTGCCCGCGTCATTACGCTATTCTACAATAATGCAACTTTATTGAACAAATGGTAGACATCTTAACATTATTCAAATAGTTGCTAACTTTAATCGATAGCGATCTTGACAAGCTCTAAGATTTTTTAATATTAATTATTAGTTATAAAATATAAAATATTGAATATTTAATGTTAATGTTAAAGAAAAGGCGTTATTAATATCCTGAGCCTGCTATTTTATGGATATTATAGTAGTGATCACTAGTATTAACTGTGTGGTATCTTAATAACTGATTAAAAATGTAGAAGTGCTTCTACCATGATTAAATTATTTAAAAAATTAATTAATTAAACCTAAGGTGCTACATAGTAATAATGTTTTATATTTCATTCTTATGTTGAAATTAAATTATAATAACTTGTTGACAATGATCTTATGTTTCTGCGGCTGATATAAAGAATACTCGTGTCATCTAATGTTATATATAAACATAAAAATCAATATGCATATAAATTGTGTTTTGTGCAATACTCAAAATAAAATTATTAAAAGTCACTAGGTGATTCTATTTAGAACTGTTATTTTTATATATGATTAAAAATAATGATGTGATAAAAAATATATAGTGTATCCTATGGGATAATCTATCTAAAATCAAGTGATAATGTTCCATAAAATATATTTCTACTATTTCTCGAAAACGGATACTGTCGATTTAAAGAAAGGCTGTATAAGAGTATCCTTCATTCAGCCCTTTGGGATATTTACTATCAAGCGTGAACATCCATTTACTTTCAGCTTGAAGAAGTCTCTTGTCTATATCGCCCCCTCTAGGTCCCTCAAACTATTTTTCTAGGACTTGAAACTTCCTAATTTTTGGTTGATTTCTGTAAAAAAAGTGTATATGCCTCGAGATGTGGGTGTCAAGATGTTTTGTGACAGAATATCTCAAAGAGATAGTTAAAACATTGCCATCTTATTTACAGGACACCTTAGATGTCCTAAAACAAATGGATGTCTTTTCTTTTTTTCTTTTCTTTTTTTTCTTTTCATTTAAAAAATGTATATAAAAAGAGTTACAAAATTTACAAACAATAAAAGACATCAAAACATCAAGACTACAAATATTCAGACAAAAAACAAAGGGAAAAACACTAAAAACATCAACAAAAACAAAAAATATAAACAGAAATGGAACCACAGCTGAATTTAAGTAATTCACATTGAGTCACAAAAGTAAGCATTTCTCGGCATATCACAACATGATATAATTCCATTGTAGGAGAAGAGGAGTAAGGCATTTTTAACAACTCCTGAAATTGTTTACTCTGATCCTTCTTTTCTTAATTTGTCTTTTTTCTTTTATTTTCCGTCTCTTCTTTTAATATGTTGCTTTCCAACATTAATAATTAAATTAAATAACTCCCTATATCTTCCAAAGAGACCATTTTAAGCAAAAAATTTTGACAAACCATGTGAAAGTGTCAAATACTCCAATTCTATTTGTTTATTTCTCTCTACAATGATCATAATTTCTGTCCAAGGGCCTCATTCTATTATCGGCCGCAGCCGTTGCGGGGCCGCAAGGACCGGCCGCAAGCTATTCGGCTATTCTATTCCCTTACGGCCGGGGATTCCGGCAGGCTTACGGCCGGTGCCTTGCTATCTCTTGCGGCCGCTCGCGCCAGAGGAAAGCCTTTGATCTAAAACGGCCGCAAGAGTTTTGCAATTCAATTGCTCCGGGAAACCTCTCTGCAAGGCTAAAAACGAGCCGCAGCTTACTTGCAGGAAAGAGGTCCCGCTAGCACTAATTAAGCACATAAAATAGCTCAAATAAAGCCATCCTGCACTTTGAGAAGACTATAAAGGGATTTTAGGTGTTAGAAAAAATAGCACATAATTATCCTGTACTCAAATCCGTAAAATATTTAATTTTTAATATCCGTAAAATATCCATGTAAAAAGTCCAGAGAGCTTGGAGCACCTCAGACACGCCCACGCCGCAGCCGGAAAATAAACAGTTAATTTGAACTTGGGTTTGGGCTGATGTGCAAGCTTGAGAGTGGGTTCCTTTTAATCCTCATGTCCCCCAATATGATCCCTAGCATTTACAGAGCTGTACAGTGCAGGCTTGAATTTATTTTTGAGTTTTTATAATTCACAGCTTACGGCCGGTTCCAAGATATGCGGCCGGCCGTAAAAGGAGATCCTTGCGGGGCCGTATAATAGAATCGCGAGTTAACTGAACCCCCGCAAGGAATCGCAGCCTTACGGCCGATTTACGGCCGATAATAGAATGAGGCCCCAAGTCGGTAAGGATTGTTTTTTCCATGCTCTAACTATAAGCCACTTGGCTGCCATTAAGGTATTTATAATCTCAGGGGTCGTTTTCAATTGGGTATTAATAATTTCAGAAATATTTGTTAGACATAATATGCAAAAATCCCTAATATAAGTGCAAGTCCACCACATATGTTCTTGGGTTCCTAAATGTTTTCCACATCTCCAACACTGACCATGATTTTTTCCAGGGGCAATTTTTTTCATCCTGATTGGGGTCATATACCATCACTGCACTAGTTTAAAATATGTTTCTCTCAAGGACTAGTTTATTATACTTTTCTCTATTTTTGAGAATGCTTTATACCATTGTGTTATAGACCAAGATACCCCAAGATTTCTCTCCCATTTTTCCATCCTTTCTGTTTTCCCTATTTCTAATCAGGATTTTATTATTTTATGATATCTTGATATTGTATTTTTCTTTTCAGTATTGTTTAAAAAAAATTCAAAATCAGTTAAATCTCTGTTAGGTAATTTTCCATAAACTGCATTTGTTATCGATGTATATAGTATATCATAAAGTAGCCTTTTAGAATTTTACCAATTCATTTTTTTAATTATATGTAAACCACCATTTTATTAAAGTTCTAGGAATACGTGGTAATTTAATAAGAATCTTGTTATCTATTTTCATATCCCAATATATATATTGTAAGTTCATATTTTTAACTAATTCATTTTCTATAAGCCAAAATTTGTGTTTGTTTTCTTTTATTATAAATGTTGAAAGATGAACTAATTTAATAGCATTTGAGTATTGAATAATATTTTTGTGCAGCCAGGCCTCCTCTAGAAAAAAAAGGGTTTACGGGCTTGCGTCTACGGCTCATAGCTCGCTGCATGGTTAAATGTAATAGCCCTGTAACACAGGAGAATTTCAAGCCTGCAGCCTTTGTGGGTGTGCCGTTGCTGCTACGGGCTTTGAATTTAATAGAGCTGCTATTATATTCTTTGTACCCACATAAAGCTGCCTCTGATCCCTCTTTCTTGTATAATTTAAAGGCTGTTTTTTCTCCATATTATGATTTTTAAATCATTGTTGAGCCACATTGGATGTGATTTACTTATTTTATTTATATTTTTACAAGGTATGTGCTGATAAGTATGTATTTTAAGTTAAGCTTTGAATGTTGTTCAGTTATTTTCTCTATTTTTACCAGTCCAAATCTATATGCTGTATTGTTGCCCTCATAACATTACAATTTAAGAGATTTTGTTGACCACTTAAAATATGTTTTTGAAACTCAACTATATATGATATTGTATTATGATTCAAATTTGGATATTATATAAATATTACTTGTTATAAGTAGATGCAAAATAGCCTAATTTCTAGTAGGTTCCTGTATAACTTGGGCAATTAATGATCTCTGAGTGTAATCAAAACCATGCTCCCCTGAACTGGTGGTCTCATTAATTCATTTTATTTTCAGGGTAATTAAAATATCCCCTTTTTATAACTTCATCATACTTAGTTGCATTTCCAGTCTTTCACTCTCACAGCTTTCTGGGGTTTATTGTATATATTTTTTTATGATTTGTTCCTCCACTATTTATTTCTACCCACTGGACATCAACATTATCACTAATTCCAACATGAACATCTTGTCTTACAATAGGTTTTTAATGTTTTTGAACATAAAGAAATACACATCAATCTTTCCTGCAATTGCCCCTATTTTTCCTAATTAGGTTATAATCTTCCAATTTATGGTTCAATCACGAGAGTCATCCCACCATGTTTCAGTAATGTCTATAATATCACATTTCTCATTAAATTATAATAATTCTTTAGTTGTTGTTCAGCTTTGTCTGATGCTCTATGACCCTATAGACCACAACACATCAGACTAACCTCGCAGCAGCTACTTCTCTCAGCTCCTTCAAGCTCAGGTTCATTGCTTCAATAACCTCAAATATCCATCTCACATCGTCCACAACCTTCTTTGTGTGTCTTCAATCTTTCTCAGCATCAAAGCCAAAACATCTGAGCGCTTTCCTCATGATCAAACCTTCCAGTCAACAGGTTGTCTTGATTTCCTGTAGTATTGATTGATTGTTGATAGTGTAATATATTTACTTTTGAATAGCTTCACCAGACTTGCCATAGTTTTCTTCCCCAGAAGCAAATTTTTTTAATTTCATGGCTGCCGTCACCATTTGCAGAGATCTTGGATCCCAGGAAAATAAAATATGTCACTGCCTCCACTTCTTCCCCATATTTTTGGCAGCAATTGAGATTGCTGTTTCCTTAGTTTTTATATTTTTTACATTTAACAGCAGGCCAGCTTTTGCAATCTTTTCTATCAATAGGTCCTTTAGTTCCTCCACACTTTCAGCCATCAGAGTAGAAAAACCTACACATTTAAGGTTGTTGATATTTCTACCCGTAATATTTGTCAAGCCCAGCCTTACATATGATGTACTCCTCATTTAAGTTAATAAACATCTCCTTAAGAACTAGAGGTAAATTTATTTCTGGAACTCTCTTGCTTTCTCTTTTATCCAGTGGTCATTGGCAATTTGACCTCTTGTGCCTCTACAAGATCTGGCTTATACTTTTGCTGTTCTTGCTCCATATACTGTTGGAGCCAAACTTGCAGGATCTTAAGTATTACCTTGCTGGCATGTGAAATGAGTGCAACTGTTTGATGATTGGAGCACTCTTTAGCACTGCCTTTTTTGGGATTGGGATGTACACTTTTTCATCTTTTTCAGTACACCGGCCACTGTTGAGTAAGCCAAATTTGCTAGCATAAATCAAGCATAAAGCAAGCATATAGCAAGCATAAAGCAAGCAGTACTTTCACAGCATCATCTTGTAGGAATTTGAACAGTTCAGCTGGGATTCCATTAACTTCTGCAGCCTTGTTATTGGCAAGACATCTTAGGGCCCAGCTCACTTCACTCTCCAAGATGTCTGACTCCAGTTCATTAGATAAACTATTGACATAATCACTACTGTTAAGATCCTTCTTTTTCAGATCTTCTGTGTATTCCTGCCACCTTTTCTTTATCTGATCTACTTATGTTAAGTTTATAGCATTTTTGCTGTTTATTACCCACTTTGGTATGAGAGGTTCCCTTGAAATCCTACATTTTTCTTGCAGAGATCTATTGATTTTCTCATTCTGTTATTTCCTTCTATTGATTTACATTGTTAATTATAAAATGTCTAATTTTTTCTTCTTGCTATCCTCTGGAATTCTGCATTCAGTTGGATAAATATTTCCCTTTCCTTTTTTTCCTGGGCTGCTTTCCAAGCCTCATCTGACTGCCAGTTTGCCATCTTAGTTTTATTTATTTTGGGGATATTCTTTGTCTTAACAATGTCACAAACTTCTATCCATATTTCTTCAGAAATTGTATCAAGCATATCTCGTTCCTTAGATCTATTCTTCACCTACCTGCAAAATCACTGGGGATAATATTGATTTTTTACCTGCTTGGTCTGAAGATTTCCCTCTTTTTCCTCAGTTGAATTCTGGAATTTGCAATAAGAAGCTCATGGTCTGAGCTGCAGTCAGCTCCTGGTCTTGTTTTGTATAACTGTATTAGGTTCCTCCATTTTTGCCTACAAAGTATATGGTTAATCTGTTTTTTAGATTACCGTTTAGTGTGGCCCAAGTATAGTATCATTCCTGTTGGAAGAGGGTGTTTGTTATGTCCAAATAATTATTTCGGCAGAATTCTACTACTCACTGACCTGCTTTATTTTGTACTCCAATGCTACATTTGCCCATTGTTCTTGTTATCTTTTGAATACTAGTTTAGCATTCCATTTAGCATCTCTAATGACAAGCGTAACATATTTTCTTGGTGTTATATCTAGGATGGGTTTAATATCCTCATGTAATTTAACAACTTCAGCCTCTTCAGCATCAATGCACCAAGATCCAGGCCCTAGAAAGGGGTCGGTGACATTACTCACCCCTTCGAGACAGCAGTTCTGGGGCTATTATCCTTGAAGAATGATAGACTTGAACTGCAGCCCATGGCCCAAGTAAAAGTCCCCAGCATAATAAGAAAAAATTTGACCCAAGTGGCCACTGCATAAGTCCTAGTGCATGTCCTCCTCCTGGAGGGGGGAGTAGGTTGGCCCGGTCTGTGAGTTGTTACCGGCCTGTGAGTTGTCTCTAACCCCAATTTCTGTAGGGTCTTGGGAACATAATCCATTTGCACAGTCCTTCCAGGGGATATCAGGGCTAGCAGCCACTTCTCAGCCATCTCCTCTTTTCCTTCACAACATCTGGGATCCCAATCCTCAGGGTCCCAGGTAGCAACACAGCTCAACCCCATCTTTATTCCTTTCAATAGCCCACCCTGAGTTGCAGGCATCAATCATGGGAACACTTTCAGGTTCTCAGGAACTAGGATCTCATCCAGGGGCATACTGCTACCCCCTTGGCCACAAGCAGGCAGCAGCTCAGGACAGGGTAAAAAGCACTTCTCCGTCCGCACAATCTCCTTAGACTCAGTTGTCAAGGCAAGGTTGGGGGAAAACAGAGCAGGTCTCAGGACTATGGTCTCTGGAGGGAGACCCTTTCCTGGCTAAGGTTCACCCTGGGTTGCACACTTCACTGGGCTTGGTAGCTCCTCCGAGTGGGTATCCACAAGTGCTTGTAAGGTTGGGATGACTTCTGTAGCTAGGGTACCCTGTGTCAGGTCCTCTGGTACCATCAGCAGCTTGCTCGAATCTGTTATGTCTGGGGCTGCCTGGACTGAGGCAATCCCAGCCAGCCCTGCTGGCAACTCTTCAGGCTTGGGAGTGGAGCCTAAACTTGCTCCTTCATCAGGGTCTCAAAGCCAGTGCCCTCACCTGAACCCCCACACTTATCTGGATCCACCTGATCCATGCTGGAGAAGAGCTTCAGGGTCTCAGGGTATGCCCCCTCTCAGCCCGGATGTGGCATTCCATTCTCTATGACAGCCTTGGCATCTCCAACTATTTCCTGACCACATGTGATCTGTGGTTCAGGACAGGTAACAGTCCATGCGTAGTTGGGCAGATTATAAGGGCTTCCTGCCAACTGTTCAGTCTCCAGCTCCTCACCCATGGTTAGCGACTGGAACCTCTCTGGTTGCTGACTAGCTCCCAGTTTCTGGTGCTGCTTACCACTGCTCCCCAGTTTTGTATCTACCAGGGTCTGGAATGTTCTCCCGGCCTCCATATCCTGTTGAGTTCCCAGCAGCCCCTATAATCTCACCGTGGTGTTCAGCAGTCAGATCTCCAGGTACCTTCTGGTTTCACAAACTAAAAACTTCTGTAAAAAAAATATGCTGTGTGCTTAATTAGAGCCATTTTAAATTTACCGAATCGCAATTTAATAAGGCTGTAATTTTTATTTTATTTTATCATATTTTGAAATGACCATGCATATGCCAATATGAAAAGCCATGCTGCAACATGCATAAAACAATTAAAGACACACTACCTGATTAAAAAGCAACACAAAAACATGAAACTGCCTGCCATATTAACCCTTTCTCACTCACAGATGCTCTAATCTGGACACTAGAATATAAATAGAATTGCATATACATCTCGCTCATCACATCTCGATTTGGAAAATAAATAGTGGCCAAATTACACCTCCACATGGCATATATCAAGTACAAGGGAAACATTTAAATTTTTGTTGTTCAGTCCTTCAGTCATGTCTGACTATCTGTGACCGTATGGACTGCAGCAGATTTAGGTAGATGTCTGCATGTGCTGTTCCACCAGGTTTGCATGCCAAAGATACTGGAATGGTTTGCCAGTTCCTTCTCCAGTGGACTGTGATTTGTCTGACCTCTCTGTTATGACCTGCCTATCTAGAGTGACCCTACATGGTATAGCTCACAGCTTTATTGAAATACACAAGCCCTTTCACCCCCACAAGGCAGCAATCCGGAAGGGGACCAGGGGAGCATACATCACACTAATCTACTCTAATCCATCAGTAAGGGCCGCAAAAACACATGGAGACTGTGGAGAGCCTCGTGGAACAACAGCTAACTCTCCTCCATCAAGGATAATCTCTGCTACGCCCATCCTGGATTGCTAGTGGCCAAGTGCCAAGGTTCATACCCATTATCATCTGTTGACTTCCCATTAAGGGTTTTGCTATCAATGGATTCACATTAGCACTTGTCATATTCCTATAAGGCAGTATTACAAATTGGACTTTGCATGCATATTAACCCTTTATTATTATATATGATATATATTATTATATATCTTATGATATTATTACTATTATTACTATTATTATTATAGTTATCATATGTATTAACCTATTGCATAGTAACTAGTGCTCATTAGTTTACTGATATAGGAATGTGACACAAATGTGATGTATGTGGATGTCCCAAAATCCAAACATTGAAAACACACTGACACAGTGTAACAATATACCAACTCACCTGATTCCCATCTGCAAGCATTACTAACCATTAGCTAGTTCTCAGGATAACTCACTGGCTGTGATCATTAATAATGATGTTTCATTCCACAATAAATGCTTAGCTGTGACCAGCGCCAGTGGTCAAGGTGTACCATCACCTTCGTCATATGATATTGTTAATCAACATTGATATCACATCCATCAGCTATACAGGTCTTAGCACATGTTAAATGATACTCATGATATCAGCAATAGAGGAGAATACCCATTAATACAGAGAGGATACAAAAGGCTACAGCAAGATTCAATATTGAGGTCAGGATAACAAGCTGCACTAGTACATATATTAATGCTGGCCATTGTGAGACTCTGCAAGTCCACCGCCATAGTGGTATTAGTCTACATTGAGCAAACAACAATACATTCTTAGATATCTGACTATATGATGGCTTTACAATTGTGAGAGCTAAATGTTAAAGGGGGGCTGTAATTGAAGGAATATCTGAGAGGCACTGTGAAAACCTTAAACCTCATATATTTTTTTCACAATGCTTGCTCATTCAGAAGATGCCTTCATGGACCTGATTTGTAGCTAAAACTAAACAAAAACCTAATACCTACAAAATAAGGTCTTTAAAAAGATACAAAGCCTATTGTGAGGAATTCAAAGTTTCCCCAGGGTGTTTATCACCCCAAATTCAACAATGCAAACAAAGTGGGGATAATTAGGACTAGATAAATATACATTTTTATTTGTACACAACAATAAAATGATTTGAAATGCCAACAAAAAAGAAACAGGGGAAATAAAAAGAGGCAATTGTGTGGAATATATTGATCCTATTGGCATAATATATACTCTCCTATTGGAGGGATACAATTATTCCAACCTTTAGTCAAGGTATAGTTTACTATAATGGTAAATCCATATATTGCTAGTGTATTGGCCAGCTAATTATATTTGCCCACATATAACTGTATTTTTAACAAACTTGCATTAGAATGCATAGAATCTGGCTCTCTTAATATAACAAACTTGCAAATATGTCCAAGAGACTTGCCAATATATATTAACTGTTCATTGGGTAAAGAGACATCCACATACATGCAGAAATCACATTTTTCTGCTTTTTGTGACACTGATCTAAAGTAATACAATTTATAAGTAGAGACAAGCTCTATGCACTATTTGAATATGATCAAGTGTCAGAGTCTCTCTAAAGGGAGGCTCAGGAGTATACTAAGCCAATGCAGTGCAAGTCTAGGACTCTTAATGAAAGGACATCCGGCTGGACGGTAACTCTAATATAGGCACTTTAAATCTATATAGAAAGGGCTAACCTCATGCATTTTATAGCCATAGATGGAAATTCCTATATGGCTAGTTTGTACAGGGCTGCAAGGGGCATTAAACTAGGCCATTGGACTCAAAGGAATCGCGGGCTAAACACTACTTGACTTCCAGGTTCGCAATGCGCATGCCCACGTCTTTTGTGATGACGCGCACAGCGTCGTTGCTAGGGCCTGACGCGTTTCGACGTGGAACGTCTTTCTCAAAGGTAAAACTGAATTAAGCTGTAGGAATGAACTACTTATAGGTATCGGTTGCCTAGGCAACATACAATAGAGAAGTGAGGTCCTGTGTAGTAATTCCAAAATGTTGAGATAAAGAAGATCGCCATCACCTTGAGAAATATGGTATTACAGGTCAAAGGCTAATGGGAAGACTGCAATCATAGTAATATGGATATTAAGAGAACTGATTGTAATCAAAGTCAAAGGCTTAATTGGAAAAAAAGAAGAAACTAATGGAAAAGGACAAAAATAATAATATGAAGGAATGTTAAGGAGTGGTTACTCATGGAGGTAAAAAAGAAGGAATAAGGACTGAAAAAAATATCAGAATCAAATAGCCCTGTATCCATAATATATCTGGCAAATAGTCAGTAATATAATATATAGGTAAACATGAGACATGAGGGACAAAATCCATATAAAGATGTTATAAAGGAAGAAAGAATATCACATATGTGAGAGAAAATTATTTTGTGATACTTAGGTGAAGGATTACTAAAATTACCATCAAGGTGTATTCTATATAATGTAGTGAATATGGAAAATATATGTTAGTGATGAAATGTAAAGAATGAAGAGTGAAAGGCTTGGAACCAGCAAGGGGTGGATACAAATAACACATAAGTGATATTGAATCACAAGTGAGAAGTGAATGAATAAGATAAAAGGGAAAACAAATATATATATATATATAGATATGGAACCAAGACTGACCAATGCAGAAAACAAGTGACATACTGGAGATAAATAGATATGCAATAATCTAAAATAAGGTGAATATACTATCATAAAATTAATGCTTAAAAAAGCAAATAAATAACAAATATAGGTCGGGTCAGATAATATTACCATACCTCACAAACTTCAAAAAGTAAAAAAAGGTATATATTATGCGTAATCATTTTGACTTAAAAAAATTACATTGTGTTAGATAAAGGGTGTGGGGGTAAAACCTTAATTTAGCTCATTAGGAGCTTGTGCTTTAAGTTTGTATATCCAACGTGCCTCACATTGCAATAATTTCTTCTCAAGGTCCCCTTGTCTGGGTCCTGCATGGATTCTGTCTATTGCACAAAACGATAGTACCTCACTTTGATTGTATTGGTAATATCTTACATGCGAGCAATTGGTGAATCCAGTGTAATCTTAATACTGTATATATGTTTGCCCACTCTACGGCGTAGTTGGCTCCTTGTTTTGCCTACATAGATCTTCCTGCAAATGCATGTGGCCACATAGACTACAGCCATAGAACAACAATTCAAGAAGTCTTTGAATATGAATTTCTCCCCAGTTATGGGGTGTTCATATACTTTAGTGGGTGTAATGTATCTGCAAAATGTGCATTTGCTACACTTAAAACACCCTGCTAAAGGTTGTAGCCAGGTTCTAGATTTCTGTTCTTTAAACGAGCTGTGGAGTAACATGTCCCTAAGATTTTTACCTCGGTAGGTAGGTGATAGAGGCATTTGATGTCAATATTTCTTTTAAATCCTCATCATTTTTTAGAAGGTGCCAGTGTTTTGATAGAATACCCATAACAATGTCAGAGTCATAACCAAAAGTCATTATACATCGTAGTTGTTTCTTTTCTTTGTCCATTTGGTTATTCTTGCTTAGGCCATTAAGTAGTTCTGTTCTATTGCAGTTTGATGCATATTTAAAAGCAGATTTGAGGCATCTATTAGAATATCCTCTATCCCAAAATCTACTTCGTAATTTATCTGCTTCCAATTTAAATTCCTCATCAGAACTACAATTCCTTCTTATTCAGGGGCTCAAAATGTTGGCTATACCAGGTTAGTAGATCATTTGTGGCCGTATATTTCCTATATGTGGTGGTGGACAATCTTCCAACTGCATCTTCTGTTATCAACAAGACCAAGAAGGTAATCGATGAGAAACTTATCTCATAAGTGAATTTGAGACCCAGATCATTGGTGTTCAATTCAACCATACATTTCTCAAATTCTATTCTGGTGCCTGTGCCACTATACTATTGCATGTTCAGGGAGAGAAGGGCCAGAATCTTGGAAAACAAACTTTTCCTCCCACCATCCTAATAGTAGATTGGCATATCCAGGAGCACACGGTGGGCCCATGGCAGTGCCCTTTTGTTGATACTGTAGCGGAACCCATCACTGTTTTAAACTGTTTTATGATTATTATGGTTAAAATATGATCCTACAATATGTATGTTGGTTGATGTTCTACAGAATATATTGGCTCAGAATATTAGCCAGACTTTTGCAGACCTAGGCTAATAGATAATCCTGTTACAGAGATTCAAGAGATAAGAAAGTTGTAAAGGATCCTTGCATTTTACAAAGTGTTTTCATTCTCTGATAAGAACAAAGAATGATCTAATTAATGTCTGATTGTATCCAAGTTGCCAGGGAGGTGTGACTCACCTATTGTCCTATATGTGTATTGTGTGGGGGGATATGTGCAATGTCTGTGTGTTATGTGTAAAAACATACTTTTACTAACTTTTGAACCCCTGGTCTGATTCATGCCATTTTTGTATATGTTGTTACCCTGGGTGAGAGATATTGAACGGTGCTGGACTTAAAGGTGTACCCCCCTGTATTTGGGGTACATCCAGAATGTGGTTAAAATTGTGTCTGTTTTAATTGTGTTACCTGTTATCTGAGGGGAGGAGACGTGGGGGTTGAACCATGTATATAATTGGCTGTTGTGATAATTATGTGGGTGTAGCCCTTCAGAGGGCACCATTGCATAAAAGGAGATTCCCTGTCATTAAAAGTTAGTTCTTCTTGACCCTTCAAAACGTAGTCTCGTCGCGTTATTGGAGGGGATCGCTATCATACTGGGGATTGCTATGCTTTTGCATACTCCCTTGAGCTGTAACTACTGAACGCTTGTTCCTGATGTACTATCCTTGGAGTCTGTGGTGGTTTTGGTGTCCGGTGCAGTGCTTGTAGGCCTCGACGCAAACTAGGACGCGTCTATCAACGGAGGTACCCGGTCGGGGTGCCAGGAGATCCGTTACATTGGCTGGCAGTGGTGGGATGGCGTCCTAGTAAGAGGAAAAGCAGCACGGAGACACCGGTAACGTTTGGAGTTACAAATTGAGGGCAACGCTAGTATCCGTACAGCACCCCTGGCTACAGCAGGATGGAACCGGCTAGTTTTCAGACAGCGTTTCATGATGAGGAGGAGGAGGCGGCCGCGGATTACAGGGATGCAGACAGAAAGGAACTCTGGTATGATGCCCTGGAAGATGCCCAATGGCGGCGAGGTGAGAGTCTCCCCAGTGATGAGCAGCGGCTACAGAAGCGTGTGGCGATGCGGATGTATCTATTGGGAGAGCAGCCCCTGGATGAGTGGGTGACGAGACTAGAAACCCTGGTATGGCGAGAGCTCTGGCTAGACAACGCATACCAGGCCCTCTGGTGGCATACCGTTCGACTTACCCCCTGGACGTCTGAACACGACTTACCGGAGGGGGATGATTATGATGGCCCGGGTTTATTATGGGATGCCTTGGAGGACGATATTGATCTTGGCAGCACGGAGGGGTCTAGGTTTTGGGACATCTACGACTACCGGATGGGCATGTATGTCTGGGATGACGAAGGCGAGGTGAGCAAAGACATGACCCACCTAGTAACGAGAGAGTGGGAGCTGGAGCAGGACTACCAACACCTGCTCAGCCTTGTGCAGCCCCAACCTACTCGACAAGCAGAACCAGACTTCATTGACTGGTCCTGGGATGACCTCCAGATGGCAGGTAGAGATGGGACCGAGGTCTCTCTACCGGCCCTACAGAGGGCAGAAGGTGCCGTCCTTCCTCCCCAGCAGCAGTGTGTACCCCAGGGGGCCGAAGGTGTCGGCCTTCCCCCCCAGCGGCAGTGTGTTCCCCAGGGAGCCGAAGGTGACGTCCTTCCTCCCCAGCGGCAGTGTGTACCCCAGGGAGCTGAAGGTGTCGTCCTTCCTCCCCAGCGGCAGTGTGTACACCAGGGAGCTGAAGGTGTCGTCCTTCCTCCCCAGCAGCAGTGTGTACCCCAGGGGGCCAAAGGTGTCGTCCTTCCTCCCCAGCGGCAGTGTGTACCCCAGGGAGCTGAAGGTGTCGTCCTTCCTCCCCAGCGACAGTGTGTACCCCAGGGGGCCGAAGGTGTCGTCCTTCCCCCCCAGCGGCAGTGTGTACCCCAGGGAGCAGAAGGGGCCGTCCTTCCTCCCCAGCGGCAGTGTGAACCCCAGGGGGCAGAAGGTGTCATCCTTCCCCCCCAGCAGCAGTGTGAACCCCAGGGGGCAGAAGATGTCGTCCTTCCCCCCCAGCGGCAGTGTGAACCCCAGGGGGCAGAAGGTGTCGTCCTTCCCCCCCAGCGGCAGTGTGAACCCCAGGGGGCAGAAGGTGTCGTCCTTCCCCCCCAGCGGCAGTTTGAACCCCAAGGGGCAGAAGGTGTCGTCCTTCCCCCCCAGCGGCAGTGTGAACCCCAGGGGGCAGAAGGTGTCGTCCTTCCCCCCCAGCGGCAGTGTGAACCACATGGGGCAGAAGGTGTCGTCCTTCCGCCCCAGCGACAGTTTACCCTGATAAGGGGAGACATCAATCTCCCAGACGGCGCAGATGGGACCGTGGTCTCTGCACCCACAGCCTGTCCAGATCCCCAACTACCCTCACTGGGACAACCGGAGGAGGGGGTAAGTACAAATTCCCTTCACCAGCTAACTTCTAATGTGGCCCCAGGGTTAACAGAGGAAATGTTAACCCCCACTGACCCCCACCTTTCCCTGGCTACTGAGCTGGAATATGTCCCAAGTACCCCAGCAGAAGAGCTGGCATCAGGGCAGAGTGCCGCTGGCCTCTGCCCCTCAAGTCCCCTCAGCGTGTTGCCCCATCACCACAGCGAAATATCCAGTTGCAGTAACGGTTTGTTGTGGGTGGGCTGCTCTTGCACTTTGTTGTTGTGGGGGGGCTGCTCTAGCCCTGGTTTATTGTGGGTTGGTGGATCGTCTAACGGAGGCACGGACCGGCAGAAGGTCAGGTGCCCGGTTAGACTTCCCCCCAAAGGGGAGATGTGTGACGAAGTGCCCTTCGCCACTTTGGCTTGGAGAGGACTGTTTGCCAGCCTCCTGCCCTGCAACTATGGCCCTGGGACATATTGCCCTTTAAACACAGTATTCGGCCATACCAGAGTGTATGTCACTCATTCTGGCCCTTTACATACAGGGGGGTCATTCTGTACTTGCCCTGTGGGAGCGGTGATACCCCAGATAGCTATGCCATGGAGTCCATTCATATAATGAAAGACTATGGGAAAGACTTTAGCTCCATGGCAATTGAACTGTGTGATAGATGATCTGAGCGCTATTCGGTAGTTTTGTGCGCTCAGATCCCAGCTATCTGGGATATGGGAAATGTGAGTCAATGTGAATTGCAGTAATGCTGATGGGGTGTCAAACTAGAGAATGACCAAGCAAATACTTTTGTCCGGACATCCCCAGGCCAATCCGTTGGGATCAGACCGTGTATGCCGGCTTATGGTCACGGGGGAGGTGTGTAGCGGAACCCATCACTGTTTTACCCTGTTTTATGATTATTATGGTTCAAATATGATCCTACTATATGTATGCTGGTTTATGCTCTGCAGAATATTAGCCAGACTTTTGCAGACCTAGGCTATAGATAATCCTATTACAGAGATTCAAGAGATAAGAAAGTTGTAAAGGATCCTTGCATTTTCCAAAGTGTTTTCATTTTCTGTTAAGAACAAAGAAGGATGATCTAATTAATGTCTGATTGTATCCAAGTTGCCAGGGAGGTGTGGCTCACCTATTGTCCTATATGTGTATTGTGTGGGGGATATGTGCAATGTCTGTGTGTTATGTGTAAAAGATACTTTTACTAACTTTTTGAACCCCTGGTCTGATTCATGCCATTTTTTTATATGTTGTTCCCCTGGGTGAGAGATATTGAATGGTGCCGGGACTTAAAGGATGTACCCCCTGTATTTGGGGTACATCCAGAATGTGGTTAAAATTGTGTCTGTTTTAATTGTGTTACCTGTTATCTGAGGGGAGGAGACGTGGGGGTTGAACCATGTAGATAATTGGCTGTTGTGATAATTATGTGGGTGTAGCATAAAAGGAGATTCCCTGTTATTAAAAGATAGTTCTACTTGACCCTTCAAAACGTAGTCTCATCTCGTTCTTTGAGGGGATTGCTATATCATACTGGGGATTGCTATGCTTTTGCATACTCCCTTGAGCTGTAACTACTGAACGCTTGTTCCTGATGTACTATCCTTGGAGTCTGTGGTGGTTTTGGTGTCCAGTGCAGTGCTTGTTGGCCTCGACGCAAACTAGGACGCGTCTATCAACGGAGGTACCCGGTCGGGGTGCCAGGAGATCCGTTACAGATACCATTTGTCATTGTATGTGAAATAGTTATAACACATACTTGAAGGGGTTAACATATTCTGCCAATGAAGGGGTTAACATATTTTGCTGACACATAGCCGAACCACAATATCATGTGCCTATCCTTGAGATGTTTGTCGACCTTACTAAAACACAAAACATTTCTAGTTGTTCTAAGAAACAGAAAACACCTGATTATATGTCCTTGTACCGACTAACATGAACTGTGAAAATCGCTCTAATATCTGCCTTCTTTTGCAAGTATAAAGTCTATGCAATGACGTAGCAATAAACGGAATTAGTACTGAGACTGATTGTGTGTGTGTCTTACATCCAGTACGAGTTCTACAGAATTCTGGTTGGGCCTGTGTTTCCAAGCTGCCAACTACTGATTAGGAAGCCCCAACAAACTGGTGTCAGAAGAGTGGGATACAGAGATCGAAGTACGACGGAGTGGGTGAGTAGAGTGAATTGTGTCTATTTGCACCTTCCTTTGCTCCCACTCTCGTCGTCCTTTGTAAACTGTATATAAGTAAATAGGTTGGGCATACAATCCCTGTGGTAGGGAGAATTAAGAATTAAGTCTTTGGTAGACTGTAGGTATAATCCCTAAAGGTAGGGAGACTCTCTAAGGAAGAGAGTGTAAAATTAGGCCTCTGGAAGGCCATTTATATATCAAGGAGATATATATATATATTATTCCTAAAGTGGGAATAGAAAGGATAAAATTGATATAAATATATACTTGACGGCTTGGTTTACAGTGCCCAAAATCCGCTTTTGCTTGCTCATTAATTTTGCTGTATTGCTGTGCTGTTTAAGATAAGAAATGTTTTGTTATTCTGTGTAAAAATCAGGAAGTAAGGTCTCTGGACACTGTAAGACGCACCGTCTCTGTGTCTAGGTGCAACCCGTTAACTCGAGAATATCTTTCGGTACTGTCCAAGCTATTTCAGCTCAGTACAGACGAATCCTGTTCTCGGATTAAAAAACTTGATAGCAAATAAGGTTACGTTGTCTATTGAGACAACCACCTAAAGTTTTTTTTAGAAGGATAGTTGTAAATGGTTACTTCCCAGTCTAAACCTCCCAAAGCTGTCATATGTAATTATATACACAGCGTAACATCAGGTCCCGTGAAAGAGCAAATGAGATAAGAACACAGAAATATAAAGGAACTTTTTCTTCTCTTTACATACATTTATATAATATTCTGATTGCTTTTGTTTATAAAGTAGATGGATTGTCTTGTGTTTTGCTGCAAATAAATTTGTGTTTGCTGTACTTTCTTTTCTTTGCAATATAATTGAGAAATGCAGGTTAGAGAATTTTTGTCTGTGTCTTTAAGGCTGTGTCCACCACTGAAATATATTTCTAAAGCCGGCATATATGTAAAAAAAGGAAATCTTTTTCCAGAAATATGTAACAGTGGAGGATTTATGGTCTATCTTGTTTGTAAGTGTAAGACAGTGTGTTTATTCTATTTTAAAGCTTGCTAACACTTATCTCTGCGTCCCAAAAAAAAAAAAAAAAAAAAAAGGCTGTGAATTTCTGTGTCCTTGCAGAAAATTCTTAAGGTCGTATTTAGTTTGGATAAGATGTGTATGGAATGTTGTTGCTGAACTTTTTAAGGTGGATTCCAGTATTTGTAGTTAAATGTTTGTGGAGATGTCTCAGAAAGAAGTGGTGTTAGTTGAGAATTATTTTAAGTTAAGTATGGGACTGAAGCGAATAGTTCCTAGAATGTTATAGTAAGTGATTTGGAAGAGAGATTTTGTATGTGAATTTGATCCAAAATGGAGTTTGTTTTTTGCAAATAGTAAATACGGAAAGAGAAAACAGGCAGCCCTTAACGCCCAAAATAATCCTTCTACATATCTGATGTATCTGAAGTGAATGTGCCAAGGACACCATGAATCAGACTTCTTATACAGACTTTTAGACTCTGATACAGAGTCAGGATGGAATTGGGCTAACGTCCCTTCCATTACGTGACAATGACTTTAGATTTGTCCAGGATTTAAGGGCAATTAATTACTTAGTCATCCCAATTGCCCCGATTGTCCCTGATATCACTGCTTTCATTATGGCCATTTCCCATGACGCCACTATATTTATTATTATTGATTTATCAAACACATTATTTTTGGTCCCATTGGACATTGAGACACAACTACTTATGGTTTTCACTTTTTGATGGGTGCCAATTAATATGGGCCCGTCTTCCCCTAAGGCTACGTGGATTCACCAGCTGCTTACTCACTGGTGCTCCAATACCTTGCGGTCATGGACCCGTGTCATGGTTCTGTCCCCATTCAGTACGTCACAAGGACCTACTGTTTGGTATGTACTCCTAACGGGGAAGCCAAAAAGACAGGATTCACTCAGTCTGCTACAGCACCTAGCAGCTGAAGGTCACAAGGTAACTAAAAACAAAATACAAATGGGGGCAACACATGTTTATGATTAATTATTGTAGACAATGGATCCCTGAATGCTCACTATGACTCCATTTTATGTACGGCTGCTAAGGGGGACAGCCCAGAGCATATTCAGTGGACTCCAGACATGACTGAAGCTTATGTGACCTTAAAAGTTAGCATTATGAAGGCTCCCATTTTAGGACTACCTGATTATTGTAAACTTTTTCATTTGTATGCAAGGGACAACTGTAAAACCATGGCCGCGGTCTGTGCCCAAGATCACGGAGGTAGTATGTGTCCCGTTGCATTATTTTCCAAAGTAGTATCTACTCCGGTCCAGGGGATGCTGGTGTGTCTCCAAACTTTTTGGCTCCTTGTTATGTGGCTGTACAGAAAGCACCCCCCTCCTTTCTGCCCCCCCTTTCCCCCGCTCAAGAGCAGGGACAGAGAGAAGCTGCAGCTGCAACCCAAACCCCCCCTTGCATCCAGTAGCACACTGGAAACGAAACTAGTAAAACTGATAAAACATAGCAAGTACAAAGAATTGCAATGATTTTATATCTAGAGGTAATGCTTTAGCTGACCGGGTAGCAACAGTTGCAAGTGTCATTTTGCATCAGAATCTTAAAATCACACTGCCAGACATACATACAAAGATATATACAGTGTCTACAGAATAACTCTACAGTACCTAACAAAGCATTACATGATCATTTGCCTTTACCCACAGCTTGATTTTACTCATATCCCAGACAGGATCAAAGCAATTGTACCTGTTGGTGATAGTAGACCAGTTCTCACGGTGGCCTGAGGCCTTTGTAACACAAAGAGAGGATGCTAAGACGGTAGCTATAATATTAACTACCGAGGTAATACTGAGATATGGATGCCCATTGCAAATTAATTCTGATAATGGACCAGCCTTTATTAGTGCAGTAATTAAGGAACTGGTACAATGGCTACAGATCACCTGGAAATTCCATATCCCTTACCATCCTCAGAGTTCAGGCATAGTGGAAAGAATGAACCGCACTATTAAGGAGAAACTTACAAAGGCCACTGCAGGTACATGGGTGAACTGGCCGAAATACTTATCTGCCATTCTAGCAGAAATTAAGATGACTCCTAATAAGTCTACTAAATTGTCCCCTTTTTGAGATTCTTATGGGAAGACCATTTCCAACTCCTTGGGTAAAAGGCCCACTTGTAATTATGTCTGGTGATCTTGATCTTGTAAGAGAACAATATGTGCAACAATTGATTGATAAATTGAATGGCATCTATGGTGATGTGTCTTCTCGCTTTCCTTCACCCTCACAGGAACCAACACATCCGTTCCAGCCAGGTGACCTCGTCTGTGTCCGACAACTGAACAGAGCAAAGAAGGGAGACTTCCCATTCGGACCACCGACTACCGATGTAGCAGTAACCAGGACTGCTGTCCTCACTGACTCACAGGACATCTGGATCCACGCATCACGTTTGAAGCTGTGTCCAAAGAGGGGTGAAGCGTGACAAAGTCCCCGTGAAAGCGATTGAAGACAGCGATAATAAAAATGTCAAACCTACTCCTGCATCCACAGAATGCATGAAAGAACTTTCTTCTTTTTATGGGCATTATGCTCCTGATTTATTTGCCCTTATGGACATTTCTTAATTGCCATTATGACCCAGACGAACTGGGACCACTAAAGTCTGTTTGTGGTAAACACAATAACACTCACACCAATACTAGCTCACCTCATAGGCACAAGAGATCTACACGTGATAACACAATTATACAAAATCATCCCTGGGAACGTAATACATTTTCCGTAATGTTACAAGGTTATGCTCACTCCCTTAACCTTTCCAGTTGCTGGGTATGTGCACACGTCTCTACACATGGGGAAATGGGTATGCCTCTATTTGGCCTTCCAGCGGAAAACTTCACTCAAAACCACATATATTACAATGGCAGTACACAACCCCGCAAATGGAATTTCTTTACTTTGTACAATCAGCCACACCACTAAACTCTATATGGATGCAACACCTCATACGCACGTATTTCCCATCAAAATATAATAAGAGTGTATAAAATATGTTAACCCACACTAACCCAGTGTATAACTGTTTTAGGACCCTAGGAAAATGTAAATATGTTGGTTGGTCCACTTGCTCCAATACCACGCTTATTTTTATAGGACTTCCTCTGGTTCCTCCCTTTCTGACCTGTACAAGAGTTGTTCACCTTGGAACTGTAGTGGTCCCGGATGTCCCTACTTATTTTCTCTTTTGCATAATATATCAATTAATGGTACTGGTTGTAGCGACACTAATGGATCCGTGTCTAATCTCTTCCACCTTATGCCGCCTTCTCCAGCCATGAATGTATACTTTATCTGTGGCAGGTACACCTATCGATGGCTGCCCCCTAATTGGGTGGGCAGTTGTTATTTAGGTCAAGTAATCCCATATATATACACAACCCCAACACTTCCACAAGGCTGCATCAGAACCATGATGGATATAGAGCAGAAGTGCGGGTGGAAAATATTTTTAGACACCCTAGGTATAACCTTCCCACATGCAGGCGTAGAGAGACTACAGGAAGAACTAGCCATCTTTTCTCTACTAGTACAGAGGGCCTTGATTAACTCTGCTGAAGCAATTGCGAAACTAAACTAGGAGCAGGTGCAAATTTTGAATGGTCACTTTGTAGAATAGAATGGCTTTAGATTATGTTTTAGCTTCCAAAGGTGGTGTGTGTGCTTTAATAGGTAAAGAATGTTGTTCTTATATTGATGATAATTCTGTTTACTGTCATTACTTGTATTCCTTTTTGCTTTTATTACATACTGCAAGGCTTTATTCCTAAGAATTTTCAGCTAAATACTGTGACTTAACACCACCCGGTCACAGGTATATCTCATGTACTTATACCCTGGAGGGTCTATCACCTTCCAGTGTCTCAGTTCGCTTCCTATCATATATATACACCACTGCTTACATCCCAAATAAAGATCACGTTGTGATCTAAGAGGGGAAATGAAGGGGTTAACATATTCTGCCAATGAAGGGGTTAACATATTTTGCTGACACATAGCCTAACCACAATATCATGTGCCTATCCTTGAGATGTTTGTCGACCTTACTAAAACACAAAACATTTCTAGTTGTTCTAAGAAACAGAAAACACCTGATTATATGTCCTTGTACCGACTAACATGAACTGTGAAAATCGCTCTAATATCCGCCTTCTTTTGCAAGTATAAAGTCTATGCAATGACGTAGCAATAAACGGAATTAGTACTGAGACTGATTGTGTGTGTGTCTTACATCCAGTACGAGTTCTACAGAATTCTGGTTGGGCCTGTGTTTCCAAGCTGCCAACTACTGATTAGGAAGCCCCAACAATACTCTAATAGGTATAGTAGGAACTTATTAAATTTGGTATGGGTAATACCCTTCAGGCTCAGAAAGTAGCTCAATACTTCTATCCCATATTGATGGGGTATGCTACTATAAAGAGCCTCTACATCAATAGAGGCAAGCCATGATGCATTCGGTATACAAAGGTCTTCCAATTGTTTAAGGATATCATTCGTATCTTTGACATATGTTGGTAAACTCTCTACCATCTCCCTCAGGTGATAGTCAATAAACATGATAGCGTTGTGAGATAAGTTATTTGTGCCAGATACAATGGGCCTACCTGGAATAGGTACTTTTTTCTTATGTATCTTTGGAAGGGAATAAAACATAGAGATTGTTGGATATTTTGGTATAGAAAATAATAAGTTTGGTCATCAATCAGATCTTCCTTTTTGGCGTTATCCAAAATAACTTTCAATATTTTCTTATATTCATTAGTTGGATTTTTTGGAATGACCCTGTATGTACTGGTGTCATCAAAAATTTGATTGCACATATCTCTACATTCATTGTTATTCATTATAAAAATGTTCCCTCCCTTGTCGGCAGGTTTAATTTGTATCCCCTTACATTGTTCTAGGTCTTTGAGTGCTGCAAATTCATTCTTAGTTAAATTAAATTCCCTTTTAAGTCTACCATAGTCAATGTTTTCAATCTCAATAATAGTTTGTTGCAAGAATACCCAGATATTAGCATAGTCTTTTAGTCCTGTGTAAATTAACTTTTATTTTTCCAAGTTTTGGACTTGACTGTCCTTATTTGCTTATCTGGGTCATTCTCATGTAATGAAGTCAATAGGGTTTGTAATGTCTCTATGTCTTTCTTTCCCACACCCAGACTCATGTACTCTCTTTCCTCCTTGTTTTTATAAAAATTGTGCAACGCAAATTTTTGGAGCAAAAAGATTCTTGTCTTTTATATGTGTGAAGGTATCGGATCTGGATGTTTGGACAAATGTTAACCCTTTTTGCAATACTGAGATATGGTAGACATCTAAAGGGAAACAAGACAAATTGACTATCTGTGGGCTTTTATCCTGAGGGTTCTTGTAGTTGACTGTTAGGAGTCCCTGTTTCCTCTGGATCTCAGATTCCTCTCTGGTCCTTTCTGTGGAATTCTGCCTCTCTAAAAAATGTTCATTAGATGTGGTGGCCACTCAAGTTTGTAAATGTGGTCTCTGTTCATAATTATGTCTTCTCTGAGGAGGATTAATTATCCTAGTTCTTACATTATGTGTGGGAAAATCATCTAAGTCGGAATTTTCAAATTCTGAAGAGCTAATATTAGACTGTTTTTGTTTCTGGGTAGCTCTAGAAAATTTCCTGAAGATTCTATCAGTTTGATCCCTCCAGAATTTCTTTTGTTTACAATCTTTGATCTCTTTTTATGAACTTATCTATATTGTCATTTAGCCTTGTACAAAAGGTATTGTAGTCAGACGTTTCACTAAATTTACCAAATTCCTGTTGGTATAAAGCCAACTTTAATTTGATAATTCCCAGGTTCTGTTGTTCTGTTTCAATGATAAATGATTCAATGACATTAGTTCAAAAGGGCACTTCAACAGTATTTCTTGCCATTTGCTGGTAAATGTTTCATTAGATAGATTATTCGCTGGACTTATATTAATTCCAAGGCCTCTAGGGACAATCTGATTTTTAAAATAGTTCTGCAAACTACTAATTTACCAAACTGATCTCACTTGTTTTTTCACAGTTTTCAGTAATTCACCAAATTGGTCTTTGATATTTTTGTTTTCATCTGTGATTACACAAGACTTAGAGCTAAAGCTCTCATCAGCTTCCTTTTGAAGAGAATCAGTGTCAATATTATTGATGGTAAAATTGGACATTTTGGAATCATTTACAAAGTTCCCCCAAAATAAATTTTCAAAAGAACTTTAAATCATGACTTTAGAACATAAATTATGTAATTGGATACTTTCTCCTTGTGGGATTAACCACTTTTCAAAATACAAAGCCTATTGTGAGGAAATCAAAGTTTCCACTGGGTGTTTACCACCCCAAATTCATCAATGCAAACAAAGTGGGGACAATTAAGACTAGATAAATATACATTTTTATTCGTACACAACAGCGGCGAATAAAATGGTTTAAAATGCCAACAAAAAAAAAGAAACAGGGGAAAAGAAAAGAGGCAATTGTGTGGAATATATTTTTTGAATCCGCTCTGTAAGTCAGTGCAGAGTTTTCTGTCTGTTGCAGTAATCAGTGATACAGGTGAGAGTGGGTGTGGCTTGGCCTGTGTAAGTTATATCTGGGTGCATTTGTGTGAGGTCTGGTTTGAATCCGCTCTGTAAGTCAGTGCAGAGTTTTCTGTCCTGTTGCAGTAATCAGTGTCCAGGTGAGAGTGGGTGTGGCTTGGCCTATGTAAGTTATATCTGGGTGCATTTGTGTGAAGTCTGGTTTGAATCTGCTCTGTAAGTCAGTGCACAGTTTTCTGTCTGTTGCAGTAATCAGTGTACAGGTGAGAGTGGGTGTGGCTTGGCCTGTGTAAGTTATATCAGGGTGCATTTGTGTGAAGTCTGGTTTGAATCCGCTTTGTAAGTCAGTGCAGAGTTTTCTGTCTGTTGCAGTAATCAGTGTACAGGTGAGAGTGGGTGTGGCTTGGCCTGTGTAAGTTATATCAGGGTGCATTTGTGTGAAGTCTGGTTTGAATCCGCTCTGTAAGTCAGTGCAGAGTTTTCTGTCTGTTGCAGTAATCAGTGATACAGGTGAGAGTGGGTGGGCTTGGCCTGTGTAAGTTATATCTGGGTGCATTTGTGTGAGGTCTGGTTTGAATCCGCTCTGTAAGTCAGTGCAGAGTTTTCTGTCCTGTTGCAGTAATCAGTGTCCAGGTGAGAGTGGGTGTGGCTTGGCCTATGTAAGTTATATCTGGGTGCATTTGTGTGAAGTCTGGTTTGAATCTGCTCTGTAAGTCAGTGCACAGTTTTCTGTCTGTTGCAGTAATCAGTGTACAGGTGAGAGTGGGTGTGGCTTGGCCTGTGTAAGTTATATCAGGGTGCATTTGTGTGAAGTCTGGTTTGAATCCGCTCTGTAAGTCAGTGCAGAGTTTTCTGTCTGTTGCAGTAATCAGTGTACAGGTGAGAGTGGGTGTGGCTTGGCCTGTGTAAGTTATATCAGGGTGCATTTGTGTGAAGTCTGGTTTGAATCCGCTCTGTAAGTCAGTGCAGAGTTTTCTGTCTGTTGCAGTAATCAGTGTACAGGTGAGAGTGGGTGTGGCTTGGCCTGTGTAAGTTATATCTGGGTGCATTTGTGTGAAGTCTGGTTTGAATCCGCTCTGTAAGTCAGTGCAGAGTTTTCTGTCTGTTGCAGTAATCAGTGATACAGGTGAGAGTGGGTGTGGCTTGGCCTGTGTAAGTTATATCTGGGTGCATTTGTGTGAAGTCTGGTTTGAATCCGCTCTGTAAGTCAGTGCAGAGTTTTCTGTCTGTTGCAGTAATCAGTGTACAGGTGAGAGTGGGTGTGGCTTGGCCTGTGTAAGTTATATCTGGGTGCATTTGTGTGAAGTCTGGTTTGAATCTGCTCTGTAAGTCAGTGCACAGTTTTCTGTCTGTTGCAGTAATCAGTGTACAGGTGAGAGTGGGTGTGGCTTGGCCTGTGTAAGTTATATCAGGGTGCATTTGTGTGAAGTCTGGTTTGAATCCGCTCTGTAAGTCAGTGCAGAGTTTTCTGTCTGTTGCAGTAATCAGTGTACAGGTGAGAGTGGGTGTGGCTTGGCCTGTGTAAGTTATATCAGGGTGCATTTGTGTGAAGTCTGGTTTGAATCCGCTCTGTAAGTCAGTGCAGAGTTTTCTGTCTGTTACAGTAATCAGTGTACAGGTGAGAGTGGGTGTGGCTTGGCCTGTGTAAGTTATATCTGGGTGCATTTGTGTGAAGTCTGGTTTGAATCCGCTCTGTAAGTCACTGCACAGTTTCCTGTCCTGTTGCATTAATCAGTGTACAGGTGAGAGTGGGTGTGGCTTGGCCTGTGTAAGTTATATCTGTGTGCATTTTGTTGTTTTCTGTTGAATCGGTTCTGTTGGCAGGACAGTGTTTTCTATCCTGTGCTCATTTATCATTTTTCTACAGGCGAGTAGGCGGGGTCTATTTTAACAAGGGAAGAGCGAGCTTGGGAGCTTGCAATCATTTCTAATGTAAGTGTAGTTAGTGTGTAGGAAATTAAATAAAAGGAGGAAATCCAAAGAAAAGGGGTATTATAAGAAAAAACAGAAAACAAATGTATACATTGTTTCTGTTTTGTTTGGTTTAAGGTGTGGAAAAGAAATCTTTATACAAATACATTGATTTGTTTTCTCACTGTATTTTTGTAACTGATAATCATGAGTCAGTCCAGTGGAAATCTCACTCAGTGTCCATCCTGCCAAATTAATGCACTACTGGAACAGATGATCCAGGGTCCATACCTCTGTGACAGGTGTGAGCATGTTGCCTCTCTGGAAGCTCAAATTGAATATCTGGAGAGGAGAATTGCAGCACTTAGTGATACTGCTCCACTGGAAAGGGAGGTGGTGCTCACGGAGCACAGTTTAGCTGGGCCTAGTATGGAGGGAGGAGCTGGGGCTAGTGAGGATGGCCAGGGAGGTAGCTGGGTTACAGTTAGAAGGTGAATCATGGGGAACAGGAGGAGGCAGGCCAATTCTGAGTTGGCAAACACCAACAGATTTGCCAGATTGAGTGAAACTGTTGGGGATGTCCATTCAGGAATGGCAATGCCAGATAGAGCTGTTCCCGCTAACAGCCGGGAGAACAGTTCTACTGGAGGAGAGGGAGGGCAGAATAGGCAGAGCAACAGACCTGTTTTGGTGGTAGGGGACTCTATTATTAGGAAGGTAGACAGGGTAATTTGTCACCCAGATCCCAGCAATCTAACAGTTTGCTGTCTCCCGGGTGCTCAGGTTCTGCATGTTGTGGATCGGGTGGATAAATTATTGGGAGGAGCTGGTAATGAACCGGCGGTCTTGGTACACATTGGTACCAATGACAAAGTTAGTGGAAGATGGAGCGTCCTAAAGAATGATTTTAGAGAACTAGGGAATAAGCTTAAAGCAAGGACCTCCAAGGTAGTAATTTCTGAGATACTACTAGTGCCACGTGCTAGCCCAGGGAGGCAGATGGATCTTAGGGAGGTTAATGCGTGGCTAAAAAAGTGGTGCAGTGCAGATTGTTTTGGGTTTTTAGAGCACTGGGCTGACTTCTCACTTGGGTACAATCTCTATAGCAGGGATGGATTGCACCTTAATGATGAGGGCACTTTTGTGCTAGGGGATAGGATGGTAGAACAGCTGGGAGATTTTTTAAACTTGTAGGTGGGGGGGGGACTATATAGAAGTATTGGGGTAAATAGGGTAGAGAGGGAAAGGGATGAATTAGTTACTCATGGGGGAGGAGAAGGGGGACTATAGACCAGTGAGCCTCACTTCTGTAGTTGGGAAGCTTTTAGAAGGGTTAATAAGGGACAGAATACAAGAATATGTCTATTTGAAGAGGATCATAGGTAGCAGTCAACACGGATTTATGAAGGATAGGTCGTGTCAGACCAATCTAATTAGTTTTTATGAGGAGGTTAGTAGGAACTTGGATCAGGGCAACTCAGTGGTGTAGTCTTTTTAGATTTTTCAAAGGCATTTGATACAGTGCCACATGGAAGACTAGTGAGCAAACTAAGGGATACAGGAATTGCAGTAAATATCTGCTCATGGATCGAGAGCTGGCTAAAAGACAGGAAGCAAAGGGTTGTTGTAAATGGAACATACTCCGATTGGACTAATGTGATAAGTGGGGTTCCTCAAGGTTCAGTATTAGGTCCTCTCCTTTTTAACATATTTATTAATGACATTGAAGTAGGACTCGAATGTAGTGTCTCCATTTTTGCTGATGACACTAAGTTGTGCAAGGTAATAAAATCAGATAATGATGTACTTTCCCTACAAAAGGATTTGCATAAATTAGAGAAATGGGCGGCTAAATGGCAGATGAGATTTAATACAAATAAATGTAAGGTTATGCATTTGGAAAGGAACAATAGCCAAGCAATCTATAAGCTTAATGGAGCAAATCTAGGGGTATCAGATATTGAAAGGGATTTGGGAGTACTAGTGGACAACCACCTAGGTAAAAGCGCTCAAAGCCAAGCAGCGGCTGCAAAGGCAAATAAAATATTAGCATGTATTAGGAAGGGTATAGAAGCCAGGGAAGAAGATATAATTCTGCCACTATACAAATCTCTAGTACGCCCTCATTTGGAATATGGAGTACAATTTTGGGCACCACCTCATAAAAAAAGACATTTTAGAGCTGGAAAAAGTACAGAGAAGGGCTACAAAACTAATAAGGGGAATGGAGGGGCTAAGTTATGAAGAAAGACTAACCAAATTACACTTATTGACTCTAGAAAAAAGGCGTCTAAGAGGAGATATGATTGCTTTATATAAATAAATCAGGGTCAATATAAGGCTTTGTCAAGTGAACTTTTTGTAGCAAGAGATTTTCAACTGACAAGAGGACATCCTGAGGTTAGAGGAAAAAAGATTTCACCTTAAACAAAGAAAAGGGTTCTTCACAGTTAGGGTGGTCAAACTGTGGAATTCTCTACCAAAGGAGGTGGTGACAGCAAATTCGATAGACAACTTCAAAAAGGGGTTAGATATATTTTTGAATAAAGAGGGCATTCAAGGCTATCCCAGATAACTAGCAAGGAATATTGATCCAGGGAGAGATCTGATCGCCAGTTTCTGGGGTCAGGAAGGAATTTTGCTTTTTTTTCCCTTTATGAGACAATTGGCAAAGTTTTAATGTTTTTTTTTTTTCTGTTTGCCTTCCTCTGGATCAATTAACAATTAATAATAAATAGTCCACATTAAAAAGATCAATAGAGATCTAAAAAGGTTGAACTTGATGGACTAACTCTTTATTCGTCCTCCAATACTATACTATTAATAATTATTTAATCAATAATTTAATAATAGCTATTCTGCATATTGCAGATCAGAGGAGATCTTAACAGGTTGAACTTGATGGACTGAAAGTCTTTTTTCAACCTTAATTACTATCAGCCTTATTAAATTGCGATTCGGTAAATTTAATAGGGCTCTATATAAGTACACAGGATATTTTTTTTACAGAAGTTTTTAGTTAATGAACTTGTATCCAAAAGTAAGGTCTTCACTAACTAAAAAGTTCTGTAAAACAATATGCTATGTGCTTATATAGAGCCCTATTCAATTGGCCAAATCACAATTTAATAAGGCTGTATGTAACTATGTAACTATATTGATCCAATTGGCACACAAATTGCATTATATATACTCTCCTATTGGAGGGATACAATTATTCCAACCTTTAGTCAAGGTATAGTTTACTATAATGGTAAATCCATATATTGCTAGTGTATTGGCCAGCTAATTATATTTGCCCACATATAACTGTATTTTTAACAAACTTGCATTAGAATGCATAGAATCTGGCTCTCTTAATATAACAAACTTGCAAATATGTCCAAGAGACTTGCCAATATATATTAACTGTTCATTGGGTAAAGAGACATCCACATACATGCAGAAATCACATTTTTCTGCTTTTTGTGACACTGATCTAAAGTAATACAATTTATAAGTAGAGACAAGCTCTATGCACTATTTGAATATGATCAAGTGTCAGAGTCTCTCTAAAGGGAGGCTCAGGAGTATACTAAGCCAATGCAGTACAAGTCTAGGACTCTTAATGAAAGGACATCCGGCTGGACGGTAACTCTAATATAGGCACTTTAAATGTATATAGAAAGGGCTAACCTCATGCATTTTATAGCCATAGATGGAAATTCCTATATTGCTAGTTTGTACAGGGCTGCAAGGGGCTTTTGCCTTTGCAGATGCTGCTTGGCATTGAGAAGTGTTACCTAGGTGGTTTTCCACAAGTGCTCCCAAATCCCTTTCAATATCTGATACCCCTAGATTTACTCCATTAAGTTTATAAATTGCATGGCTATTTTTCCTTCCCAGATGCATAACCTTTCATTTATTCGTATTATATCTCATCCGCCATTTAATTGCACATTTCTCTAATTTATGAAAATCCCTTTGGAGGGAAAGTACATCATTTTCTAATTTAATTACCTTGCACAACTTTGTGTCATCAGCATGTTAGGGTAGAATGTTATAGGCTTCTTTACAGAGGTGTGTTTTTATTAAACTTTTGAAGGAATTGATGCTGGAGAATAGTCTGGTGTGGCGAGGCAAGGAGAATTGGGGCAGCGCGAGAAAAGTCCTGGAGGCGGAAGTGAGAGGAGGTGACAAGAGTGGTAGAAAGAAGTAGGTCATTAGCAGAATGAAGAGGGCACATGGGGGAGTATTTGGAGATGAGAGCAGAGATGTATGGGGGTGCGCTGTTGTTGAGGGCTTTATAAGTTAAGGGTCAAGATTTTAAATTTTATTCTGGAGGCGAAGGGAAGCCAGTGGAGTGATTGACAAAGAGGAGCTGCCGACACTGAACGATGTGTATGGAGGATGAATATGGTGGAGGCATTCATTATGGATTGAAGTGGAGAGAGGTGAGTGGTGGGTAGTAGTGATGTCGCGAACACCAAATTTTCGGTTCGCGAACCGCAGACGCGACTTCCATTAAATGTTCGCGAACGGGCGAACATCCGCGAACCGCCATAGACTTCAATGGGCAGGCGAATTCCACAGGGACTCTTTCTGGCCACAATAGTGATGGGAAAGTTGTTTCAAGGGGACTAACACCTGGACTGTGGCATGCCAGAGGGGGATGCATGGCAAAACTCCCACGGAAAATTACATAGTTGATGCAGAGTCTGGTTTTAAGCCATAAAGGGCATAAATCACCTAACATTCCTAAATTGTTTGGAATAACATGCTTTAAAACATCAGGTATGATGTTGTATCGATCAGGTAGTGTAAGGGTTACACCCGTTTCACAGTAACAGACCAATCTCCCCGTTTAATGCACCGCAAACAACCACAAACAGTCCCTTTGCACAACCGCAAACTTCCCATTTGCACAAGGTTGGATACCAAGCTAGCGATGTCCCGTTCCTTGTCCTCACTGATGTCATTGAAGGTCTCTTCCTCCACCCAGCCACCAAGGGTCCCCGAAAGGTGACAACAAGCCCCCTGGGACGCCTGCTGTGTTTGGTCTTCCACCTCCTCAAAGCCACCTTCCTCCTCTGACTCCTCTTCTTCAGACTCCCAGAGTCTGGGGGCTTCCACTGCCCAGCATGGAAGATTATACACAGGTCAGAGTCTGGGGGCTTCCACTGCCCAGCATGGAACATTATAAACAGGTCAGAGTCTGGGGGCTTCCTCTGACCAGCATGGAATATTATACACAGGTCAGAGTCTGGGGGCTTCCACTGACCAGCATGGAATATTATACACAGGTCAGGGTCTGGGGGCTTCCACTGCACAGCATGGAAGATTATACGCGTTGCCTCTGTCTGCGTTATTATAAGGTGTGTACTGTTAAGTAGTACTATTCCTATCGGTTTAATCCCTGTTACGTCCACTATTAGGGGACATGTATATGGCATGGATTTTTGGAAAAGTGAAATGGAAAAAGATGCTTGGTCGGACCTCCTACTTCGAATTTGGGGCACTGCAAGTGCAATCTAAGGTGCCACCAGATAGGAGAGTTGTATTAAGTTGTAATACACATTCCTATCAGTTTAATACCTGCTACGTTACCTATCAGGGGACGTGTATATGGCATGGATTTTTGGAACAGGGAGATGGAAAAAGATGCTTGGTTGGACCTCCTACTTCGAATTTGGGGCACTGCAAGTGCACTCTAAGGTGCCACCAGATAGGAGAGTTGTATTAAGTTGTAATACTCATTCCTATCAGTTTAATACCTGGTACGTTACCTATCAGGGGACGTGTATATGGCATGGATTTTTGGAACAGGGAGATGGAGAAAGATGCTTGGTTGGACCTCCTACTTCGAATTTGGGGCACTGCAAGTGCAATCTAAGGTGCCACCAGATAGGAGAGTTGTATTAAGTTGTAATACTCATTCCAATCAGTTTAATACCTGTTACGTTACCTATCAGGGGACGTGTATATGGCATGGATTTTTGGAACAGGGAGATGGAAAAAGATGCTTGGTCGGACCTCCTACTTCGAATTTGGGGCACTGCAAGTGCAATCTAAGGTGCCACCAGATAGGAGAGTTGTATTAAGTTGTAATACACATTCCTATCAGTTTAATACCTGCTACGTTACCTATCAGGGGACGTGTATATGGCATGGATTTTTGGAACAGGGAGATGGAAAAAGATGCTTGGTTGGACCTCCTACTTCGAATTTGGGGCACTGCAAGTGCACTCTAAGGTGCCACCAGATAGGAGAGTTATATTAAGTTGTAATACTCATTCCTATCAGTTTAATACCTGGTACGTTACCTATCAGGGGACGTGTATATGGCATGGATTTTTGGAACAGGGAGATGGAGAAAGATGCTTGGTTGGACCTCCTACTTCGAATTTGGGGCACTGCAAGTGCAATCTAAGGTGCCACCAGATAGGAGAGTTGTATTAAGTTGTAATACTCATTCCTATCAGTTTTTATACCTGTTACGTTACCTATCAGGGGACGTGTATATGGTATGGATTTTTGGAACAGGGAAATGGAAAAAGATGCTTGGTCGGTCCTCCCACTTCAAATTTGGGGCACAGCACGTGCAATCTAAGGTGCCACCAGATAGGAGAGTTGTATTAAGATGTAATACTCATTCCTATCAGTTTAATACCTGTTACGTTACCTATCAGGGGACGTGTATATGGCATGGATTTTTGGAACAGGGAGATGGAAAAAGATGCTTGGTCGGTCCTCCCACTTCAAATTTGGGGCACAGCACGTGCAATCTAAGGTGCCACCAGATAGGAGTGGTGTATTAAGTTGTAATACTCCTTCCTATCAGTTTAATACCTGTTACGTTACCTATCAGGGGACGTGTATATGGCATGGATTTTTGGAACAGGGAGATGGAAAAAGATGCTTGGTCGGACCTCCTATTTGAAATTTGGGGCACTGCACGTGCAATCTAAGGTGCCACCAGATAGGAGAGTTGTATTAAGTTGTAATACTCCTTCCTATTAGTTTAATACCTGTTACGTTACCTATCAGGGGACGTGTATATGTCATGGATTTTTGGAACAGGGAGATGGAAAAAGATGCTTGGTTGGACCTCCTACTTCAAATTTGGGGCACTGCAAGTGCAATCTAAGGTGCCACCAGATAGGAGAGTTGTAATAAGTTGTAATACTCCTTCCTATCAGTTTAATACCTGTTACATTACCTATCAGGGGATGTGTATATGGCATGGATTTTTGGAACAGGGAGATGGAAAAAGATGCTTGGTTGGACTTCCTACTTCGAATTTGGGGCACTGCACGTGCAATCTAAGGTGCCACCAGATAGGAGAGTTGTATTAAGTTGTAATACTCATTCCTATCAGTTTAATACCTGTTACGTTACCTATCAGTGGACGTGTATATGGCATGGATTTTTGGAACAGGGAGATGGAAAAAGATGCTTGGTTGGACCTCCTATTTCGAATTTGGGGCACTGTACGTGCAATCTAAGGTGCCACCAGATAGGAGAGTTGTATTACGTTGTAATACTCATTCCTATCAGTTTAATACCTGGTACGTTACCTATCAGGGGACGTGTATATGGCATGGATTTTTGTAACAGGGAGATGGAGAAAGATGCTTGGTTGGACCTCCTACTTCGAATTTGGGGCACTGCATGTGCAATCAAAGGTGCCACCAGATAGAAGAGTTGTATTAAGTTGTGATACTCATTCCTATCAATTTAATTCCTGTTACGTTACCTATCAGGGGACGTGTATATGGTATGGATTTTTGGAACAGGGAAATGGAAAAAGATGCTTGGTCGGTCCTCCCACTTCAAATTTGGGGCACAGCACATGCAATCTAAGGTGCCACCAGATAGGAGTGGTGTATTAAGTTGTAATACTCCTTCCTATCAGTTTAATACCTGTTACGTTACCTATCAGGGGACGTGTATATGGCATGGATTTTTGGAACAGGGAGATGGAAAAAGATGCTTGGTCGGACCTCCTATTTGAAATTTGGGGCACTGCACGTGCAATCTAAGGTGCCACCAGATAGGAGAGTTGTATTAAGTTGTAATATTCCTTCCTATTAGTTTAATACCTGTTACGTTACCTATCAGGGGACGTGTATATGGCATGGAGTTTTGGAACAGGGAGATGGAAAAAGATGCTTGGTTGGACCTCCTACTTCAAATTTGGGGCACTGCAAGTGCAATCTAAGGTGCCACCAGATAGGAGAGTTGTAATAAGTTGTAATACTCATTCCTATCAGTTTAATACCTGTTACATTACCTATCAGGGGATGTGTATATGGCATGGATTTTTGGAACAGGGAGATGGAAAAAGATGCTTGGTTGGACTTCCTACTTCGAATTTGGGGCACTGCAAGTGCAATCTAAGGTGCCACCAGATAGGAGAGTTGTATTAAGTTGTAATACTCATTCCTATCAGTTTAATACCTGTTACGTTACCTATCAGTGGACGTGTATATGGCATGGATTTTTGGAACAGGGAGATGGAAAAAGATGCTTGGTTGGACCTCCTATTTCGAATTTGGGGCACTGTACGTGCAATCTAAGGTGCCACCAGATAGGAGAGTTGTATTAAGTTGTAATACTCATTCCTATCAGTTTAATACCTGGTACGTTACCTATCAGGGGACATGTATATGGCATGGATTTTTGTAACAGGGAGATGGAGAAAGATGCTTGGTTGGACCTCCTACTTCGAAATTTGGGGCACTGCATGTGCAATCAAAGGTGCCACCAGATAGAAGAGTTGTATTAAGTTGTGATACTCATTCCTATCAGTTTAATACCTGTTACGTTACCTATCTTTCCTCCCAATAGCACATTCTATATGTCATCAACCATCCTGTGTGTATTTAGAGAACCACACTTTAAGGCCCTTAACCTGGGACAAGGTGGCTTGGCTATCAGAATTGCCTCAGAGCCTTAAAAACTCACCAAACCCCCTAATCAGACACTCACTATCATACTAGAAATGGGCCAAGAAACACACGGTTTTATTCCCTGGATCCACCCAAATGACCCCAATTCTTGACCACCCTCAGGCCCCGAAACACATGAGCACAACATCACAACACTGGTGGAGGTTAAGGAAACTAGATAGACTGGGAGACTGGTTAGTAAAGGGCCAGATGCTCACCTATGAGGAACTGAGGGACAAGCATGAGCTACCGCTGTCAGAACATTACAATTACGGTAGGCTGAGGCATTTCACACACTCCCTGACCCAGAAACAGGGGACACCGGTCTTAAATTGGTTCACCAAAATTTGTAAAGATAAACCTCTATCAAGGGGGATCATTGGGTTGCTTTACAAATTTAAAACATTTGTTACTGGTTGAAGCGACACTGGGAGAAAGAGCCGAATGTGGGAGCCCTGGAGACCCTTCAGAATCAAACGGTGGCAAAACTATCCCAGGAAAGGAGAGGTCGCTTACTGAAGCCTGCCCTAGGGTAACCCAACGGTGATTGCCCAGGTTAGATATTGTAAATAATAAGCTAATACTGCTGGAGGGATGATAGCTAATAGGACTTTGGTGTTTCCTGTGGATATACTCTTTACTATTGTATGTTTTACCATGTTTTAGGTATCTCTTAAATTGCAATCACAGTAAAAAATAAGAAAAATTATTAACCTAAAATGTAAAAATAAGAAGGAATAGCCAACTAACTTTCACAAAATGTCTCTATTGTAAATATGTATTTTTGCACAACTGTTTTGTAAGACTGTTCAAAAATGCTTTATTTTTCATTACATGCTGTACGCCTTCTAAAATAAAATAATTTAAATGCAAAAATTAGATATTGTTGCAGTGACCAGAAAAATGGCCATGGCCGTGTAGAAATGCCTGAAATGAGCACACACCTTCCTGGCCTGCTTCAGGACATCCTGTAAGCCTGGGTGCTTATGCACAAAGCGTTATACAATCAGATTACACACATGTGCCATGCACGGCACATGTGTCAACTTGCACAAATTCAATGCCGCCAACAAATTTCTTCCGTTGTCACAAACGACTTCGCCGATCTCCAGATGGTGCGGAGTCAGCCTCTGATCCACCTGTGCGTTCAGGGTGGACAGGAGTGCTGGTCCGGTGTGACTCCTTTCAGGGAAGTCAACCCCAAGGCGGCATGACACTGCCGTATCCGGGATGTGGAATAGTACCTTTGGAGCTGGGGGGGAGGTGCCGTTGATGTGGAGCAAGACATAGCAGCAGCAGAAGAGGTCTTAGCCGAGGAGGTTATGGAGAAGGAGGAGTAGAGGAGGTGAAAGCAGGCCTGCCTGCAAGTCGTGGCGGTGTCACCAACTCCTCTGCAGAGCCACGTATTCCATGCTTGGCAGCCGTCCCCAGGTTTACCCAATGCGCAGTGTAGGTGATATACCTGCCCTGACCATGCTTTGCAGACAAGGTATCCGTGGTCAGATGGACCCTTGCCCCAACACTGTGTGCCAGAGATGCCATTACTTCCTTTTGCACAATCGAGTACAGGTTGGGGATTGCATTTTGTGCAAAGAAATTTTGGCCGGGTACCTTCCACTGCGGTGTCCCAATAGCTACAAATTTTTCGAATGCCTCAGACTCCACCAGCTTGTATGGTAAAAGCTGGCGGGCTAAGAGTTCAGACAAGCCAGCTGTCAGTTGCCGGGCAAGGGGGTGACTTTGTGACATTGGCTTCTTATGCTCAAACATGTCCTTGACAGACACCTGACTGTGGGCAGATGAGCAGGGACTGCTCAGGGAGAGACACGGAGTGGCGGATGGTTGAGAGGGGGCAAGCAGGGCAGCAGTGGTTGACGTGGCTGAAGATGCTGGACCAGGAGAAGGATGGTGGCTTTGACTTTGTGTGCTGCTTGTACTCATGTGTTGATCCCATAGGCGTTTGTGATGTGACATCATGTGCCTTCGCAAAGAAGTTGTACCTAGGTGGGTGTTGGACTTCCTACGACTCAGTTTCTTTTCGCACAGGTTGCAAATGGCATCACTGTTGTCACAGCAGACACACGAAAAAATTGCCACACTGCTGAGCTCTGCAATGACGGCATTCTGGTGGTGGCAAAAGCAGCGTTGACTGGCTTGCTGTCTGGCTGACCCCGGGTGCCGATGCATGCTGTCTGACTTTGCCACTAGCTACTTTCGACTACCTCCCACTGCTTCCATCTCGTCTCCTCCTCTTCTCTGTCTCCCCATCTGAACTTTCCTCCTGTTCTTCTTCTCTTATAGCGGGCACCCACGTGACATCCACGGATGCATCGTCATCATCAACCGCTTCACTTCTATCTGACAACTCAACAAAGGAAGCAGCACCGGGTACAACATCATCATCATCAGACCGTACGTCCATGTGTGCAATGCTGCCTGACTGGGACATATCCCTGTTATCTACATCCTCTGGCACTAATGTTTGTGCATCACTTATTTCTTACAACGGATCTGTAAATAACTCTGCTGACGGATCAAGTGAAGCAGCTGTTGTGCTAGTGTTGGTGGTGGCGGCAGGCGGGCGAGTGGTAACTGGAGAGGTGCCCGAAGCTAAGCTGGAGGAGGATGGTGCGTCTAGGTTCCGAGCGGAAGCTGTTGAAGATTGGGTGTCCTGTGTTAGCCCGTCAACCATGTCCTCAGAACTGTTCAAGTTCAGGGTACGTTGCCTCTGAAAACTGTGGTACTATGCGCGCAAGCTACTGTGACACCAGATATGAGTGTCACTGGGCACTGGCAAAAGTTGGCAGACTAGATGCAATAGGCCTCACACACACGCCTTTAGGCAGGCTACAGATATTCAATTGATTACAGTAAAAAAAGGGTTGTTTTATTTCACTGCACACTACGGTTGCACTAGATATGAGTGTCACTGGGCACTGGCAAAAGTTGGCAGACTAGATGCAATAGGCCTCACATACACGCCTTTAGGCAGGCTACTGATATTCAATCGATTACAGTAATAAAAGGGTTGTTTTATTTCACTGCAAGCTACTGTGACACCAAACATGAGTGTCACTGGGCACTGGCAAAAGTTGGCAGACTAGATGCAATAGGCCTCACACACACGCCTTTAGGCAGGCTACAGATATTCAATTGATTACAGTAAAAAAAAGGGTTGTTTTATTTCACTGCACACTACGGTGGCACTAGATATGAGTGTCACTAGGCACTGGCAAAAGTTGGCAGACTAGATGCAATAGGCCTCACACACTTGCTTGTAGGCAGGCTACTGATATTCAATCGATTACAGTAAAAAAAGGGTTGTTTTATTTCACTGCACACTACGATGGCACTAGATATGAGTGTCACTGGGCACTGGCAAAAGTTAGCAGACTAGATGCAATAGGCCTCACATACACGCCTTTTGGCAGGCTACTGATATTCAATCGATTACAGTAATAAAAGGGTTGTTTTATTTCACTGCAAGCTACTGTGACACCAAACATGAGTGTCACTGCGCACTGACAAAAGATGGCAGACTAGATGCAATAGGCCTCACACACACGCCTGTAGGCAGGCTACTGATATTCAATCTATTACAGTAAAAAAAGGGTTGCTTTTTTTCACTGCACATTACGGTGGAACTAGATATGAGTGTCACTGGGCACTGGCAAAAGTTGGCAGACTAGATGCAATAGGCCTCACACACACGCCTGTAGGCAGGCTACTGATATTCAATCTATTACAGTAATAAAAGGGTTGTTTTATTTCACTGAAGCTACTGTGACACCAGATATGAGTGTCACTGCGCACTGGCAAAAGTTGGCAGACTAGATGCAATAGGCCTCACACACACGCCTGTAGGCAGGCTACTGATATTCAATTGATTAAAGTAAAAAAAGGGTTGTTTTATTTCACTGTAAGCTACTGTGACACCAGGTATGAGTGTCACTGTGCACTGGAAAAAGTTGGCAGACTAGATGCAATAGGCCTCACACACACGCCTGTAGGCAGGCTACTGATATTCAATCTATTACAGTAAAAAAAGGGTTGTTTTATTTCACTGCACACTACGGTGGAACTAGATATGAGTGTCACTGGGCACTGGCAAAAGTTAGCAGACTAGATGCAATAGGCCTCACACACACGCCTTTAGGCAGGCTACTGATATTCAATCGATTACAGTAATAAAAGGGTTGTTTTATTTCACTGCAAGCTACTGTGACACCAGATATGAGTGTCACTGCGCACTGACAAAAGTTGGCAGACTAGATGTAATAGGCCTCACACACACGCCTTTAGGCAGGCTACAGATATTCAATCGATTACAGTAAAAAAAGGGTTGTTTTATTTCACTGCACACTATGGTGGCACTAGATATGAGTGTCACTAGGCACTGGCAAAAGTACGCAGACTAGATGCAATAGGCCTCACACACACGCCTGTTGGCAAGCCACTGATATTCAATCGATTACAGTAAAAAAAGGGTTGTTTTATTTCCCTCCACACTACGGTGGCACTAGATATGAGTGTCAGTGGGCACTGGCAAAAGTTAGCAGACTAGATGCAATAGGCCTCACATACACGCCTTTAGGCAGGCTACTGATATTCAATCGATTACAGTAATAAAAGGGTTGTTTTATTTCACTGAAGCTACTGTGACACCAGATATGAGAGTCACTGCGCACTGTCAAAAGTTGGCAGACTAGATGCAATAGGCCTCACACACACGCCTGTAGGCATGCTACTGATATTCAATCGATTACAGTAAAAAAAGGGTTGTTTTATTTCACTGCACACTACGTTGGCACTAGATATGAGTGTCACTGGGCACTGGCAAAAGTTGGCAGACTAGATGCAATAGGCCTCACACACACGCCTGTAGGCAGGCAACTGATATTCAATCGATAACAGTAAAAAAAAGGGTTGTTTTATTTCACTGCACACTACAGTGGCACTAGATATGAGTGTCAGTGGGCACTGGCAAATGTTAGCAGACTAGATGCAATAGGCCTCACATACACGCCTTTAGGCAGGCTACTGATATTCAATCGATTACAGTAATAAAAGGGTTGTTTTATTTCACTGAAGCTACTGTGACACCAGATATGAGTGTCACTGCGCACTGGCAAAAGTTGGCAGACTAGATGCAATAGGCCTCACACACACACCTGTAGGCAGGCTACTGATATTCAATTGATTACAGTAAAAAAAGGGTTGTTTTATTTCACTGCACACTACGGTGCCACTAGATATGAGTGTCACTGGGCACTGGCAAAATTTAGCAGACTAGATGCAATAGGCCTCACACACAACGCCTTTAGGCAAGCTACTGATATTCAATCGATTACAGTAAAAAAAGGGTTGTTTTATTTCACTGCACACTACGTTGGCACTAGATATGAGTGTCACTGGGCACTGGCAAAAGTTAGCAGACTTGATGCAATAGGCCTCACACATACGCCTGTAGGCAGGCTACTGATCTTTAATCGATTACAGTAAAAAAAGGGTTTTTTTTATCACTGAAGCTACTGTGACACAAGTATGAGTGTCACTGTGCACTGGCAAAAGTTGGCAGACTAATGCAATAGGCCTCACACACACGCCTGTAGGCAGGCTACTGATATTCAATTATTACAGTAAAAAAAGGGTTTTTTTCACTGCACTCTACGGTGGCACTAGATATGAGTGTCACTGGGCACTGGCAAAAGTTAGCTGACTAGATGCAATAGGCCTCACATACACGCCTGTAGGCAGGCTACTGATATTCAATCTATTACAGTAATAAAAGGGTTGTTTTATTTCACTGAAGCTACTGTGACACCAGGTATGAGTGTCACTGCGCACTGACAAAAGTTGGCAGACTAGATGCAATAGGCCTCACACACACGCCTGTAGGCAGGCTACTGATATTCAATCGATTACAGTAAAAAAAGGGTTGTTTTATTTCACTGCACACTATGGTGGCACTAGATATGAGTGTCACTGGGCACTGGCAAAAGTACGCAGACTAGATGCAATAGGCCTCACACACACGCCTGTTGGCAAGCCACTGATATTCAATCGATTACAGTAAAAAAGGGTTGTTTTATTTCCCTCCACTACGGTGGCACTAGAATATGAGTGTCACTGGCCACTGGCAAATTGGCAGACTAGATGCAATAGGCCTCACACACACGCCTGTAGGTAGGCTACTGATATTCAATCGATTACAGTAAAAAAGGGTTGTTTTTTTTCACTACACACTACGGTGGCACTAGATATAAGTGTCACTGGGAAGTGGCAAAAGTTGGCAGACTAGATGCAATAGGCCTCACACACATGCCTTTAGGCAGGCTACTGATATTCAATCGATTACAGTAAAAAAAAAGGGTTGTTTTATTTCACTGCACACTACGGTGGAACTAGATATGAGTGTCAGTGGGCACTGGCAAAAGTTAGCAGACTAGATGCAATAGGCCTCACATACACGCCTTTAGGCAGGCTACTGATATTCAATCGATTACAGTAATAAAAGGGTTGTTTTATTTCACTGAAGCTACTGTGACACCAGATATGAGAGTCACTGCGCACTGTCAAAAGTTGGCAGACTAGATGCAATAGGCCTCACACACACGCCTGTAGGCATGCTACTGATATTCAATTGATTACAGTAAAAAAAAGGGTTGTTTTATTTCACTGCACACTACGGTGCCACTAGATATGAGTGTCACTGGGCACTGGCAAAAGTTAGCAGACTAGATGCAATAGGCCTCACACACGCTCTTTAGGCAAGCTACTGATATTCAATCGATTACAGTAAAAAAAGGGTTGTTTATTTCACTGCACACTACGTTGGCACTAGATATGAGTCACTGGCACTGGCAAAAGTTGGCAGACTAGATGCAATAGGCCTCACACACACGCCTGTAGGCAGGCTACTGATATTCAATCGATAAAGTAAAAAAAGGGTTGTTTTATTCACTGCACACTACAGTGGCACTAGATATGAGTGTCAGTGGGCACTGGCAAAAGTTAGCAGACTAGATGCAATAGGCCTCACACACACGCCTGTAGGCAGGCTACTGATATTCAATCGATAACAGTAAAAAAAAGGGTTGTTTTATTTCACTGCACACTACAGTGGCACTAGATATGAGTGTCAGTGGGCACTGGCAAATGTTAGCAGACTAGATGCAATAGGCCTCACATACACGCCTTTAGGCAGGCTACTGATATTCAATCGATTACAGTAATAAAAGTTTTGTTTTATTTCACTGAAGCTACTGTGACACCAGATATGAGTGTCACTGCGCACTGGCAAAAGTTGGCAGACTAGATGCAATAGGCCTCACACACACACCTGTAGGCAGGCTACTGATATTCAATTGATTACAGTAAAAAAAAGGGTTGTTTTATTTCACTGCACACTACGGTGCCACTAGATATGAGTGTCACTGGGCACTGGCAAAAGATAGCAGACTAGATGCAATAGGCCTCACACACACGCCTTAGCAGGCTACTGATATTCAATCGATTACAGTAAAAAAAGGGTTGTTTTATTTCACTGCACACTACGTTGGCACTAGATATGAGTGTCACTGGGCACTGGCAAAAGTTAGCAGACTAGATGCAATAGGCCTCACACATACGCCTGTAGGCAGGCTACTGATCTTTAATCGATTACAGTAAAAAAAGGGTTGTTTTATTTCACTGCAAGCTACTGTGACACAAGGTATGAGTGTCACTGTGCACTGGCAAAAGTTGGCAGACTAGATGCAATAGGCCTCACACACACGCCTGTAGGCAGGCTACTGATATTCAATCTATTACAGTAAAAAAAGGGTTGTTTTATTTCACTGCACTCTACGGTGGCACTAGATATGAGTGTCACTGGGCACTGGCAAAAGTTAGCTGACTAGATGCAATAGGCCTCACATACACGCCTGTAGGCAGGCTACTGATATTCAATCTATTACAGTAATAAAAGGGTTGTTTTATTTCACTGAAGCTACTGTGACACCAGATATGAGTGTCACTGCGCACTGACAAAAGTTGGCAGACTAGATGCAATAGGCCTCACACACACGCCTTTCGGCAGGCTACTGATATTCAATCGATTACAGTAAAAAAAGGGTTGTTTTATTTCACTGCACACTATGGTGGCACTAGATATGAGTGTCACTGGGCACTGGCAAAAGTACGCAGACTAGATGCAATAGGCCTCACACACACGCCTGTTGGCAAGCCACTGATATTCAATCGATTACAGTAAAAAAAGGGTTGTTTTATTTCCCTCCACACTACGGTGGCACTAGATATGAGTGTCACTGGCCACTGGCAAAAGTTGGCAGACTAGATGCAATAGGCCTCACACACACGCCTGTAGGCAGGCTACTGATATTCAATCGATTACAGTAAAAAAGGGTTGTTTTATTTCACTACACCCTACGGTGGCACTAGATATGAGTGTCACTGGGAAGTGGCAAAAGTTTGCAGACTAGATGCAATAGGCCTCACACACACGCCTTTAGGCAGGCTACTGATATTCAATCGATTACAGTAAAAAAAAAGGGTTGTTTTATTTCACTGCACACTACGGTGGAACTAGATATGAGTGTCACTGGGCACTGCCAAAAGTTGGCAGACTAGATGCAATAGGCCTCACACACACGCCTGTAGGCAGGCTACTGATATTCAATTAATTACAGTAAAAAAAAGTTTTTTTTTATTTCACTGCACACTACGGTGGCACTAGATATGAGTGTCACTGGGCACTGGCAAAAGTTAGCTGACTAGATGCAATAGGCCTCACACACACGCCTTTAGGCAGGCTACTGATATTCGATTGATTACAGTAATAAAAGGGTTGTTTTATTTCACTGCAAGCTACTGTGACACCAGATATGAGTGTCACTGCGCACTGACAAAAGTTGGCAGACTAGATGCAATAGCCCTCACACACACGCCTGTAGGCAGCTACTGATATCAATTGATTACAGTAAAAAAAGGGTTGTTTTATTTCACTGCACACTACGGTGGCACTAGATATGAGTGTCACTGGGCACTGGCAAAAGTTAGCAGACTAGATGCAATAGGCCTCACATACACGCCTTTAGGCAGGCTACTGATATTCAATCGATTACAGTAGTAAAAGGGTTGTTTTATTTCACTGCAAGCTACTGTGACACCAGGTATGAGTGTCACTGCGCACTGACAAAAGTTGGCAGACTAGATGTAATAGGCCTCACACACACGCCTTTCGGCAGGCTACTGATATTCAATCGATTACAGTAAAAAAGGGTTGTTTTATTTCACTGCACACTATGGTGGCACTAGATATGAGTGTCACTGGGCACTGGCAAAAGTATGCAGACTAGATGCAATAGGCCTCACACACACGCCTAGGCAAGCTACTGATATTCAATCGATTACAGTAAAAAAAGGGTTTTTTATTTCACTGCCACTACGTGGCACTAGATATGAGTGTCACTGGCCACTGGCAAAAGTTGGCAGACTAGATGCAATAGCCCTCACACACATGCCTGTAGGCAGGCTACTGATATTCAATTGATTACAGTAAAAAAAGGGTTGTTTTATTTCACTGCACACTACGTGCACTAGATATGAGTGTCACTGGCACTGGCAAAAGTTAGCAGACTAGATGCAATAGGCCTCACATACACGCCTTTAGGCAGGCTACTGATATTCAATCGATTACAGTAAAAAAGGGTTGTTTTATTTCACTGCAAGCTACTGTGACACCAGGTATGAGTGTCACTGCGCACTGACAAAAGTTGGCAGACTAGATGTAATAAGCCTCACACACACGCCTTTCGGCAGGCTACTGATATTCAATCGATTACAGTAAAAAAAGGGTTGTTTTATTTCACTGCACACTATGGTGGCACTAGATATGAGTGTCACTGGGCACTGGCAAAAGTACGCAGACTAGATGCAATAGGCCTCACACACACGCCTGTTGGCAGCCACTGATATTCAATCGATTACAGTAAAAAAAGGGTTGTTTTATTTCACTACACTACGGTGCACTAGATATGAGTGTCACTGGACTGGCAAAAGTTTGGCAGACTAGATGCAATAGGCCTCACACACACGCCTTTAGGCAGGCTACTGATATTCAATCGATTACAGTAAAAAAAAAGGGTTGTTTTATTTCACTGCACACTACAGTGGCACTAGATATGAGTGTCACTGGGCACTGGCAAAAGTTGGCAGACTAGATGTAGTAGGACTCACACACGACTGTAGGTAGGCTACTGATATTCAATCGATTACAGTAAAAAAAGGGTTGTTTTATTTCACTGCACACTACGGTGGCACTAGATATGAGTGTCACTGTGCACTGGCAAAAGTTGGCAGACTAGATGCAATAGGCCCCACATACACGCTAGCAGGCTGGTATATGTAATTTGATTACACAGACAAAAGTAATAAGATAAAATAAAAAGGGCTTTTTGGGTTGCTGTCCTTGCAGCAGATATCAAAGGAGTGAAGTTAAAGCTAAATACACAGCCTGGCTATATATTTCCCTATTAAATCAGCAGAAAAAAATTATAAAATAAAATAAATGATGTTCTAGCCCTAAAAAGGGATTTTTGGGTTGCTGTCCTTGCAGCAGATATCAAAGGAGTCCTTCAGTTGTGTAGTTAAAGCTAAATACACAGCCTGGCTATCTATTTCCCTATTAAATAAAGAGCAGGTAGAATATATCTCCTCTCTCCACGAATGCAGCTACAGAATGATTCTAAAATGGAGGCTGTCATACAGATGGCTCTGGAGTGGAGTGTATGCTGCTGATTGGCTGGAATGTGTCTGCTGACTGTGATGTGCAGGGTCAAAGTCTCCTCAATGATAAAGAATAGGGGGCGGACCGTAAAGCTCATATGTTTGCCGTTCGTGGCGAACGCGAACATGCGAAAATCGTCTCGAATTGTTCTCCGGCGAACTGTTTGGGACATCACTAGTGGGCAGGCCAACAAGTAGTGAGTTGCAATAGTCGAGACAAGAAATGATAAGTGAGTGTATTAGAATCTTAGTAGTGTCTTGTGTGAGGTAATGGCATATTTTGGATATGTTTTTTAGATGGAGATGGCAATATTTAGTTAGAGACTGTATATGAGGGATGAAAGACAGGGCGGGGTTCAGTAGACAACTGGCTTGGGAGATGGGAGTAATGATGTCGTTGTTGACAATGAGAAAGATGTGAGGAATTGAAGCTGTAGTAGAGGGAGGGAAGATTAAGAGTTCAGTCTTAGACATGTGAGTTTTATATGGTGGGCGGACATCAAAGAGGATGTAATAGAGAGGCAGTTGGAGACGTGTGCTAGAAAGAGAAGGTGTTAGATCTGGTGCCGAGAGGTAGATTTGAGTGTCATCTGCATAGATGGTACTGAAACCCAAAAGAGTTTATTAGGGTACCGAGTGACCAGATGGAGAAGAAGAGGGGTCCTAGGACTGATCCTTGGTGTACTGCAACAGACAGGAGGTGATGAGAAGAAGAGGTGCAGAGAAGGAGGTGCTAAATGATCGTTCTTGGAGGAATTATGAGAACCACGAGAGAGCAGTTTCTCGATTGCCGAGGGAGAAGATCATGTGGAGTGGTCAACTGTGTCAAAGGCGGCAGAGAGATCCAGAAGAAGCAAAATGGAAAATTGGCCTTTAGACTTGGAGGTGAGCAGGTCATTGGTGACTTTTATGAGGGCTGTCTCAGTGGAGTGTTGGGGCAGAAAGCCAGATTGGAAGGTGTCCAGAAGAGAGTTAGAGGAGATTAAATTGTTAAGGCAGTTATAGACAAGCCGCTCCAGCAGTTTGGAAGCCAGGGGAAGTAAAGAGCTAAGGCGATAGATGCAACATCAGAATCAAATGAGGAGTGGGTGTAATTAGGGCATGTTTTAGAGATGATAGAAACGTGCCAGTGTTTAGGGAAAGGTTGAAGATGTGTGTGAGAGCTGGGTTTAGTGTAGTAGAGAGGGGAGGGATTAGCTTAGATGGAATAGGATCCAGAGGACAGGTAGTGAGGTGAGAGGATGATAAAGGATGGAGACTTTATCCTCTGAAGCAGGGGTAGTTCAAAGTGGCTGTGGGAAAGGGGTGAGGAGTAGAATGGGTATTGTTGGTTAGTTGAGAAGGTGGAGCATGTGAGCCATGATGAGAGGAGAGTTCATTGCGGATGGTTTGAATTTTATGTGTAAAATGGTTGGCAAAGTCTTCTGCCGTGAGACAGGAAGGGATGGGAAGAGGTGGTGGGTGGAGTATTGAAAGTGGCAAGCAGACATTTGGGTTTGGAGGACAGAGTTGATATTAGTGATGTGAAGTAGTGCTGTTTGGCCAGGTTGAGGGCGGAGGAGTAGGAATGTAGCATAAACTTGTAGTGAAGGAAATCAGCTGTGGAGAGTCATTTCCTCTATAGTCGTTCAGTAGTGCGGGAGCACTTCTGAATGTAACGTGTGTGTGTAGTGTGCCATGGTTATGGATGAGATTAAGGGTGTCTGCGTGTGGTTATGGGCGGCAGGGCAGAGAGAGCAGTGTTAGCAAAAGCCAGAGAGGTTTCAAGATGGTGACTGGGGTTTGAAATACATAAGTAGTGAGATATAGTCAGGGACTAGCCCAGTATTTAAGCATTTAAAAGGAGCATTTGGTGCAGACAGATGTGATGGTGTGAAGGGCTGTGGAGATGGTGGTAGAGTAATACAGTGTGAAAGCTTACAATTTAACAAAGTATAAATACAATTACTATGGGAACAAAAAATATATCAGTTATAGATATTATAATTAATTATTTAATATATTTAATAATAATTATAATATATAATTAATGTAACAGGAGGATACACTAGAGTAAAAGGTGAATCATTGAGATAGCTGTAGATACCTTGTAGCAGTGTTAGCAAAAGCCAGAAGAGGTTGCAAGATGGTGACTGTGGGCTTGTATCAGGGTTAGCAAAAGCCAGGAGAGGTTCCAAGATGGTAACTTGGGGATAAAATAAAGAAGTATAACGGTTTGGCTTTTACAGAACCCAGTTCCCTCAATACCCTTGGATGTATTAACCAATCTGTTAACCAATTATTTGGTGTAGGTAGTGAAGCACCATTTTTTTGCAGTGTCCCAACTACTAGTACCTCCCTTGTATATACCAAAGAAAAGAACCTATTTAGCTCATCTGCCTTTTCCTGGTCTCTTCTTATCAGACAGCGTGTTTCACATTGTAACGTTCCTTTAGCTTCCTTCCTCGCCTTCTTTCCATTAATATAGTTAAAAAAATATTTTAGGGTTAGTATTATTCTCCCTTGCTACTATTTTTTTTTTATTTTCTATTTTAGCCAGTCTAATAGCCCTTTTGCCTCCTTGGTGATTTCCTTGTACTCACGTAATGCAGTCTCTGTCCCCTCTTGTGTTTATAATTTAAATGCTTGTTTTTTACTCCGTATCTTGATCTTTAAATCATTGTTAAGCCACATGGGTTGTGATTTACTCCTTTTACTTTTATTTCCACATGGTATATGGTGATATGTATGTATATTTAGTAAGGATTTAAATGTTGTCCATTTATGTTAGGTATTTCTACTCATCAGTTCTTTGTCCCAGTCTATACTTTGTATTGCTGCCCTTAGATTGTTAAAAGAGTTTATGTTGGCCCCTTATAGTTTTTTTTTTTAATTCAATTTCAAATGAGATTGTGTTGTGATTACTTTTTCCCAAAGGTTGCTCTATTTCAACATTTGATTCCATATCAATATTATTTGTGATATCTAAATCCAAGATAGCCTCATTTCTAGTAGGCTCTTGTATAACCTGGACCAGATAATGATCTCTGGGTGTGCTCAAGAAACTGCTTCCCTTAGGCGAACTGCTGGTCTCATTTATCCAGTTTATTTCAGGATATATAAAATCTCCCTTTATTAAAATTTGCCCACGCTTAGCAGCATTTCCAATCTGTAACAATTATTGGTTTTCCTCAACTTCAATTAATTTTCTGGGTTTATAGCATACTCCAACCAGTATCCTTTTGGAATTTGCTGCTCCGCTATTTACCTCTACCCACACACATTCAACATTACCGCTAGTTCCAGCATACATATCTTACATTCAAGCTTAATATACAGACAAATCCCTCTTCCTCTTTTACCATTTCCTCTATCTTTCCTAACTAGTGTATAACCATCCAGATTAACAGTCCAGTCATGATGTTAATCCCACCATGTTTCAGTAATGCCTGTAGTTCTGAAGTGCCTGCCTCTGTACTTGAGTTACTTATTAATACCTCCCTATTGACTATACTAACCCTCCCCTATCTCCTCCTCCATGAGTAGTTAATTGATCCCTTATCCTCCTTACACACTCTACCCAATAACATTCGTCTATTCTCTTCCACACCTACTAGTTTAAAATCTCCCCTTGCTGTTCTACCATCATATTCCCTAGTACAGAAGCTCCCTCATCACTAAGGTGCAATCCATCCCTGTTATAGAGATTGTACCCAAGTAAGAAGTCAGCCCAGTGCTCTAAAAACCCAAACCCTCCTTAATGCACCACATTTTTAGCCACACATTAATCTCCCTAAACTCCTTCAGGACGAGCATGTGGCACAGGTAGTATCTCAGAAAATACTAAACTCTTCATAGAAATTAAATAGGTTTGTATGACATGACCTATCCCTCATAAATCTGTGTTGATTCCTACTTATAATCTTGTTTAAATAGACATATTCTTGTATACTATCCGTATTAAACCATCAATAAGCTTTACCACTACAGAAGTGAGACTTACAGGTCTATAATTTCCAGGATTTGCTCTTGCTCCCTTCTTAAATATAGATATCACCTCTTCTTTTTTCAGTCATCTGGTAGAGACCCTGTGTTAAGTGAATCTTTAACAATTTCATATATTGGTTTGGCTATTACAGAGCCCAGTTCCCTCAGTACCCGTAGATGTATTCCATCAGGACCTGGGGCTTTATTAACATTTATTTTTTTTCAACCTCTTTTGGATTTCTTCCTGCATTAACCAGTTATTTGGTGAAGGCAGTGTAGCCCCATTATGTCCCAACCACCGGTATTTTCCTTGTGTATACCGAAGAAAATAACATATTTATCTCATCTGCCTTTTCCTGGTCAATATCTTCCTGGCCTCCTTCCCATTAATATAATTAAAAAATATTTTAGAGTTAGTCTTACTCTCCTTTGAAACTAACTTTTCATTTTCTGTTTTAGCCAGTTGAATAGCCCTTTTGCTGCCTTGTTGACTTCCTTGTACTCATACCAGTCTGTCTAAAATTTTTAAATTAAGTAAAAAAATATGTAAAAATTGTGAATTACCTTATATTTTAATGACCAATTCTTACTTTTTGGTTACTAGATCTCTGGTTGCTATGATCGAATATATTTTTTAAAAATAAGCTAATAGCTTTATTAAAAATGTATATTAAATTAGAAGTAGAATTAGTATCTAGTACCGATTGTCTAAACAAAATTTTAATAATATGCTAATATGTATTATTTTTCCCAATAATATGATCTCTGGTGTTCTTTTCTGGTTTGAATAAGATAATGTAGCATTTTGGTATAAATATACAGCCGACTAGCCCTGCATTGGAAGCCAGGATGGCAAATATCTCCACAGCCACCATGTATTTGCCCTTAGCGCTCAGGTACGCTGGGATGAAGGAGACCCAAACACTACAGAACACCAGCATACTGAATGTAATCAGCTGGGCCTCATTGAAACTGGCAGGTAACTTCCTAACCAGGAAAGCAACAATAAAACTTAACACAGACAAGAATCCCATGTAACCAATCACAATGTAGAAGGCAGTGAGAGACCCCTCATTACATTGTAAAATCATCATCCCAACATCAGATTTTATGTCATGGTCTGGGTATGGTGGGTAGAGGATCAGCCACACCGTGCATATCACAACCTGCCCCAGTGAGCTTACAAGGACCAGATATCCTGACACTCGGGACCCCACCCACTTCTTTATCTTGCTACCAGGTTTGGTGGCATTGAAGGCGATGACAACAGTAACTGATTTTGCTAGAACACAAGAGACAGATACTGTAAAAATGATCCCGAAGGCAGCTTGTCTGAGCAGGCAGGTCACCTTCATAGGACGTCCAATGAATAACAAGGAGCAGAGGAAGGACAACATGAGGGAGAGGAGGAGGGTGTAGCTGATACTCTTATTATTGGCTTTAACTAATGGAGTTTTGTGATGTTTGATAAAAAGTCCAAGAACAGCAGTTGTGGTAACAAAGAAGATTAGGGAGATTGATAACAAAGATATTCCTAATTGACTCTTATATGAAATGAATTCCAATGTCCTTAAAATGCAGACAGTTCTGTTATCATTGGGCCACCGATCTTCAGGACATTGTTCACATGTTTCTGCATCTGAAGAAAATGATATGATATGCATTGATACTGTTTTTCTCTGACACATTCAAAATTAATAAGTCATTTTTATAAATATTTAATTCCATACTCAAGTATAAAGAAAATAACAGTGGCAAATACATTATTATTCTCTTGTTAACATCATGAAAAGTAAATGAATACGTGTTTTTCAATTATAAAATGTAAAAAACTGAATGGACAGTTATCAATTGTCAGTATCCTAACAGCTGCGTATAGGTACTGGTCACAAAAAATATTTGCAAAATACTAACTAACCATAAATTTGAGGGCATGTGTAGCAATCAACTGGGCCAGATGGCGATGGGCGAAAGGTGTCTTTTGTCCAATAATGGACTTTTTAACCAATTCAGAATCTATGAATTCTTATCTGTGCCAGTATCTGTGATTTTTTATCAGTGTAAGTATCTCTACATATATTTATTGAGGTGATTAAATCAAAATATTTAAAACATTTGAACTTTGCATAGTGTGCTATTATTTATTTTATAAACAATGCACCTCAGTCAGTGGTGATGTTATCCATAATATCCACTAGCATGGCTAGAATCATGGTGCTTATAGAGTGCCACATATATATATACTGTAAAATATAGAATCAAAAAATGAAGTAACATCTGAATAAAGAGAAGTAGAGACAAAAAGTAATTGCATCCTGAGACATTGATGTGCACATAGTAATTCCCAGACCTATGTCTTGAATGAACTAATTCTAGGGAATTTTCATGATTGCAAATTTGGATGCCTTATCTTTTTCAGTTAGTTTTCAGGTTTCCTGATTCAGTTCTGCCACTAATTTGTGTTCCCAATATTTGATGTAGTCATCTAAAACAGATCATAAAAATATTGACTGGAAATACATCACACATATTCTTGAAAAAATGGCTCCAGGCTAATCTACATAAAATATGTGTCCAGGGCAGGGAATGATATATGAATGATTATATATGAATATTTAATTTACCTAATATGTTGGAGATTTCTCCCTCTGAACATGGCAGACAGTCATAGCAGCAGATGGGATGCTCCGGACGAGAAGCTTTCCTGTATCCAGGAGCACAGCTCTTAGTACACACTGAGCAGGCTACTGATATTCAATCTATTACAGTAAAAAAAGGGTTGTTTTATTTCACTGCACACTACGGTGGAACTAGATATGAGTGTCACTGGGCACTGGCAAAAGTTGGCAGACTAGATGCAATAGGCCTCACACACACGTCTGTAGGCAGGCTACTGATATTCAATCGATAACAGTAATAAAAGGGTTGTTTTATTTCTCCTCCTCTTCTTTGTCTCCCCATCTGAACTTTCCTCCTGTTCTTCTTCTCTTATAGCGGGCACCCATGTGACATCCACGGATGCATCGTCATCATCAACTGCTTCACTTGTATCTGACAACTCAACAAAGGAAGCAGCACCGGGTACAACATCATCATCATCAGACCGTACGTCCATGTGTGCAATGCTGCCTGACTGGGACATATCCCTGTTATCTACATCCTCTGGCACTAATGTTTGTGCATCACTTATTTCTTCCAACGGATCTGTAAATAACTCTGCTGACGGATCAAGTGAAGCAGCTGTTGTGCTAGTGTTGGCGGTGGCGGCAGGCGGGCGAGTGGTAACTGGAGAGGTGCCCGAAGCTAAGCTGGAGGGGGATGGGGCGTCTAGGTTCCGAGCGAAAGCTGTTGAAGATTGGGTGTCCTGTGTTAGCCCGTCAACCATGTCCTCAGAACTGTTCAAGTTCAGGGTATGTTGCCTCTGAAAACTGTGGTACTATGCGTGCAAGCTACTGTGACACCAGATATGAGTGTCAATGGGCACTGGCAAAAGTTGGCAGACTAGATGCAATAGGCCTCACACACACGCCTTTAGGCAGGCTACAGATATTCAATTGATTACAGTAAAAAAAGGGTTGTTTTATTTCACTGGACGCTACGGTGGCACTAGATATGAGTGTCACTGGGCACTGGCAAAAGTTGGCAGACTAGATGCAATAGGCCTCACACACACACCTGTAGGCAGGCTACTGATATTCAATCGATTACAGTAAAAAAAGGGTTGTTTTATTTCACTGCAAGCTACTGTGACACAAGATATGAGTGTCACTGCACACTGGCAAAATTGGGCAGACTAGATGCAATAGGCCTCACACACACGCCTTTAGGCAGGCTACTGATATTCAATCGATAACAGTAATAAAAGGGTTGTTTTATTTCTCCTCCTCTTCTCTGTCTCCCCATCTGAACTTTCCTCCTGTTCTTCTTCTCTTATAGCGGGCACCCACGTGACATCCACTGATGCATCGTCATCATCAACCGCTTAACTCGTATCTGACAACTCAACAAAGGAAGCAGCACCGGGTACAACATCATCATCATCATCATCAGACAGTACGTCCGTGTGTGCAATGCTGCCTGACTGGGACATATCCCTGTTATCTACATCCTCTGGCACTAATGTTTGTGCATCACTTATTTCTTCCAACGGATCTGTAAATAACTCTGCTGACGGATCAAGTGAAACAGCTGTTGTGCTAGTGTTGGTGAGGGCGGCAGGCGGGCGAGTGGTAACTGGAGAGGTGCCCGAAGCTAAGCTGGAGGAGGATGGGGCATCTAGGTTCCAAGCGGAAGCTGTTGAAGATTGGGTGTCCTGTGTTAGCCCGTCAACCATGTCCTCAGAACTGTTCAAGTTCAGGGTACGTTGCCTCTGAAAACTGTGGTATCATGCGTGCAAGCTACTGTGACACCAGATATGAGTGTCACTGGGAACTGGGAAAAGTTGGCAGACTAGATGCAATAGGCCTCACACACACGCCTTTAGGCAGGCTACAGATATTCAATTGATTACATTAAAAAAAGAGTTGTTTTATTTCACTGCACACTACGGTGGCACTAGATATGAGTGTCACTGGGCACTGGCAAAAGTTGGCAGACTAGATGCAATAGGCCTCACACACACGCCTGTAGGCAGGCTACTGATATTCAATCGATTACAATAAAAAAAGGGTTGTTTTATTTCACTGCACACTACGGTGGCACTAGATATGAGTGTCACTGGGCACTGGCAAAAGTTAGCAGACTAGATGCAATAGGCCTCACATACACGCCTTTAGGCAGGCTACTGATATTCAATTGATTACAGTAATAAAAGGGTTGTTTTATTTCACTGCAAGCTACTGTGACACCAGATATGAGTGTTACTGCGCACTGGCAAAAGTTGGCAGACTAGATGCAATAGGCCTCACACACACGCCTTTAGGCAGGCTACTGATATTCAATCGATTACAGTAAAAAAAAGGGTTGTTTTATTTCACTGCACACTACGGTGGAACTAGATATGAGTGTCACTGGGCACTGGCAAAAGTTGGCAGACTAGATGCAATAAGCCTCACACACACGTCTGTAAGCAGGCCACTGATATTCAATCAATAACAGTAAAAAAAAGGGTGGTTTTATTTCACTGCACACTACAGTGGCACTAGATATGAGTGTCAGTGGGCACTGGCAAAAGTTTGCTGACTAGATGCAATAGGCCTCACACACACGCCTTTAGGCAGGCTACTGATATTCAATCGATTACAGTAAAAAAAGGGTTGTTTTATTTCACTGCAAGCTACTGTGACACAAGATATGAGTGTCACTGCACACTGGCAAAATTGGGCAGACTAGATGCAATAGGCCTCACACACACGCCTTTAGGCAGGCTACTGATATTCAATCGATTACAGTAAAAAAACGGTTGTTTTATTTCACTGCACACTACGGTGGAACTAGATATGAGTGTCACTGGGCACTGGCAAAAGTTAGTAGACTAGATGCAATAGGCCTCACACACACGTCTGTAGGCAGGCTACTGATATTCAATCGATAACAGTAATAAAAGGGTTGTTTTATTTATCCTCCTCTTCTCTGTCTCCCCATCTGAACTTTCCTCCTGTTCTTCTACTCTTATAGTGGGCACCCACGTGACATCCACGGATGCATCGTCATCATCAACCGCTTAACTGGTATCTGACAACTCAACAAAGGAAGCAGCACCGGGTACAACATCATCATCATCATCATCAGACCGTACGTCCATGTGTGCAATGCTGCCTGACTGGGACATATCCCTGTTATCTACATCCTCTGGCACTAATGTTTGTGCATCACTTATTTCTTCCAACGGATCTGTAAATAACTCTGCTGACGGATCAAGTGAAGCAGCTGTTGTGCTAGTGTTGGTGGTGGCGGCAGGCGGGCGAGTGGTAACTGGAGAGTTGCCCGAAGCTAAGCTGGAGGAGGATGGGGCATCTAGGTTCCAAGCGGAAGCTGTTGAAGATTGGGTGTCCTGTGTTAGCCCGTCAACCATGTCCTCAGAACTGTTCAAGTTCAGGGTACGTTGCCTCTGAAAACTGTGGTACTATGCGTGCAAGCTACTGTGACACCAGATATGAGTGTCACTGGGCACTGGCAAAAGTTGGCAGACTAGATGCAATAGGCCTCACACACACGCCTGTAGGCAGGCTAATGATATTCAATCGATTACAGTAAAAAAAGGGTTGTTTTATTTCACTGCACACTACGGTGGCACTAGATATGAGTGTCACTGGGCACTGGCAAAAGTTAGCAGACTATATGCAATAGGCCTCACATACACGCCTTTAGGCAGGCTACTGATATTCAATCGATTACAGTAATAAAAGGGTTGTTTTATTTCACTGCAAGCTACTGTGACACCAAATATGAGTGTCACTGCGCACTGACAAAAGTTGGCAGACTAGATGCAATAGGCCTCACACACGCCTGTAGGCAGGCTACTGATATTCAATCGATTACAGTAAAAAAAGGGTTGTTTTATTTCACTGCAAGCTACTGTGACACCAGATATGAGTGTCACTGAAAACTGGCAAAATTGGGCAGACTAGATGCAATAGGCCTCACACACACGCCTTTAGGCAGGCTACTGATATTCAATCGATTACAGTAAAAAAAGGGTTGCTTTTTTTCACTTCACACTATGGTGGCACTAGATATGAGTGTCACTGGGCACTGGCAAAAGTAAGCAGACTAGATGCAATAGGCCTCACACACACGCCTGTTGGCAAGCCACTGATATTCAATCGATTACAATAAAAAAAGGGTTGTTTTATTTCACTGCACACTACGGTGGCACTAGATATGAGTGTCACTGGGCACTGGCAAAAGTTGGCAGACTAGATGCAATAGGCCTCAAACACACGCCTGTAGGCAGGCTAGTGATCTTCAATCGATTACAGTAAAAAAAGGGTGGTTTTATTTCACTGCACACTACAGTGGCACTAGATATGAGTGTCAGTGGGCACTGGCAAAAGTTTGCTGACTAGATGCAATAGGCCTCACACACACGTCTGTGTGCAGGCTACTGATATTCAATCGATAACAGTAAAAAAAAGGGTGGTTTTATTTCACTGCACACTACAGTGGCACTAGATATGAGTGTCAGTGGGCACTGGCAAAAGTTAGCAGACTAGATGCAATAGGCCTCACATACACGCCTTTAGGCAGGCTACTGATATTCAATTGATTACAGTAAAAAAAGGGTTGTTTTATTTCACTGCAAGCTACTGTGACACCAGATATGAGTGTCACTGCACACTGGCAAAATTGGGCAGACTAGATGCAATAGGCCTCACACATAAGCCTTTAGGCAGGCTACTGATATTCAATCGATTACAGTAAAAAAAGGGTTGTTTTATTTCACTGCACACTACGGTGGAACTAGATATGAGTGTCACTGGGCACTGGCAAAAGTTGGCAGACTAGATGCAATAGGCCTCACACACACGTCTGTAGGCAGGCCACTGATATTCAATCAATAACAGTAAAAAAAAGGGTGGTTTTATTTCACTGCACACTACAGTGGCACTAGATATGAGTGTCAGTGGGCACTGGCAAAAGTTTGCTGACTAGATGCAATAGGCCTCACACACACGCCTTTAGGCAGGCTACTGATATTCAATCGATTACAGTAAAAAAAGGGTTGTTTTATTTCACTGCAAGCTACTGTGACACAAGATATGAGTGTCACTGCACACTGGCAAAATTGGGCAGACTAGATGCAATAGGCCTCACACACACGCCTTTAGGCAGGCTACTGATATTCAATCGATTACAGTAAAAAAACGGTTGTTTTATTTCACTGCACACTACGGGGGAACTAGATATGAGTGTCACTGGGCACTGGCAAAAGTTAGCAGACTAGATGCAATAGGCCTCACACACACGTCTGTGGGCAGGCCACTGATATTCAATCAATAACAGTAAAAAAAAGGGTGGTTTTATTTCACTGCACACTACAGTGGCACTAGATATGAGTGTCAGTGGGCACTGGCAAAAGTTTGCTGGCTAGATGCAATAGGCCTCACACACACGCCTTTAGGCAGGCTACTGATATTCAATCTATTACAGTAAAAAAAGGGTTGTTTTATTTCACTGCAAGCTACTGTGACACCAGATATGAGTGTTACTGCGCACTGGCAAAAGTTGGCAGACTAGATGCAATAGGCCTCACACACACGTCTGTAGGCAGGCTACTGATATTCAATCGATAACAGTAAAAAAAAGGGTGGTTTTATTTCACTGCACACTACAGTGGCACTAGATATGAGTGTCAGTGGGCACTGGCAAAAGTTTTCTGACTAGATGCAATAGGCCTCACACACACGCCTTTAGGCAGGCTACTGATATTCAATCGTATACAGTAAAAAAAAGGTTGCTTTTTTTCACTTCACACTATGGTGGCACTAGATATGAGTGTCACTGGGCACTGGCAAAAGTAAGCAGACTAGATGCAATAGGCCTCACACACACGCCTCTTGGCAAGCCACTGATATTATATCGATTACAATAAAAAAAGGGATGTTTTATTTCACTGCACACTACGGTGGCACCAAATATGAGTGTCACTGGGCACTGGCAAAAGTTGGCAGACTAGATGCAATAGGCCTCACACACACGCCTGTAGGCAGGCTACTGATCTTCAATCGATTACAGTAAAAAAAGGGTTGTTTTATTTCACTGCAAGCTACTGTGACACCAGATATGAGTGTGACTGCGCACTGGCAAAAGTTGGCAGACTAGATGCAATAGGCCTCACACACACGTCTGTAGGCAGGCTACTGATATTCAATCGATAACAGTAAAAAAAAGGGTGGTTTTATTTCACTGCAAGCTACTGTGACACCAGATATGAGTGTCACTGCGCACTGGCAAAAGTTGGCAGACTAGATGCAATAGGCCTCACACACACGCCTGTAGGCAGGCTACTGATATTCAATTGATTACAGTAAAAAAAGGTTTTTTTTTTTTTTACTGCAAGCTACTGTGACACCAGATATGAGTGTCACTGCGCACTGGCAAAAGTTGGCAGACTAGATGCAATAGGCCTCACACACACGCCTGTAGGCAGGCTACTGATATTCAATTGATTACAGTAAAAAAAGGGTTGTTTAATTTCACTGCACACTACGGTGCCACTAGATATGAGTGTCACTGGGCACTGGCAAAAGTTTGCAGACTAGATGCAATAGGCCTCACACACACGCCTTTAGGCAGGCTACTGATATTCAATCGATTACAGTAAAAAAAGGGTTGTTTTATTTCACTGCACACTACGTTGACACTAGATATGAGTGTCACTTGGCACTGGCAAAAGTTGGCAGACTAGATGCAATAGGCCTCACACACACGCCTGTCGGCAGGCTACTGATATTCAATCGATTACAGTAACAAAAGGGTTGTTTTATTTCACTTCACTCTATGTTGGCACTAGATATGAGTGTCACTGGGCACTGGCAAAAGTTGGCAGAGAAGATGCAATAGGCCTCACACACACGCCTGTAGGCAGGCTACTGATATTCAATTGATTACAGTAAAAACAGGGTTGTTTTATTTCACTGCACACTACGGTGCCACTAGATATGAGTGTCACTGCGCACTGGCAAAAGTTAGCAGACTAGATTCAATAGCCCTCACACACACGCCTTTAGGCAGGCTACTGATATTCAATCGATTACAGTAAAAAAAGGGTTGTTTTATTTCACTGCACACTACGTTGGCACTAGATATGAGTGTCACTGGGCACTGGCAAAAGTTGGCAGACTAGATGCAATAGGCCTCACACACACGCCTGTAGGCAGGCTACTGATATTCAATTGATTACAGTAAAAACAGGGTTGTTTTATTTCACTGCACACTACGGTGCCACTAGATATGAGTGTCACTGCGCACTGGCAAAAGTTAGCAGACTAGATTCAATAGCCCTCACACACACGTCTTTAGGCAGGCTACTGATCTTCAATCGATTACAGTAAAAAAAGGGTTGTTTTATTTCACTGCACACTACAGTGCCACTAGATATGAGTGTCACTGGGCACTGGCAAAAGTTAGCAGACTAGATGCAATAGGCCTCACATACACGCCTTTAGGCAAGCTACTGATATTCAATTGATTACAGTAAAAAAAGGGTTGTTTTATTTCACTGCACACTACGTTGGCACTAGATATGAGTGTCACTGGGCACTGGCAAAAGTTGGCAGACTAGATGCAATAGGCCTCACACACACGCCTGTAGGCAGGCTACTGATATTCAATTGATTACAGTAAAAAAAGGGTTGTTTTATTTCACTGCACACTACGGTGCCACTAGATATGAGTGTCACTGGGCACTGGCAAAAGTTAGCAGACTAGATGCAATAGGCCTCACACACACGCCTTTAGGTAGGCTACTGATATTCAATCGATTACAGTAAAAAAAGTGTTGTTTTATTTCACTGCACACTACGGTGGCAATAGATATGAGTGTCACTGGGCACTGGCAAAAGTTAGCAGACTAGATGCAATAGGCCTCACATACACGCCTTTAGGCAGGCTACTGATATTCAATCGATTACAGTAATAAAAGGGTTGTTTTATTTCACTGCAAGCTACTGTGACACCAGATATGAGTGTCACTGCGCACTGACAAAAGTTGGCAGACTAGATGCAATAGGCCTCACACACACGCCTTTAGGCAGGCTACTGATATTCAATCGATTACAGTAAAAAAAGGGTTGTTTTATTTCACTGCAAACTACTGTGACACCAGATATGAGTGTCACTGCGCACTGGCAAAAGTTGGCAGACTAGATGCAATAGGCCTCACACACACGCCTTTAGGCAGGCTACTGATATTCAATCGATTACAGTAAAACAAGGTTTTTTTTTTTTTTACTGCAAGCTACTGTGACACCAGATATGAGTGTCACTGCGCACTGGCAAAAGTTGGCAGACTAGATGCAATAGGCCTCACACACACGCCTGTAGGCAGGCTACTGATATTCAATTGATTACAGTAAAAAAAGGGTTGTTTAATTTCACTGCACACTACGGTGCCACTAGATATGAGTGTCACTGGGCACTGGCAAAAGTTTGCAGACTAGATGCAATAGGCCTCACACACACGCCTTTAGGCAGGCTACTGATATTCAATCGATTACAGTAAAAAAAGGGTTGTTTTATTTCACTGCACACTACGGTGGCACTAGATATGAGTGTCACTTGGCACTGGCAAAAGTTGGCAGACTAGATGCAATAGGCCTCACACACACGCCTGTCGGCAGGCTACTGATATTCAATCGATTACAGTAACAAAAGGGTTGTTTTATTTCACTTCACTCTATGTTGGCACTAGATATGAGTGTCACTGGGCACTGGCAAAAGTTGGCAGAGAAGATGCAATAGGCCTCACACACACGCCTGTAGGCAGGCTACTGATATTCAATTGATTACAGTAAAAAAAGGGTTGTTTTATTTCACTGCACACTACGGTGCCACTAGATATGAGTGTCACTGCGCACTGGCAAAAGTTAGCAGACTAGATTCAATAGCCCTCACACACACGCCTTTAGGCAGGCTACTGATATTCAATCGATTACAGTATAAAAAGGGTTGTTTTATTTCACTGCACACTACGTTGGCACTAGATATGAGTGTCACTGGGCACTGGCAAAAGTTGGCAGACTAGATGCAATAGGCCTCACACACACGCCTGTAGGCAGGCTACTGATATTCAATTGATTACAGTAAAAACAGGGTTGTTTTATTTCACTGCACACTACGGTGCCACTAGATATGAGTGTCACTGCGCACTGGCAAAAGTTAGCAGACTAGATTCAATAGCCCTCACACACACGTCTTTAGGCAGGCTACTGATCTTCAATCGATTACAGTAAAAAAAGGGTTGTTTTATTTCACTGCACACTACAGTGCCACTAGATATGAGTGTCACTGGGCACTGGCAAAAGTTAGCAGACTAGATGCAATAGGCCTCACATACACGCCTTTAGGCAGGCTACTGATATTCAATTGATTACAGTAAAAAAAGGGTTGTTTTATTTCACTGCACACTACGTTGGCACTAGATATGAGTGTCACTGGGCACTGGCAAAAGTTGGCAGACTAGATGCAATAGGCCTCACACACACGCCTGTAGGCAGGCTACTGATATTCAATTGATTACAGTAAAAAAAGGGTTGTTTTATTTCACTGCACACTACGGTGCCACTAGATATGAGTGTCACTGGGCACTGGCAAAAGTTAGCAGACTAGATGCAATAGGCCTCACACACACGCCTTTAGGTAGGCTACTGATATTCAATCGATTACAGTAAAAAAAGTGTTGTTTTATTTCACTGCACACTACGGTGGCAATAGATATGAGTGTCACTGGGCACTGGCAAAAGTTAGCAGACTAGATGCAATAGGCCTCACATACACGCCTTTAGGCAGGCTACTGATATTCAATCGATTACAGTAATAAAAGGGTTGTTTTATTTCACTGCAAGCTACTGTGACACCAGATATGAGTGTCACTGCGCACTGACAAAAGTTGGCAGACTAGATGCAATAGGCCTCACACACACGCCTTTAGGCAGGCTACTGATATTCAATCGATTACAGTAAAAAAAGGGTTGTTTTATTTCACTGCAAACTACTGTGACACCAGATATGAGTGTCACTGCGCACTGGCAAAATTTGGCAGACTAGATGCAATAGGCCTCACACACACGCCTTTAGGCAGGCTACTGATATTTAATCGATTACAGTAAAAAAAGGGTTGTTTTATTTCACTGCACACTATGGTGGCACTAGATATGAGTGTCACTGGGCACTGGCAAAAATTAGCAGACTAGATGCAATAGGCCTCACACGCACGCCTTTAGGCAGGCTACTGATATTTAATCGATTACAGTAAAAAAAGGGTTGTTTTATTTCACTGCACACTATGGTGGCACTAGATATGAGTGTCACTGGGCACTGGCAAAATTTAGCAGACTAGATGCAATAGGCCTCACATACACGCCTTTAGGCAGGCTACTGATATTCAATCGATTACAGTAATAAAAGGGTTGTTTTATTTCACTGCAAGCTACTGTGACACCAGATATGAGTGTCACTGCGCACTGGCAAAAGTTGGCAGACTAGATGCAATAGGCCTCACTCACACACCTGTAGGCAGGCTACTGATATTCAATTGATTACAGTAAAAAAAGGGTTGTTTTATTTCACTGCACACTACGGTGCCACTAGATATGAGTGTCACTAAGCACTGGCAAAAGTTAGCAGACTAGATGCAATAGGCCTCACACATACGCCTTTAGGCAGGCTACTGATATTCAATCGATTACAGTAAAAAAAGGGTTGTTTTATTTCACTGCACACTACGTTGGCACTAGATATGAGTGTCACTGGGCACTGGCAAAAGTTAGCAGACTAGATGCAATAGGCCTCACACACACGCCTGTAGGCAGGCTACTGATATTCAATTGATTACAGTAAAAAAAGGGTTGTTTTATTTCACTGCACACTGCGGTGGCACTAGATATGAGTGTCACTGGGCACTGGCAAAAGTTGGCAGACTAGATGCAATAGGCCTCACACACATGCCTTTAGGCAGGCTACTGATATTCAATCGATTACAGTAAAAAAAAGGGTTGTTTTATTTCACTGCACACTACGGTGGCACTAGATATGAGTGTCACTGGGCACTGGCAAAAGTTGGCAGAGTAGATGCAATAGGACTCACACATGACTGTAGGCAGGCTACTGATATTCAATCGATTACAGTAAAAAAAGGGTTGTTTTATTTCACTGCACACTACGGTGGCACCAGATATGACGTATCACTGTGCACTGGCAAAAGTTGGCAGACTAGATGCAATAGGCCCCACATACACGCTAGTAGGTTGGCATATGTAATTAAATTACACAGAAAAAAGTAATAAGATAAAATAAAAATGGCTTTTTGGGTTGCTGTCCTTGCAGCAGATATCAAAGGAGTCCTTCAGGTGTGAAGTTAAAGCTAAATACACAGCCTGGCTATGTATTTCCCTATTAAATAAAGAACAGGTAGAATATATCTCCTCTCTCCACGAATGCAGCTACAGAATGATTCTAAAATGGAGACTGTCATACAGATGGAAGGCTCTGGAGTGGAGTGTATGCTGCTGATTGGCTGTAATGTGTCTGCTGACTGTGATGTGCAGGGTCAAAGTCTCCTCAATGATAAAGAATAGGGGGCGGACCGTAAAGCTCATATGTTTGCCGTTCGTGGCGAACGCGAACATGCGAAAATCGCCTCGAATAGTTCTCCGGCGAACTGTTTGGGACATCACTAGTGGGCAGGCCAACAAGTAATGAGTTGCAATAGTCGAGACAAGAAATGATAAGTGAGTGTATTAGAATCTTAGTAGTGTCTTGTGTGAGGTAATGGCATATTTTGGATATGTTTTTTAGATGGAGATGGCAATATTTAGTTAGAGACTGTATGTGAGGGATGAAAGACAGGGCGGGGTTCAGTAGACAACGGGCTTGGGAGATGGGAGTAATGATGTCGTTGTTGACAATGAGAAAGATGTGAGGAATTGAAGCTGTAGTAGAGGGAGGGAAGATTAAGAGTTCAGTCTTAAACATGTGAGTTTTATATGGTGGGCGGACATCAAAGAGGATGTAGTAGAGAGGCAGTTGGAGACGTGTGCTAGAAAGAGAAGGTGTTAGATCTCGTGCTGAGAGGTAGATTTGAGTGTCATCTGCATAGATGGTACTGAAACCCAAAAGAGTTTATTAGGGTACAGAGTGACCAGATGGAGAAGAGGAGGGGTCCTAGGACTGATCCTTGGTGTACTGCAACAGACAGGAGGTGATGAGAAGAAGAGGTGCTGGAGAAGGAGGTGCTAAATGATTATTCTTGGAGGAATTATGAGAACCACGAGAGAGCAGTGTCTCGAATGCTGAGGGAGAACAGAATGTGGAGTGGTCAACTGTGTCAAAGGCGGCAGAGAGATCCAGAAGAAGCAAAATGGAAAATTGGCCTTTAGACTTGGCGGTGAGCAGGTCATTGGTGACTTTTATGAGGGCTGTCTCAGTGGAGTGTTGGGGCAGAAAGCCAGATTGGAAGGTGTCCAGAAGAGAGTTAGAGGAGATTAAATTGTTAAGGCAGTTATAGACAAGCCGCTCCAGCAGTTTGGAAGCCAGGGGAAGTAAAGAGCTAAGGCGATAGATGCAACATCAGAATCAAATGAGGAGTGGGTGTAATTATGGCATGTTTTAGAGATGATGGAAATGTGCCAGTGTTTAGGGAAAGGTTGAAGATGTGTGTGAGAGCTGGGTTTAGTGTAGTAGAGAGGGGAGGGATTAGCTTAGATGTAATAGGATCCAGAGGACAGGTAGTGAGGTGAAAGGATGATAAAGGATGGAGACTTTATCCTGTGATGCAGGGGTAGTTCAAAGTGGCTGTGGGAATGGGGTGAGGAGTAGACTGGGTATTGTTGGTTAGATGAGAAGGTGGAGGCTGGGAGCCATGATGAGAGGAGAGTTCATTGCGGATGGTTTGAATTTTATGTGTAAAATGGTTGGCAAAGTCTTCTGCCGTGAGACAGGAAGGGATGGGAAGAGGTGGTGGGTGGAGTATTGAAAGTGGCAAACAGACATTTGGGTTTGGAGGACAGAGTTGATATTAGTGATGTGAAGTAGTGCTGTTTGGCCAGGTTGAGGGCGGAGGAGTAGGAATGTAGCATAAACTTGTAGTGAAGGAAATCAGCTGTGGAGAGTCATTTCCTCTATAGTCGTTCAGTAATGCTGGAGCACTTCTGAATGTAACGTGTGTGTGTAGTGTGCCATGGTTATGGATGAGATTAAGGGTGTCTGCGTGTTCTTATGGGCGGCAGGGCAGAGAGAGCAGTGTTAGCAAAAGCCAGAGAGGTTTCAAGATGGTGACTGGGGTTTGAAATAAATAAGTAGTGAGATATAGTCAGGGACTAGCCCAGTATTTAAGCATTTAAAAGGAGCATTTGGTGCAGACAGATGTGATGGTGTGAGGGGCTGTGGAGATGGTGGTAGAGTAATACAGTGTGAAAGCTTACAATTTAACAAAGTATAAATACAATTACTATGGGAACAAAAAATATATCAGGTATAGATATTATAATTAATTATTTAATATATTTAATAATAATTATAATATATAATTAATGTAACAGGAGGATACACTAGAGTAAAAGGTGAATCATTGAGATAGCTGTAGATACCTTGTAGCAGTGTTAGCAAAAGCCAGAAGAGGTTGCAAGATGGTGACTGTGGGCTTGTATCAGGGTTAGCAAAAGCCAGGAGAGGTTCCAAGATGGTAACTTGGGGATAAAATAAAGAAGTATAATGGTTTGGCTTTTAAAGAACCCATTTCCCTCAATACCCTTGGATGTATTAACCAATCTGTTAACCAATTATTTGGTGTAGGTAGTGAAGCATTATTTTTTTTCAGTGTCCCAACTACTAGTACCTCCCTTGTATATACCAAAGAAAAGAACCTATTTAGCTCATCTGCCTTTTCCTGGTCTCTTCTTATCAGACAGCGTGTTTCACATTGTAATGTTCCTTTAGCTTCCTTCCTCGCCTTCTTCCCATTAATATAGTTAAAAAAATATTTTAGGGTTAGTCTTACTCTCCCTTGCTACTATTTTTTTTTTTTTTTCTATTTTAGCCAGTCTAATAGCCCTTTTGCTACCTTGTTGATTTCCTTGTACTCACGTAATGCAGTCTCTGTCCCCTCTTGTTTGTATAATTTAAATGCCTGTTTTTTACTCCGTATCTTGATCTTTAAATCATTGTTAAGCCACATGGGTTGTGATTTACTCCTTTTACTTTTATTTCCACATGGTATATGGTGATAAGTATGTATATTTAGTAAGGATTTAAATGTTGTCCATTTATGTTAGGTATTTCTACTCATCAGTTCTTTGTCCCAGTCTATACTTTGTATTGCTGCCCTTAGATTGTTAAAAGAGTTTTTGTTGGCCCCTTATAGTTTTTTTTTTTTAATTCAATTTCAAATTGTGTTGTGATCACTTTTTCCCAAAGGTTGCTCTATTTCAACATTTGATTCCATATCAATATTATTTGTGATATCTAAATCCAAGATAGCCTCATTTCTAGTAGGCTCTTGTATAACCTGGACCAGATAATGATCTCTGGGTGTGCTTCCCTTAGGCGAACTGCTGGTCTTATTTATCCAGTTTATTTCAGGATATATAAAATCTCCCTTTATTAAAATTTGCCCACGCTTAGCAGCATTTCCAATCTGTAACAATTATTGGTTTTCCTCAACTTCAATTAATTTTCTGGGTTTATAGCATACTCCAACCAGTATCCTTTTGGAATTTACTGCTCCACTATTTACCTCTACCCACAAACATTCAACATTACCGCTAGTTCCAGCATACATATCTTCTCTGACACTAGGCTTACATTCAAGCTTAACATACAGACAAATCCCTCTTCCTCTTTTACCATTTCCTCTATCTTGCCTAACTAGTGTATAACCATCCAGATTAACAGTCCAGTCATGATGTTAATCCCACCATGTTTCAGTAATGCCTGTAGTTCTGAAGTGCCTGCCTCTGTACTTGAGTTACTTATTAATACCTCCCTATTGACTATACTAACCCTCCCCTATCTCCTCCTCCATGAGTAGTTAATTGATCCCTTATCCTCCTTACACACTCTACCCAATAACATTCGTCTATTCTCTTCCACACCTACTAGTTTAAAATCTCCCCTTGCTGTTCTACCATCATATTCCCTAGTACAGAAGCTCCCTCATCACTAAGGTGCAATCCATCCCTGTTATAAAGATTGTACCCAAGTAAGAAGTCAGCCCAGTGCTCTAAAAACCCAAACCCTCCTTAATGCACCACATTTTTAGCCACACATTAATCTCCCTAAACTCCTTCAGGACGAGCATGTGGCACAGGTAGTATCTCAGAAAATACTACCTTGGAGGTACTTGTCTTAAGCTTATTAACTAGTTCTCTAAAAGCATTCTTTAAGACAATCCATCTTCTACTCACTTTGTTATTGGTACCAATATGTATGAAGACTGCCGGTTAATTTCCAACCCCTTCCAATGATTTAGCTACCTGATCCACAATATGACGAACCTAAGCACCCAGGAGACAGCAAACTGTTCGATTGTTGGGATCTGGGTGACAAATCACCCTGTCTACCTTTCTAATAATAGAGTCCCCTACCACCAAAACCTGTCTGTTTCTCTGCCTATGCTGCCCTCCCTCCCATCTAGCAGAGCTGTTCTCCCGGCTGTTAGAGGGAACAGCACTATCTGGCAGTTTCACTCAATCTGCCAAATCTGTTGGTGTTTGTCAACTCAGTACTGGCCTGCCTCCTCACTATGTTCCCCCTGCTTCCATTTGGAACTGTAACTCAGATATCTCCCTGGACATCCTCACTAGCCTCAGCTCCACCCTCCATGCTAGGCCCAGCTAAACTGTGCTCAGTGAGCACCAATGCACTTTCGAGTTGAGCAATATCAGTAAGTGCTGCAATTCTCCTCTCTAGTTCTCCAATGCTTATACATGTCACAGAGGTATGGACCCCGCATCATCTGTTTCAGTAATGCATACATATGACAGGATGTACACTAATTGAGGTTGCCACTGGTTTGACTCATAGTTATCGTCTACAAAAATTCAGTGGGAAAAATAAATAAAGACTAATAAAAAAATAGATTTGCATAAAGCTTTATAAAAAAATAGTTTTTTTCCCTTTTCTGCACTATACGTTTGCTCACAAGTTCACCCCTTCCCCAGTTTAAATAAGATTCTGACTACTCACCTGTATGAATCAGTGCATACAGCAAATAAACATTACTTGCTAGAAGCAATTTAGTTGCATGCACATGTTACCAATATTGCTGTGCATCGTGAATGCACATGCGCTCCTCCTGGCCGCTGAGGGGTGGTGGGGAGCATGGGCATACAGTATATTTAACAGCAATGTCTGACGCCTGCGATGTAAGTTCTGATCAGATGTTATAGACTCCTTGCTAATTATTATATTGGATCCACAAGTATATTAATCATAATAATATCTTCCATATATTTTTAATCAGTTTGTCATTATACTTAGTGTTTAATTATATTAATGAATGGTTTATTTTATTATTTTTTTCACATATTTTTCAAGTGGCATAAACAAAGGTTTTGACGTCGATAGTTGCAAATTTTGTTGACCATTTCACAGAAAATCTGTCTACTGACCTTTAAAAAAAATCGCCATTCTGACATTTAATTTTAGGGTAAATATTAGTGTTATTTGAGACAAAAGATCATGACCATATAAGGAAGCATCTCCAGTTCTTGTCAAAAACCTACAGAAGAGTATTTTTGTACTGTTAGTCAGTCATATTGTTTTTCTCACTAGGGTGCAGCCCGGGAGACATTACTTGATGTCTCCTTCTCTTGGTGACTGTCTGGTGAGAGGGTCTTGAGTGGATTTTTTGCCGACATCAGCAACTCATCTTCACCAACTGCAGCTGTTCCACAATTGAGATGATACATCACAGATACATGTTAATGTGTTGCTAGAAATAAATCATTATAGTATTGTTATACTTTACCATAAATAGTTCAAATCTAAAATGTGGAATTTAGGTCCATAATATAATTACATTAAACAGTCTTTCTTTTAAGACCACAGACATTACTTTATAAAACCCTTCTAACATCACATAAAATCATCATGCCAGAGTTGTTATTTCACCAGGACAAGTAACAGTTAGTATTGTTATGTTAATTAGTTCTTCTTGCTCCAGGCCAGACTCATCAACTTACTTTAGTATTTTTCCTCTATCCCAGGCATAAAATAGGTAATTCCTGTGTGAATTAAATAACCTATTCTCTTCCCTCCATGCTATATTTCAGTATAATATCCATGCCAATTTCTTTCTTTATGAGTTAAGACTTCTAAATATGCAGTTCCATAGAATAAATATATTACCTTTCCATTTATAGTTACATAGTTACATAGAAATTGAGGTTGAAAAAATAATTTTAGTCCATCAAGTTCAACCTTTTTAGATCTCCGCTGATCTGCAATATGCGGATTAATTGTTAATTATTAATGGATCCAGAGAAAGGCAAACAGAAAATAAAACCCAATTGTTTACCAATTGTCTCAAATAAAACCCCAATTGTTGCCAATTGTCTCAAAAGAGGAAAAAAATATAAAATTCCTAGCTGACCCCAGATACTGTTGATCAGACTCCTCCCTGGATCAATACTCCCTCTCTAATTATCCTGGATAACCCTGAATGCCTTTTTTTATTTAAAAATATATTCAATCCCTTTTTAAAGTTATCTATTGAATCCGCTGTCACCACCTCTTTTGGTAGAGAATTACACTGGTGAAATCATTTTACTTCTAATCTCAAAGAATGTCCTCTTGTCAGTTGAAAACATCTTGGCACAAAAGGCTCACTTGACAAAGATTTGTATTGACCCTGGATATATTTATATAAGGTAATCATATCCCCTCTTAGATGCCTTTTTTCTAGAGAAAAGAAGTTTAATTTGGTTAGTCTTTCTTCCTAAATTAACCCCTCCATTCCCCATATTAGGTTTGTTGCCCTTCTCTGTGCTTTTTTCCAGCTCTAAAATGTCCTTTACATGTACTGGTGCCCAAAATTGTCCTCCATATTCCAAATTTAGGTGTACTAGGGATTTTTATAGTGGCAGAATTATATTGCCTTCCCTGGCTATTACATGATACTATTGCCATTGAGCAGTGTTACCTAGGTGGTTGTCCACAAGCTCCCAAATACCTTTCAATATCTGATACCCCTTGATTTGCTCCATTGAGATTATACATTGCATGGCTATTTTTCCTTCCCAGATGCATAAATTTATATTTATTCGTATTAAATCTCATCTGCCATTTAGTTGCCCATTTCTCTAAATTAATCAAATCCCTTTGGAGGGAAAGTACATCATTATCTAATTTAATTACCTTTCACAACTTCATATCATCAGCAAAAATGGAGACAATACTTTCCAATCCTACTTCTAAGTCATTAATAAATATGTTAAAAAGGAGAGGACCTAATACTGAACCCTGAGGAACCCCACTTACCACATTAGACCAATCGGAGTATGTTCCATTTATAACAACCCTTTGCTTCCTGTCTTTTAGGTAGCTCTCAATCCATGAGCAGATATTTACTGAAATTCCTGCATTTCTTAGTTTGCACAATAGTTTCATGTGGGATGTTGCCTTGATCCAAGTTCCTACTAAATGATCTCTGGGTGTGCTCAAGAAACTGCTTCCCTTAGGCGAACTGCTAGTCTCGTTTATCCAGTTTATTTCAGGATATATAAAATCTCCCTTTATTAAAATTTGCCCACGCTTAGCAGCATTTCCAATCTGTAACAATTATTGGTTTTCCTCAACTTCAATTATTTTTCTGGGTTTATAGCATACTCCAACCAGTATCCTTTTGGAATTTGCTGCTCCGCTATTTACCTCTACCCACAAACATTCAACATTACCGCTAGTTCCAGCATACATATCTTCTCTGACACTAGGCTTACATTCAAGCTTAACATACAGACAAATCCCTCTTCCTCTTTTACCATTTCCTCTATCTTTCCTAAGTAGTGTATAACCATCCAGATTAACAGTCCAGTCATGATGTTAATCCCACCATGTTTCAGTAATGCCTGTAGTTCTGAAGTGCCTGCCTCTGTACTTGAGTTACTTATTAATACCTCCCTATTGACTATACTAACCCTCCCCTATCTCCTCCTCCATGAGTAGTTAATTGATCCCTTATCCTCCCTACACACTCTACCCCATAACATTCGTCTATTCTCTTCCCCACCTACTAGTTTAAAATCTCCCCTAGCTGTTCTACCATCATATCCCCTAGCACAGAAGCTCCCTCATCACTATGGTGCAATCCATCCCTGTTATAGAGATTGTACCCAAGTAAGAAGTCAGCCCAGTGCTCTAAAAACCCAAACCCTCCTTAATGCACCACATTTTTAGCCACACATTAATCTCCCTAAACTCCTTCAGGACGCGCATGTGGCACAGGTAGTATCTCAGAAAATACTAAACTCTTCATAGAAACTAAATAGGTTTGTATGACATGACCTATCCCTCATAAATCTGTGTTGATTCCTACTTATAATCTTGTTTAAATAGACATATTCTTGTATACTATCCGTATTAAACCATCAATAAGCTTTACCACTACAGAAGTGAGACTTACAGGTCTATAATTTCCAGGATTTGCTCTTGCTCCCTTCTTAAATATAGATATCACCTCTGCTTTTTTAGAGACCCTGTGTTGAGTGAATCTTTAAAAATGTGATATATTGGTTTGGCTATTACAGAGCCCAGTTCCCTCAGTACCCGTAGATGTATTCCATCAGGACCTGGCGCTTTATTAACATTTATTTTTTTTCAACCTCTTTTGGATTTCTTCCTGCATCAACCAGTTATTTGGTGAAGGCAGTGTAGCCCCATTATGTCCCAACCACCGGTATTTTCCTTGTGTATACCTAAGAAAATAACATATTTATCTCATCTGCCTTTTCCTGGTCAATATCTTCCTGGCCTCCTTCCCATTAATATAATTAAAAAATATTTTAGAGTTAGTCTTACTCTCCTTTGAAACTAACTTTTCATTTTCTGTTTTAGCCAGTTGAATAGCCCTTTTGCTGCCTTGTTGACTTCCTTGTACTCATACCAGTCTGTCTAAAATTTTTAAATTAAGTAAAAAAATATGTAAAAATTGTGAATTACCTTATATTTTAATGACCAATTCTTACTTTTTGGTTACTAGATCTCTGGTTGCTATGATCTGAATATATTTTTTTAAAAATAAGCTAATAGATTTATTAAAAATGTATATTAAATTAGAAGTAGAATTAGTATCTAGTACCGATTGTCTAAACAAAATTTTAATAATATGCTAATATGTATTATTTTTCCCAATAATATGATCTCTGGTGTTCTTTTCTGGTTTGAATAAGATAATGTAACATTTTGGTATAAATATACAGCCGACTAGCCCTGCATTGGAAGCCAGGATGGCAAATATCTCCACAGCCACCATGTATTTGCCCTTAGCGCTCAGGTACGCTGGGATGAAGGAGACCCAAACACTACAGAACACCAGCATACTGAATGTAATCAGCTGGGCCTCATTGAAACTGGCAGGCAACTTCCTAACCAGGAAAGCAACAATAAAACTTAACACAGACAAGAATCCCATGTAACCAATCACAATGTAGAAGGCAGTGAGAGACCCCTCATTACATTGTAAAATCATCATCCCAACATCAGATTTTATGTCATGGTCTGGGTATGGTGGGTAGAGGATCAGCCACACCGTGCATATCACAACCTGCCCCAGTGAGCTTACAAGGACCAGATATCCTGACACTCGGGACCCCACCCACTTCTTTATCTTGCTACCAGGTTTGGTGGCATTGAAGGCGATGACAACAGTAACTGATTTTGCTAGAACACAAGAGACAGATACTGTAAAAATGATCCCGAAGGCAGCTTGTCTGAGCAGGCAGGTCACCTTCATAGGACGTCCAATGAATAACAAGGAGCAGAGGAAGGACAACATGAGGGAGAGGAGGAGGGTGTAGCTGATACTCTTATTATTGGCTTTAACTAATGGAGTTTTGTGATGTTTGATAAAAAGTCCAAGAACAGCACTTGTGGTAACAAAGAAGATTAGGGAGATTGATAACAAAGATATTCCTAATTGTCCCTTATATGAAATGAATTCCAATGTCCTTAAAATGCAGACAGTTCTGTTATCATTGGGCCACCGATCTTCAGGACATTGTTCACATGTTTCTGCATCTGAAGAAAATGATATGATATGCATTGATACTGTTTTTCTCTGACACATTCAAAATTAATAAGTCATTTTTATAAATATTTAATTCCATACTCAAGTATAAAGAAAATAACAGTGGCAAATACATTATTATTCTCTTGTTAACATCATGAAAAGTAAATGAATACGTGTTTTTCAATTATAAAATGTAAAAAACTGAATGGACAGTTATCAATTGTCAGTATCCTAACAGCTGCGTATAGGTACTGGTCACAAACAATATTTGCAAAATACTAACTAACCATAAATTTGAGGGCATGTGTAGCAATCAACTGGGCCAGATGGCGATGGGCGAAAGGTGTCTTTTGTCCAATAATGGACTTTTTAACCAATTCAGAATCTATGAATTCTTATCTGTGCCAGTATCTGTGAATTTTTATCAATGTAAGTATCTCTACATATATTTATTGAGGTGATTAAATCAAAATATTTAAAACATTTGAACTTTGCATAGTGTGCTATTATTTATTTTATAAACAATGCACCTCAGTCAGTGGTGATGTTATCCATAATATCCACTAGCATGGCTAGAATCATGGTGCTTATAGAGTGCCACATATATATATACTGTAAAATATAGAATCAAAAATGAAGTAACATCTGAATAAAGAGAAGTAGAGACAAAAAGTAATTGCATCCTGAGACATTGATGTGCACATAGTAATTCCCAGACCTATGTCTTGAATGAACTAATTCTAGGGAATTATCTTTTTCAGTTAGTTTTCAGGTTTCCTGATTCAGTTCTGCCACTAATTGGTTTTCCCAATATTTGAGGTAGTCATCTAAAACAGATCATAAAAATATTGAATGGAAATACATCACAAATATTATTGAAAAAATGGCTCCAGGCTAATCTACATAAAATATGTGTCCAGGGCAGGGACTGATATAAATGTATTAACCTAAAAAAGCACAGAAACAAAATTGATGTGTAAAATCTCATTTTAATAGTCACTAAATTGTTTCGGTTTTGGTTTTACACATCCTTTAAGTTTTTATGAATGTAGAAGAAGATATAATGTTTAGTTCTCAGCCTGATACCACTATCCCATTCATTGTTAGGTTTCTGGTCTGGCTATTGGTTTAGGATGAGAATATTTAAACCAAAGACAGTCTTCCAAAACTGATCAGCTACACTAAAGGAAGTAAAGTCATTCAACGTGACTATATCTTAAAGAAACAGATTTTCCATTTCTAAAACATTTCTTTATGGAGTCAGTTTATGATAATCTTCCAAGTAAGAGTTGCGCCATTAGATCTGGGCAAGGGAATACCATGGCAATAACGTAGCTAACTCGCAGCTAAATCCTCAAAACGCAAGATGAGCAGAGAGTTCCCTATTTAGAAGTTACCGTTGCCATGATTTTATATATATATATATATAGCTTTAAATAGTGATCTCTCTTTTGCTGACAGTATGTTTTGTGTTAGCTAGATACCCCTGATTGGTATTGCTGTATTGGGACATCCCATCATCCACACTTCATTTTCCTACATTCAGGTTTCTGGGCCTAAATGTAAAGTGGAAACATGAAAAAGATGTGTTGCTTTTTTCCTTTCCTCAAAGCCACACAGGGGTAAAGTGAATATTCAAATTGATTTCTGTTACCAGGTTGCTCTTTTCTGCTCTGTCAAGCTAGGAGTATTTGAAGAGCACCTCTACACAGCTATAGACATAGAGCCTGATTCAATTGAGCAATTGTAGCTTACAGTAGCTCGTAATGGAGGCCGAAAGTTATTTTGCTATTCCACTGGCGTCTTGGCTACAAACGGGTTACAGCCTTGAAATCCTTGAAGTTGTTAAAAAAAGGAACTTACAGCCCATCAAACATTTTGATCTTTCACGTCTGCAAAAGTTCCAAAAATCGTAAATCGCTATTTATTTGCAACAATTCCGTAAGCCCGCAAATGTTTTCACACCCGTAAACAGAAAATGTACAACAAAATCCTGTGACTACTAGAGAGGACCCGCAAGGGAGTTTAACCCCTGTCCATAGCACTGTAAATGCAAATGAAAAATCAATACTGCACTGTAAATGACGGGGAAAGCGATTCATTTCGGGGGTTATATATCTTGGGGGTTATATATTTTGGGAATCAAGTTATTACATATCAGGCCACCCAAATAGACTAGAACAATAGTGGCATTCACTTTTATTATTTTGTATTTTGCAGTTTTGCGAGTAAGATTGCATATCGGACCCCCAAACCTAATTAATTGACTTGTAACCTCCATGTTTTATTAACCTAATGATGACGATCTCATTTTCTATTGGCTGTTTCTAAATGGGTAGTTACGACCTTGCTTAATTGATCATGTTCCCGTCCTGAAATGCTACATATGAGTGATGGTTTACGGTTTCCGCGTTTGGCCCCTAACGTGCGGGCTTGGTAAATTGAATAGCACTTGAATTGTAGCAGAGTTCAAGCCCGCAGCACCCTATAGACATATGGCCTGTATACCATGAGTTGTGGGCTTCAAATTGAATGAGGCTCTTAGACAGCAAGTAATACAACCTGAGATTGTTATATCCATATGAAGACATAATTATAATTGACATTATTATTGATTATATATGAACATTTAATTGACCTAATATGTTGGAGATTTCTCCCTCTGAACATGGCAGACAGTCATAGCAGCAGATGGGATGCTCCGGACGAGAAGCTTTCCTGTATCCAGGAGCACAGCTCTTAGTACACACTGAGCGAGGGATCTAAATAAATAAAGCACATAAAATATATTTTATTTTGATGAGCAATGTTCATATTACGTGTGTGGAGAACCTAAGTATTGCGGATTTGGGAACACATGGACATAGAAAGATAGAAGCCTAGATTTGACAGGAGATTAAAACCAACAGATTCATCAATCTTAACATCCTATCAACTTGAAAAGCTTTTCTTATTTAATCCACAGGATTAGTTTATGTAAATCTAAGACATGTTTTAATTTAATGCAGCCCATGCACAGATTATTCCTAATCTTCTACCATGTAATTTCAAATGGGCTTCCAAGATGCAGCCATACTGAAAGGTTGTCTATCAAAGGAACTGTATAAAAGGATCAAAAATCATTTTATTTTCTTGATACGATTCACTGATCACAAACTAAGGTACAGTATATAAAGTTTATTCTTCCAAATGATGTCAATATTGAGTACATTAGGCATGGTATTATAAACCACAGCACATACAGGGATTTAGACTCAGTTCCGTTCTTCTGTAGCAATATTCAATAGAAAATATTTGGGACATTATTATTATCGTTTATTTGTAACGCGCCAACATATTCCGTATATATGTAAATATAGGTATCATCTCTGCTTTTTGCCAGTCATCTGGTAGCGACCCTGTGTACGCAAATCTTGAAAAATTAAATATATTATTATTATTATTATTAGCGTTTATTTGTAACGCATCAACATATTCCTTAGTGCTATACATAAGTTAAGTTACAGGGAATGACAAGTTCAAGATTAACACATTGCAAAAATGGAGGGCCCTGTCTTTGAGCTTGGAATCCGGTGTCCATAGCACTTTCCCTAAAGCACCGCGCAGGATTGAAACTCGCAGACTTACAATCTAAAAGTTAAAGTTTGGATGTGGTACAGCAGGGAGAGAGTAGTGCTGAGCATGTTAGGGGTTATAGGCTTCTCTAAAGAGGTGCATTTTTATTGAAGTTTTGAAGGATTTAAGGCAGGAGGATAGTCTGGTGAAGCGAGGCAAGGAGTTCCAGAGAATAGGGGCACCGCGAAAAAAGTCCTGGGGGCGGGAGTGAGAGGAGGTGACAAGAGTGGTAGAAAGAAGAAGGTCGTTAGCAGAACGAAGAGGGCGTGTGGGGGAGTATTTGGAGATGAGAGCAGAGATGTATGGGAGTGCGCTGTTGTTGAGGGCTTTATAAGTTAGGGTAAAGATTTTAAACTTTATTCTGGAGGGTAAGGGAAGCCAGTGAAGTGATTGACAAAGAGGAGCTGCCGACACTGAATGATGTGTACTGAAGATGAGTCTGGCGGAGGCATTTATTATGGATTGAAGTGGGGGGAGGCGAGTGATGGGCAAGCCAACAAGGAGTGACTTGCAATGGTCAAAATGAGAAACGATGAGAGAGTGTATTAGAATCTTAGTAGTGTCTTGTGTAAGGTAATGGCATATTTTCGATATGTTTTTTAGATGGAAAAGACAGGATTTGGTTAGAGACTGTATGTGTGGGATGAAGAACTGTATGTGTGGTCCAGTAGAACCCAACACAACGGGCTTGGGAGGTGGGAGTGATGATGGCATTGTTGATAGAGAGAGAGATGTGAGGAATTGAAGCTGTAGTAGAGGGTGGGAAGATTAAGAGTTCAGTCCTAGACATGTTGAGTTTCAGATGGTGGGCGGACATCCAAGAGGATATAGTAGAGAGTCAGTTGGAGACATGTGCTAGAAGAGAGGGGGCTAGATCTGGTGCTGAGAGGTAGATTTGGGTGTCATCTGCATAGAAATGACACTGGAACCCAAAAGATTTTTTTAGAGTGCCGACTGAGGATGTGTAGATGGAGAAGAGGAGGGGGCCTAGGACTGATCCTTGGGGTACGCCAGTAGACAGGGGGTGAGGAGAAGGAGATGCTAAATGATCGTTCTTGGAGGTATGATGAGAACCACAAGAGAGCAGTGTCTCGAATGCCGAAGGAGGAGAGAATGTGGAGTAGAAGCGGATGGTCAACTGTGTCAAAGGTGGCAGAGAGAACCAGAAGAAGCAAAATGGAAAAGTGGCCTTTAGACTTGGAGCTGAGCAGGTCATTGGTGACTTTTATAAGGGCTGTCTCAGTGGAGTGTTGGGGCCTAAAGCTGGATTGGAAGGTGTCCAGAAGAGAGTTAGAGGAGCTGAAGCTGGTAAGGCGGTTATAAACGGGTAAGTAATTTGGCCTGTGTTAAGCATTGACTACAGAGCCAAGAGTCCAGGTCTAAAGATTTTCTATTTGAATGTATTTGCCACTACCTTTCTTGACCAATACACATGTAGAACTACACACAACATGGAAAACATATAGCTTAGGAATATATGTTGATTTAAATTGGGAATTCTCTTTTATTGGTATTCTATGTTTTGTGTTAGCAATAAAAATAAAGTTTTAATATTTTTATTCTCAATAGTCACAATGGTGTATAGTGAAGCTGCCAAATGCGAACAAAATACTTAATTACTTGGCCTTCTCTAAATGTCTATTTGATAGAAAGGTTTGAGAAGAACATGCAGTCCCTAGTGGTGGGCTAGTTAATTGTTAATATAGTTAAAATCCTTTATTAAGTGTTAATAAAAATGGAAAAATATGCTGCAAATAAATACCATTGGGTGTTTCCTCATAAGCACAATGGAATCATAAGAGCACCATCAGGTGGAATAAAACATATATAAAATAAAAGAAATAAGCTCTATATATAAAAAATAGGGCTAGCAGATGGTATAATCCCAATAGTGTGTAGAGCAGGCTGAACATGAAAAATGTATATATTACTGCCAAAAAGATGTCTGCATACAATGAAACAATGGCATAGGCATAGATACAGGTTTGCTCTTGGTTAGCCAGCGTTTAGTGCGCTTACAGCGTCCCTGGAGCTGTAAGGTGCTGTGTATAGCCAATTCCCAGCGTGCAGCTCAGTCTATCCTTTGACCTTTGCATACGTGATTATGTACGTAACTGAACAAGCCAACCCAACGCATAAATAAAACACAGACACAAATTATGGGAATAAAACTGGCCACAGCCTTTATTTTAATTAATAATTCACCAAACCAAAATACCAGAGGTGATTGCTCACGTCCATCAAGAGGAGCCCACCAACCGAGGTCTCCCAGAACCCTTTTGTCTAAGAGACCTCCCCTTTACCAGTTGTATACCACCAACAGAAATCTGCTCCCCCTTAACGAGAGCAATCACCCCCGCCTACTAGCTGTGACAAATTCAAACCAAAAATAGGGAGTGAGGGCGGGATCTTCACATGTGCTTCCCCCTGGACCAACTGCCCAAAAGGCGGGAAGCAATCAATATTATTCAACCCCCTACTCCCCCCCCCCTGTTATCTAACCCTACACACTCCCACACACTAGCCCGTCAAAACGCCCCTTCCCCCATGCTGACTCCAGGGGCTGCCATGCATTGTCTGGGATATCTGGAGCCAAAATAGATACCTAACCATTATGGTTTCGCCTACACTAAGGCTTTGTCAAGGTGTAAATTCAATAGCTAGTTGCAGTTAGTACGCTTTCGCGGGCTCACTTTTAAACTAGCTTTAATTGCTTTCTGCAAGGCATTCATGACGTATTGACTGTGTGCAAATGTAAAGGGATCAACTCTTCTCATGTCAGTGTTTAAAGCTCAATAAATGAAAGGACACCATTTATTTTGCAGATTTGTGTCATTTCTTTCATCAAAGATTCTCAAATTGTGATTAGTGGCATAAATGTTTTATTTTAGGTTAGTATACATCTACTAGCAATCAATTCATATCGTCTCCTTTCTTTGAGTTTAGATTGAGTTTATACCAGGGTGTTTTAGAAAGATGGAAAAATATGAAAAAATATATTAATGCACTATATACAAATATGCAGAATTTGGGGATACTTTAAGGATGAATTTTTAGGAGGAAAGTTTTAAGTTTTAAGGAGAAAAATGTAAAATTTTGAAGGAGGAAGAATGTAAATGAATGCTGAGATAGAAAAGAGCTTATAATTTGAATATCCAATAACTTTTTTTTTGCAGAAGTTTTTTCCTCTCATTGCCCCCCCAAACATTTTTTTTCTAGATTAAAAATAATAAGGAGCGATATGCCTTCAGCTTGATTGTTATAAATTGATCTGACATGCCGTGCCACAGGTGTGTCCAACCTATTACGTATGGAACCTATGTGCTCGAGGACCTTCCTTTGAATGGTCTCTCAGTTGTCCTACATAGAGTTTACCACAAACACAGACCATGGCATATATCACAAAGGTAGAGTTGCAGTTATAGAACCTATTAATCGGGAGGTTTGTGCTAGTTGTAGGATACACAAATGTTTTCTCTGGTTTTAGATATTTACATCCTTTGCATTTATGGCATCTGAATAAACCTTTTGTTTGCTTCAACCATATTTCTTTGTTAGTTCCTTACTCGTAGTGACTTTTAGTGATTTAGGCGTCCGATGGACGGCCCCCTTCTGAAGGTAATACTTGCTTTGGTAGTTATAAGGTCCTTCAGTGCCGGATCTTCACCAAGCAAAAACCAATACCTTTGGAGGATGTTTTTTATTTCTTCACTCTGACTTCATTCTACTGTAGGTCATTATACAACATGTGTAGTTTTTTTCATCCTCCACTTCTCTTTGTTGATATAATAGGTCCGACCTGCTGTATTTTATGGCCCTTTGGTATGCATTTTTAAAATTTTTATGGGGATAACCCCTTTCACAAAATCTTTTTCGCAATTGGTTAACTTGGATCTTGAAATCATCTTCAGTACTACAATTCCTCCGTAAACGCAAGTATTGCCCTATGGGAATACTGTGTGTAACGGAGCAGGAACACGCAGTCCAAAATCTCCGCTGGTATACGATAAAATACCCAAGAGGCACTACAGTTTCACCATTCCCGACCTCCTATATTGGACGACACACAATTTGGGAGTCAAATGAATACTGACTTTATTTTGTTATTGCAGAAATATATATACATCTCTTTGGCCACAGGTAATACACATGCCCATATTTGGCTACACACAATACACATAAAGAGAACAATAGGGGGGTCACACCTCCCTGGCAACTTTGATACAATCAGACATTGATTCAATTACACTTCTTTGTTCTTATCAGAGAATGAAAACACTTTGGAAAATGCAAGGATCCTTTACAACTTTCTTATCTCTTGAATCTCTGTAATAGGATTATCTATTAGCCTAAGTCTGCAAAAGTCTGGCTAATATTCTGCAGAGCATAAACCAGCATACATATTGTAGGATCATATTTTAACCAAGAATTAAATAATCATAAAACAGGGTAAAACAGTGATGGGTTCCGCTACACACCTCCCCCGTGACCATAAGCCGGCATACACGGTCTGATCCCAACGGATCGGCCTGGGGATGTCCGGACAAAAGTATTTGTTGGTCAATTCTCTAGTTTGACAACCCATCAGCATTACTGCAATTCACATTTACTCACATTTCCCATATCCCCAGATAGCTGGGATCTGAGCGCACAAAACCACCGAATAGCGCTCAGATCCTCTTCACACAGTTCAATTGCCATGTAGCTAAAGTCTTTCCCATAGTCTTTCATTATATGAATGGGCTTCATGTTACAGTTATCTGGGGTATCATGGTTCACACAGGGCAAGTACAGAATGACCCCCCCTGTATGTAAAGGGCCAGAATGAGTGACTTACACTCTGGTATGGCCGAACACTAGTTCCAAAGGGCAATATGTACCAGGGCCATAGTCGCAGGGCAGGAGGCTGGCAAAAAGTCCTCTGCAAGCCAAGGTGGCGAAGGGCACTTCGTCACACATCTCTCCTTTGGTGGGAAGTCTAACCAGGTACCTGGATATTTTGCTGTGGTGATGGGGCAACACGCTGAGGGGACTTGAGGGGCAGAGGCCAGCGGCACTCTGCCCTGATGCCAGCTCTTCTGCTGGTATAACCTGCAGGACATCCTGCTCTGTACAAGGGACAAAGGGAGGGCAGAGGCCGACTGCACTCTGCCCCGCTGTCAGCTCTTCTGCTGGGGTACTTGGGACATATTTCGGCTCAGTAGCCAGGGAAACGTGGGGGTCAGTGGGGGTTAACATTTCCTCTGTTAACCCTGGGGCCACATTAGAAGTTAGCTGGGGAGGGGAATTTGTACTTACCCCCTCCTCCGGTTGTCCCAGTGATGGTAGTTGGGGATCTGGACAAGCTGTGGGCGCAGAGACCACGGTCCCATCTGCGCCGTCTGGGAGATTGGTGTCTCCCCTGGTTAGGGTAAACTGTCGCTGGGGGGGAAGGACGACACCTTCTGCCCCCTGTGTTTCACACTGCCGCTGGGGGGGAAGGACGACACCTTTGGCCACCTGGGGTACCCACTGCCGCTGTGGAGGAAGGTCGACACCTTCTGCTCCCTGAGGTACACACTGCCGCTGGGGGGGAAGGACGACACCTTCTGCCCCCTGGGGTTCACACTGCCGCTGAGGGGGAAGGACGACACCTTCTGCCCCCTGGGGTTCACACTGCCGCTGGGGGGAAAGGACGACACCTTCTGCCCCCTGGGGTTCACACTGCCGCTGGGGAGGAAGGACGACACCTTCTGCCCTCTGGGGTTCACACTGCCGCTTGGGGGGAAGGCCGACACCTTCAGCTCCCTGGGGTACACACTGCCGCTGGGAAGGAAGGACGACACCTTCAGCTCCCTGGGGTACACACTGCCGCTGAGGGGGAAGGACGACACCTTCTGCCCCCTGGGGTTCACACTGCCGCTGAGGGGGAAGGACGACACCTTCTGCCCCCTGGGGTACACACTGCCGCTGGGAAGGAAGGACGACACCTTCAGCTCCCTGGGGTACACACTGCCGCTGAGGGGGAAGGACGACACCTTCTGCCCCCTGGGGTTCACACTGCCGCTGGGGGGAAAGGACGACACCTTCTGCCCCCTGGGGTTCACACTGCCGCTGAGGGGGAAGGACGACACCTTCTGCCCCCTGGGGTTCACACTGCCGCTGGGGGGTAAGGACGACACCTTCTGCCCCCTGGGGTTCACACTGCCGCTGGGGAGGAAGGACGACACCTTCGGCTCCCTGGGGAACACACTGCCGCTGGGGAGGAAGGACGACACCTTCAGCTCCCTGGGGTACACACTGCCGCTGGGGGGGAAGGACGACACCTTCAGCCCCCTGGGGTACACACTGCCGCTGAGGGGGAAGGACGACACCTTCTGCCCCCTGGGGTTCACACTGCCGCTGGGGAGGAAGGACGACACCTTCAGCTCCCTGGGGTACACACTGCCGCTGGGGGGGAAGGACGACACCTTCAGCCCCCTGGGGTACACACTGCCGCTGGGGGAGAAGGACGACACCTTCGGCCCCCTGGGGTACACACTGCTGCTGGGAGGTGGAATTAGTTGGAGTATTCCACGTGGAGCGGTTTCTGTTTCTGAGAAAGTCTCTCTGCATGTGACCCTGCTGGTTACACGTGTGGCACCTGATGTACCGTGGAGGGGTTTGGTAGTTCCCACCACCCGGACGCAGTGCTGGGGGGGGTTTAATGGTGGGAGGTGGGTTAGCAGCTCCCAAGATGGACCGCTCCCGTGCCCGCTGCTTTTCCATTATGGATTTGTGGACATCTGTCATTAACCATTCCAAGGTTTTCATGGGAAGCGTATCTGGGAAAAAGGCCAGTCTGCTTTGGAGTTCTCTTCCAAACTCATTCTGTGGGGTAATACGAGGTACTGTAACCATGAGTTCCTTTCTGTCTGCATCCTTGTAGTCCGCGGCCGCCTCCTCCTCCTCATGATGGAACGCTGTCTGAAAACTAGCCGGTTCCATCCTGCTGTAGCCAGGGGCGCTGTACGGATACTAGCGTTGCCCTCAATTTGTACTCCACGGAATGGTGTCTCCTGTAGCTGCCCTTCTGACCGTGGGAACAATCCCGCCACTTGCCAACAAATGTAACGGAGCTGGGACACGCAGTCCAAAATCTCCGCTGGTATACGATAAAATACCCAAGAGGCACTACAGTTTCACCATTCCCAACCTCCCATATTGGACGACACACAATTTGGGAGTCAAATGAGTACTGACTTTATTTTGTTATGGCAGAAATATATATACATCTCTTTGGCCACAGGCAATACACATGCCCATATTTGGCTACACACAATACACATAAAGAGAACAATAGGGGGGTCACACCTCCCTGGCAACTTTGATACAATCAGACATTGATTCAATTACACTTCTTTGTTCTTATCAGAGAATGAAAACACTTTGGAAAATGCAAGGATCCTTTACAACTTTCTTATCTCTTGAATCTCTGTAATAGGATTATCTATTAGCCTAGGTCTGCAAAAGTCTGGCTAATATTCTGCAGAGCATAAACCAGCATACATATTGTAGGATCATATTTTAACCAAGAATTAAATAATCATAAAACAGGGTAAAACAGTGATGGGTTCCGCTACACTGTGCTTTTGCTTGATTGGGTGATGACTTTTCCAATCCAATAACATGTTTGAGGATGTTTATTTGATATGCACATTCAGCTCTATGGAATATGTTGGTGCATTACAAATAAATGTTTGAACTAGAATCTCATGTTCACTTTTTAGGGTGTCAGGTATGACGGTGAAAAATATTCTCAGGATGCCCATTTTAGCCATTATGGACATTCAGTTCTTCAGCAGCCCCCCAAAATGCTGGTACAATGCCACAGCACATCCTCGCACTACATTTTTTCCACTCATCCACCATGAAATTGTCTTGCTTTGTACACCCACTATTATTCTGAGTGTCCATATGAGTGTTCTCCCAGCATAATCAGGAGACTTACTAAAGAGCTCCTTTAGTGTGGTTGCACTCCTATATACTTCTGACATCTTCTGTCTCACTCTGCCACCTTCCAATACTAATTAATGTCTCCTGCTTTCTCAAGTCAGTAAGAACCAACATTGTTCGGCTCCTCCCCAATAGTCAGGTGAGAAGGTAATATAATGTTAAAAAAATCAATTACGCCCATTTCTCCTTGCAACACCGCAATAAATGTATCTCTGGTGATGTTACATACTAACTATAACTGTAAATATAATTAAGTGCAAGAAAGTACTTCTAATTAAACAAAAGTGAACAAAAACAGCAATAAAAACCAAAAAGGAGGACTGGAGCCTACATAAGTAAAATAAAGGAAAAAAATACCAAAAGAAAAGTGTTGGGGATTTCTGGTTATATCTATGAGAGAACAAGTGAGTAGCTTATTAAGAAGTAATGTGAGGGACCTCATCTGAAGAGTCCAATAGATGAGGAGAAACGTTACAACTTTTTCTTTAGCTTTTTTTGCAAGGATTTCTAAGAAAAATAATCTTATATTTTTACATGAGGATTTATATAGGAAACAAGGATGGGTCTGTAATTGCAGAATAAAGTTGTGAAGTTACTAACATTAAAGCATTGCTTAACAGTTCATTAAAAATGCATTTGGATTCTTACTCCCTTAGGCAGTAGCAAAGAACCATTAATATCTCCCTGAGCAAGAGTTACCTGTACCCAAGTCTAAAAGAACCCACATACATGCCTCTATGATAACTATTTACAAAACTAGAAGTCTGTTTTAGATAATTTTTGTATATCCCTCCTCATTGAGGACTGAAAACTTGTCTGGAAATAAATTTACAATTTTCCCCTATATTACTCATTTTAGTGGTTTAAATAGAGTGGGCATCACTCCTAGTAGGGACATTAAAAAAAGTATTCTTTATTATGTTTTTGATCATTGCTTACCTTTAAACCTTGTTTTAATGTATATCAAACAGTTTCAGTGGGACTGATGCTGAGGGACCTAAAATCTGAGCAATCTGATTGATCAAGTAGTTTAAAAATGAATATTGAGCAGGGTGGCCACTGTAATTGCTATCTATTTCAGCCAATCAGAATGCTCAAAATTTTTATTTAAGCCACAGAAAGCATGGCAAAGGCCATTTGCGGTGAAGGAGATCCTCCTAGGAGGAGCTCTCTTAGTTTAGTTTTTTTTTTATATAGTGTAGGTATCGTATTTACCGGCGTATAACACGCACTTTTTCTCCCTGAAAATAGGGAGCAAATGATAGGTGCGTGTTATACGCCGACATTCCCTCCCCCCTCCTCATCCTCAACCTCCCTCCTCATTCTAACCCCCCTCCTCATTCTAAACCCCCCCTCCTCAACCTAAACCCCCCTCCTCAACCTAAACCCCCCTCCTCAATCTAAACACCTCTAAATACCTCTCCCTTACTTACCTGCTTTTGCTCCGGCCTCCGCTCTGCTCCTTGACTCGGCGCGTATGTGACATGCGCGCCACATCATTAGCATATACCGGGTGTGCACCCGGTATATGCTAATGACGTGGCGCGCATGTGTGGTGGTTGAGGTTGAGGAGGGGGTTGAGGAGGGGGTTGAGGATGGGAGGGGTTGAGGATGGGGGGGTTGAGGAGGGAGGATGAGGAGGGAGGTTGAGGAGGAGGTTGAGGATGAGGAGGGGGGTTGAGGATGAGGAGGGGGTTAAGGATGAGGAGGGAGGTTGAGGAGGGGGGTTGAGGTTGAAGAGGGGGGTTGAGGAAGGAGGATGAGGATGGGGGGTTGAGGAGGGGGGTTGAGGGGGTTTGAGGATGGGGGTTGAGGAGGGGGTTTGAGGAGGGAGGTTGAGGAGGGGTTGAGGATGAGGAGGGGGTTGAGGATGAGGAGGGGGGTTGAGGATGAGGAGGAAGGTTGAGGATGAGGAGGAGGGTTGAGGATGAGGAGGGAGGTTGAGGAGGGGGGTTGAGATTGCGGAGGGGAGTTGAGGTTGAAGAGGGAGGTTGAGGAGGGGGGTTGAGGTTGAGGAGGGGGGTTGAGGTTGAGGAGGGGGGTTGAGGAAGGAGGATGAGGATGGGGTTGGAGGAGGGGGTTGAGGATGGTGGTTTGAGGATGGGGGGTTTGAGGAGGGAGGATGAGGAGGAAGGTTGAGGATTTTGCTTCAAAGTTCTTTATTTGAAAAAAAAATTCCCCTGAAATTTCCTTCTTAAAATGAGGTGCGTGTTATACGCCGGTGCGTGTTATATGTCGATAAATACGGTATTAAAAAAAAAAAAGGTATTTTTATATTTGATAATGTAGGTTAATTATTTTTTTTGTAATTTATTGGGGGAGTGTTTAATTATTATAGAGTATTGTTATAATTAGAGTACTATGGGGTTCCTTGTGGACCCCTATGGCACTTCATGTGTTCATTTTAGTATACCATATAGGTCTAAATAGACCACTTGGTAGGTAGGGGGTAAATTTAGATTACCATCGGGGACTAAATAGGCCACCATAGTAGGTAGGGGGGTAATGGGCATGCTATGGGGGTCTGTATAGACACCCATGGTATGCAAGCGTTAATAGGAGTACCATGGTGGTCAGCATAGTCCCTCATGGTATGGGATTAATTAATTATGTGCAGTGGGGGTCCTTTAACGACCCCAGTGCCACAGGGTCAATAATTTAGGTGCCATGGGAGTCTCAATGGACACCCATGTTTCTGTAGAAGTGTGGTAGAGAGTGATTGAGGAATGTGGGATAAGTTTTGAGCGGGGAAGGAGTTGATTGGTAGTGGGTGGGGAAAAGCATTAGCAAAGGCATTTTTATGCCTTACCAAGTGCTCTGGAGTACCATGACATTTTATCCTATAGTTACTACTGTAGGTCATGCTGACAGAGGATAGATCAGCCAAGAAAAATAATCTACACCTAACCCGCTTCTAAAGGACTTCGACAGACAGACGGTTTCATCAGTGATAATGATATAAATGTGGTGTTGGTAGTACCCTGCTGAGAACTCGTACAAACAAAGATCAGCTCTGGGTCGCCAGCTTGGATACTTTGCCTATTGTCTCAAAAAGGAAAAAAAAGAAATCCTTGCTGACACCAGATACTGGCAATCAGAATCCTCCCTGGATCAATACTCCCTCTCTAATTAATCAGGATAACCCTGAATGCCCTTTTTATTTAAAAATATATCCAATCCCTTAAAGTTATCTATTGAATCCGCTGTTACCACCTTCTTTGGTAGAAAATGTTCTTACCCTTACTGTGTAAAACCATTTTTCTTTCTTTAAGGTGGAATTTTTTTACTTCTAACCTCAAAGGATGTCCTCTTGTCAGTTGAAAATCTCTTGGCACAAAAAACTCACTTGACAAATCTTTATACTGACTGATGTATTTATATAATGTAATCATTTACTCTCTTAGGTGCCTTTTTTATACAGCAAATACATTTAATTTGGTTTGTTTTTCTTCATAGCTTAGCCTCTTCATTCCCCTTATTAGTTCTGTTGCCTTCTCTAAAGTTTTTCTAGCTCTAAAATGTCCTTTTTATGAAGTGGTGCCCAAAATTGTACTCCATATTCCAAATGAGGGCATACTAGGGATTTGTATAGTGGCAAAATTATATTTGCTTCCCTTTGCTTCTATACCCTTCTTAATACATGCTAATATTTGATTTGCCTTTGCAGATGATGCTTGACATTGAGAACTGTTACATAGGTGGTTGTCCACAAGTAAGTTTTTAAACTGCTATTTTTTTCTTTCTTACCCTTTACTCATTATAAAGACATTTTTAGAAATATTTCAATTAAGATAAATACACTTAATGAGAGAATATGTATCTCCTCTACATAACTCACAAGCATACGCTTTTTTTTTCATGATTTATTTCCTGTAATGAATTCACTAGAGGTAAAAAAAGACGCTAAACTGTTTTATCTTTAATATGAAAAGATACCTAATAAGAAAGTAAAATATGTAATAATTTTGAATTTAAAAATACATGTGAATAAGGTTGTAATAAGAGTTATGCAGGTATAAGGATTTTACAGTTTAACAGAAACTTAATAAGAATTTAATAACTGATAAACTATACCATAATGGACTTTTTTCCGTACAGGTTATTATAAAAAATATTAGGTTCTTATTCCTTTCTCTTCTGATTATCCAGATTAGATATGGAGCTGAGCTATGGTTGAATTATAAATGAGTTCCTCCCCATTAAGGCGTTAATTTAACCCCATACAGGCCTATCATTTATGTAAGAGGTCAGGTAGCCCTATACAATTCGGACTGCAAAATATGATTTTGACAGTCATAAGTATGAATGGGTGTATGTATGTATTAAACGGGATTAAGAAACAAATAGGGGGAATACCCCATCTACAGTTTAAAGGAAAAGGAGACAAAACAAAGGTAATATGTTTTTTCACTTTTACTAGGTTTGCTGAAGAAATTGTATGGAAAGTCTAAAAATATCCATAATTTTATAGAAACACTTCTATCTGACTGTTTAGAATTGTAATTAAAATAATTTCTCATAAATCAAAGGGTCTGAACTCTCCTTTTAAAATTAAAATCGCTATAGCCAACTATATTAAAGTGAAAGTGGATATTATCTGTATACAAGAGACCCACTGGAAGAAAGACATAATCTATAAACCTATTTAAAAACAGAATAGATTCTACTTACAGTACCCCTGCGGCCAGGATGGCACAATGGTGTGCCGCGGGCCCTTTAAGGACCAGAGGAGGGAAATTTTAAATTTAAATTGCAGCGTGGGTCCCCATCGGGACCCCTGCTGCAAGGGGTGTAATGGGGACACTGTGTTGGTCCCGATGGGGACCCCAGCATTGCGGGGGTTAATTTTAGGTGCAGCAGGGGTACTTACAGTACCCCCGCGGCTGGGATTGCACAATAGTGTGCTGCGGGTCCTTTAAAGTTTTTTTGAATCTTAAATGCAGTGGGAGTGCCGATTGGGTCCCCTGATCGGGACCCATGCTGCACGGGTTAATATGGGGACACTGAAGGGGTTCCAACGGGGTACCCCAGCATTCAGGGTTTCATTTTAGGTGCTTGTGTTGACAGGGCTTGTGTTTTTAACTGCTGCAGAGGTCCCGATCGGGACCACAGCGGCAAGTGATGATGTTGTGAGCCTAAATGTTATAACGCAGGCTTTCATTAGCCATGATGGCAATCTGTTTTGCCATTGGCTAATGCTAATACATTGCTACGTAATTGCTTGTTATTAGCACTACCGCACATCCAACATGCTACAATATGAGTTTTGTGTTTCTCGCTCTTAGCACGTAGCCTCTTCCAATTTAACAGCAACGTAAGTAGGGAAAATCTTTAGTACGTAGCCTCTGCGAGGCTCACTTAGGAGTTACTGGGCTTGGATTTAAAGAGGCTGTATATAACTTATAACAACAGGATCAGTTCATCAAACCTACAAAGCTAGATATTGAGGAATACCTAAGCAATATCAACATCCCTAAGATTTCTAAAGAAGATTTGGACTTTTTAAATAGTCCTATTTCTAGGAAAGAAATTGAGTTGGTAATAGATAAGCTTAAACTCAATAAGGCACCAGAAACTGATGTATTTGGTAATTTTTATAATGTTTTTCAGCATCTTTAAGTGAACAATTATGGAATATTTTTAACAAAATTTAAAATAGCGGAGAAATACTGGCAGAAATGTCAGAGGCAATAATTTTGAACATCTTGAAACAAGGGAAAAGCCCAGAGGAATGAATTATATATAGACCCATTTCACTTATTAATTCAGATGTTAAAATATATTTTAAGATTCTGTCCAACAGACTAGGTTTAGTTATTTCAAAATTAGTACACCTCAACCAATCAGGTTTTTTGAATGGCAGATAGGGAACAGATAATACTAGATGTCTAATAGAGTCAGCTGGGAATTTTTAAATGCAGTCCTCCAGAAATATGGTTTTCGAATTTCCCCTAAATGCCATAGGAACATTATATTCTAATCCCAGTGCGATAAATTCAGGATAGAAGTATTTTTGAATCAGTTAAATGTATGATTAAAAATGGCACCCATCAGGGATGCCCCTTATCCCCTTGTTATTCATCCTGTTTATAGAACCTCTTCCTGATGTCATTTGGTCAGCTTTGGAAATAAAACGGGTTAAGATTGGTAAAACTAAGTACAAAATACTCCTTTTTGCTGATGACATAATCTTAACACTGACTGATCCAGAATCTTCTCTCTTATTTGCATAGAATTCTAGATGAATATAGTAGAGTGTCATATTTTAGAATTAACTACTCTAAAATAGATATTATCTATAAGGGCCTTAAAGGAGAGCAAATATTAAGGCTAAAACAATTATAATTTTACAATTGTGACTCCTAATGTATTATGCATTTGGGAGTAAAATTTTCCTTTCGTTTAAAGAACATATTAAAAGATAATCTGAACATAGTTAGCAATGAGATAAAAATAAAGCTTTCGTATTTGAAAAATATTAAAATGCCTTGGATGGCTAGAATAGCAATAGTAAAATTTGTTATTATTCCCAAGATAACTTACATATTCAGATGCATTCTGGAAATTGCCCCCAAAATCTATATTAAAACATTTACAATCATTATTAGATAAATATGTGACAAATGCCATCGCTAAATGATTTTTTTTTACATTCCATATAGGAAGCAGAAATGTTAGATCTTTTAACCAAGCAAAAGGTATTCTCCATCCATGCTAACCCCAGATCTTTTTCCCATGCTATCATTCTAGGATGGAATTTAACATGGCTATAGATCAGGAAAGCTGTTGTAAGAAATACTGTAGTAAAAAACTTTCATGTCTGTAATTCTTAATGTTAAAGTAAACCATGATATGGATGGGATATACAAGTAATACTAGGACCAAATTGACTGCATTAAAAAAATTATTAGACATTGAAAACATGTCTCATCTAATATTGAAATACCAAAAGGTAGCAGGGGGTAACTACCAGCAGACTAAATTTACTAGAATGATAGCATGGGAAAAAGATCTGGGGTTAGCATGGATGGAGAATACCTTTTGCTTGGTTAAAAGATCTAACATTTCTGCTTCCTATATGGAATGTAAAAAAAAATCATTTAGCGATGGCATTTGTCACAGAAACAATGAGTAGATATGATCCTAAACATTTGAATGTATGTTGGAAAGGTTGTGGTAAAACGGGAACACTCCTACACTTGTGGTGGCATTGCAAAAAGGTGAAAACTTTTTGGAACCAAGGTTGAATATAAATCCCAAAGATTCTAGTAAAATAAATTCCCTTTTCTCCACAATTATTGATCTTACATCTAGAAGTTTATATTAAATTATCTCATAACAAATATTTCATATCTCATATTTTATTAGTAGCCAAATGGCTCCTTATAAAGTTTTGGAAGACAGAACAGATTCCATATTGGCCAGAAATTAAATCTGTTATAGCAATGAATAGAGAATGGTCTTAATTTTGGTTAAGGAAAAAATGCATATATATATTAGAGAAAGAATGGTCTCAATTTGGATCAAGGAAAAAATGCATTTATATAAAATGGCATCTTTGGGATTTATATGTAGAAAATTTGGGATATATTAAGAGCTGATGTATTTTCTGCTTCTCACCTTTTCTCTGATTTGCTCTTCCTTCCTTGGAAGCTAATAATAGTCCCTGTTAATTACGTTGATGGCTTGATATGAAAGTTGTTGAATGTAATTTTATTGTAATGTATGTTAAAAACAATAAAAAAAAGAAAAAGAAATGCAGTAAGTATCCCACTCACATATAATATTATGAGGTATGAGGTATATAAATAGTGCATAGAAGGAGGGAGGTATTGCAATCAAAATACCAAATGCACTTTGTTGATGTGGAGATGATGATAAATAATCCTTCACCAAGTAAACCGGAAAACAAGGCTGGATGACCTTGAATAAGTATCACTTGGAGATAGGTCTGGTTTGGGAGACCTCACAGTCCTTCATTCATTTACACAAGAAATGATGTGTGCCAATGTGATACTAATAAACTAGAACTACAGCTACGAAAACGGGGTGAAGAACACCCAATACTATAATAGGTAAATCTTCAGAAATAAAAAAAGAATATAACAAATAGTAAAAGCTCACTAATAATAGCATAAAAAACAAAACATTTAAACAAATATTTCAAACCCTAATTTGGATCTTTCTCAATAAGCACTGGTAAACATTTAGCATGTACTCACAGTTGCAGTTTTCACCAATTTACTTATATTTTATTGTATGTATTTGCTACATAGTGTATAGAATGATTGAAACAATGGGTGTCATATAAAATGCAGTTATATATTTAATTATTATAGAATGATAGTTGTAAACTTCTGAATACATATTTGGCATTATACTAATAATAATGATACAAAATTACAAAATGCAATATTTTTTTAGCTCTATCGTACATATTAACAACGTTAAATGGTAATTATCATGGTCTATGCATTTACTTCAGATACATTTAGTAATCAGCCAAGAAAAATAATTCATGGCAATAGATTCTCTTTACCTCATCAAACTTTGGATTCCACAAGATATTAGTGTTGTTGACAATTAGTTGGTTTCCCAGTGGTGCTAAGCCGTTATACCTTCCAACTATAAATCCATTGGCGTTATATTCATCATAAGTGTAATTTTTCAAGTCTATCCCATTATTAAGCATAATAACCCAATTTATGATGTCATATAGTCCTGGTATCTCGCCTTCATTATTAAAGTACACCTCCTCCTTGGATGATGATGTAAAATGAACATTCTTCAGGTAATAGTTAAGCTATAAATATAGTTAAGTAAATATAGTCACAATTCTAGAACATACAAATGTATTTGTTTACTGCTCCTAATAATCTTTTAATATTGATCTAATGTAATCATTGCCTTGATCTGTCCATATGTTTCCTTGCTATTATTATGTCAAAATGTCTTCTCAAATTAGACTACTATAATTACCAGAAATTTCCACACTGTGATATTAACAGATCAATTCTTGAATTATTTTTGTTTGAAATGTCTTCTCTATCTTCATCTTCTTTTTATTGTTATTCTATTTAAATATTCCTTATTTTAACTCTTTGTACTGCTTTAAAATCAAATAGGGACCCGACCTCTACGCTGGATACCAACTACAGGTTTCCTATCTACATTTTATTTTCATCCCTTTCCTAAGGTCCACAAGCTTAATTTGAATAGTTTTGATTTGGATCATCTAATTATCTAGGGTCACCCTATGGGTTCTGGAATTGAATGGCTGTTAGAACCACTATCTTAATAATTAGATCCATTTTTGCAACATCTAGTGGTAAAATTAGACATTTTACAAGGGACTCTAAACATATTTTGGTCAGTGATCTAAAATGGAGTGGCAATAATTCATTGATTACAACAGATATTACTTTTGTTTTATAAGTTGTATTTGAACAAATATATAACCTATGTGTGTGTATTCGGAATTTATATAATAAGTATAAAATTACATTTTTTTTAATTATCTGGTATATGTCATATACATAGTAGAGCTACATTTGAAATAATTTTAAAGGGTTTGTACTTATATTCAAATCTGTCAAGTGCAGATACATGATCTTAAAAAGGATCTAAAGTAAGTTTAAAGTCACAAGTTAGTGTAAGAAATTCTCTTTAAAGAAAGTATATTTATGGTATTATTTTGTTAAAAATGTCCTGAATTTAGAGAGTATATGTTAGTCAGTGTGACAATGCTTCAAATTATGTACCTTCACAAAGCTTAACAGCTGAGAAATCTTACAGTGCTCCTCCTATAATAAAATACAGACCCCTTGAAGTACAAATACCACTGTTCCAAGGATTTACAACCAACTCTCCAAAAGAATAACAGACTAAAAATTATCTTTACAGAACCACCTTTTCTCTCTTACAGACAACCACTAAATCTGAAGAACCTTATTATTAGAAACCTCATGCCATTATCAACAAGCACTAGAACATCCCCTGTAAAAAAACAAAAAACGTAAGAGCCTGTTCACATATGGCCTCATTAAATTAGAGTTGCATTGCAATACTTAGCTCGCAAATATTCTCTTTGCATATTATGATTCTTCTTTACGTTCCTCGCATCCAACTTTGTGTAATGAGGCAGAGAATAGGCTACATGGAGAGCTACGTTGAACCTTGCACGCATAACTCCTTTGATCTTTCATCAAAGTGCAACGTGGTCACTCGTGAGCAAGCACGAAACAAGCAAATGGCCAACGTGTGCTCGAGAGAACCTGAAAGGGGGGTTACGTACAATATGTCCCCCATACATCTCTGCTCTCATCTCCAAATACTCCCCCACCCGCCCTCTTCGTTCTGCTAATGACCTTCTTCTTTCTACAACTCTTGTCACCTCCTCTCACTCCCGCCTCCAGGACTTTTTTTATGCTGCCCCTAGTTTTGGAACTACTTTCATTGCTCCACCAGATTATCCTCTTGCTTCAAAACATTTAAAACCTCACTTAAAGTGCATCACTTTAAAGAAGCGTATCACCTTCCACCCTAACACACTTATCACCCCTATCTCCCTCTTTTACCACTCGCTATCCCTTAGATTGTAAGTCTGGAAGTTTCTATCCTAAGTACTTTGGGAATCCACCATGGACATTGGATTCCTAGCTCAAAGACAGGGCCGTTCTTCCTTTGCTAAATGTTAATCTGTATTTATCACTGTCTGAACCTAATTTATATACAGCGCTATGGAATATGTAGAATTAATTCTCAAATCGGCTCTGAAAAATACTTTATTTCATGAATGTGTCATATCGACCCCTGCAATCAATGTGTTACGACTCATACTGTAACGCGCATGTAATAGAATATCATGTTTGCGGCTTTATTAATATTGCATTATTTATGTCCTTTGGGACCGATCGCAAACTGGATTTGGATCAGGTAGGACTCTCAAATTTACCCTCCCCTTTTTCAGTGACGTAATGCTTACAATCTCTTTTGCCATTGTCTGAAGCTCAACCCGTCACTACGAAATTGATTAAGTGTTAATGTGAGAACACGCAAGTCTCATAGCCGGCAAATTGGTTTACGAAATCGCGTCTCTCACTCATAGCACGCAGCCCTTCTAATTTAATGCATTGCAACTTTGTCAAATTTGAAGTATGCAGCTCTTACGTTCAAACTTCGTACTTACGAGACTGGAATTTAATGTGGCCCATAATATCCACACACAAAGTATCAAAATACCCAATAGATAAACAGAATATGTAATTTGGGAATCCTTCAATGTGCCTCCTCTAATGTTATATCACACAATTGAATTATACTACAGAAGGGTAAATTGGAGAGACAAAAAAATAACCCTCACTATTATACAGTCAACAATAGGAAGATTGAAACACTAGTAGGGAAACACTTATACAGCCCAAATCACAACCTTAAGGATCTGAAAGTGACTACCCTGAAAGGAAATTTAAAACATCAAGTAAAAGAAACATTTGGGAAAGCATATTCATGTGGATGACACATTAAATTCTGGACTAATTCTAGATCATGGCTTTATGTCCCACTCTGCTACATTAATACAAATAACATACAGTACTTCATATCTTTATTTATGTGATCTTAAACATCTTCAGTTGTCAACACTCCCCAGGACTCATGGACTTTTGAAGCTGTCAACCTGACTTTGATGGACATGGTATATGTGGCTACCTGACCTAAGGGCTATTACAATGACCATAAAAGTATTATCTCACTTGCTGGCTTATGTTATTATGTGATGTGTTACCCAAATCTCTGGTTATATGGCCTGGGCTATGGAGTGCACATGGGTTTAGGAAAATATTTTGGGGTTAGTACCACTTTAAGGGCAACCAGTAGATGTTTCCAGTAGCCAACCATAATAACCATTTCACATCCAGTCCCAGTGCCGGCTATGGTCTTTGCCAGGTATGAATTTGGAAAAGCGGTAGATTAGGCTCTTTAGACTTCAATGGGATATCTATTTGACTGATTAAGAGCCTCATTCAATTGGCCGAATTTGAGATCTGAGGGCCCGCAAGTGAGATGGCAGGCACATTTGCTATTCAATTGTTAACCCTAACTATACCCCATTAACCCCAACTATACCCAATAAAGCCCTACCCTATTAACCCCTACCTTACATTATTAATCCTATACCATTCTAAAAACCCTAAATACATACAATAAAAAACTCTAAATGCATGCAATAAAAACCCTAAACACATACAATACAAACCCCTAAATACACACAATAAAACCCCTAAATTTCACCTAAAACAACCCCCCTTGAATAGGGTAAATTAGACCACTTACCTTGCCCAAATGCCAGTCCAGCGATGATGGTCTTCTGTGCTTCATCCCTAGACAAGGGCCCAATCTAAAAATGTCCACAGGTCTGGCAACCCTACAAAAAAGAAACATTACAATTAATACATAAATTAAAACAACATGTAAAACAATACATTCTAAATAGTACAATTACCTGTTCCAAATGCCCATCCAGCGATGCCCCGGTCCTCCTCAAAGTCTTCACCGGCATGGCCTCTCAAAAAAAAAAAACAGATGGGCTAAAAAATTAAATGAGGGGTCTCTTGCATTCTGTGATAAAATTTAGAAATGGCACCTTCTGATTGTCTGCAAACGCTGTCAATCATATTTCAGCCAATCAGAATGGGAGACACCCCTATATCCCATTCTGATTGGCTGATATAACTGTCAAACTCTCACCAAAAGACACTCCACTAACTTCCAGGCACCTCAAATGGGATCTGATAAATGTATAATTATATGTATATTATAATATTACAATGGCGTCATCTAAAACTTCAAAAAAAGTTTATTACAATAAAATTAAAATAAAAACGACAATTAAAATGCGAATGTAGTCCCTTTTTTGAGAATTTACAATAATCAGTACTAGTAATGTCTCAGATACAATTAATAGTGCACAACAACTTTTTAATAATTCGAATCAATTAATGCTTATAGATTTTATATAATACAGGTCAATTCCTTATAAAAGTGCAATAACCCATTAAATAAAATAAATATCTCTAGAAGTATATAGTAATAGCATTGCTAAGTGACTCTACCTATAGGTGCTAAATGACCCTACCTCACTGGAACTTCCCTTGTTTTAGTGGTAGAACTGGGGATCCACCATTTATACTCTTAACCTAAATTAAACGAATTACACTGTCATAACCCAACCTCTCTAAAATCAGAATTGGCCTGCTGTACTGCGGGCCTCGTGATGAGCGCAGCATCAGTGGGGCAGCGGGAGGATTTGGATGTCATGAAGGCTTCTCTTCTGAGGCTGCCATTTTCCTGATGACCCAGGATGGCTGCTCCCTCTTCCTTCCCCTCTCTCCTCAGTTTGACCTCTAAGTCTGAAACTGTCTAAAGCGACGTGCAATGAGCATCTTCGGTGCCCATTTCAGCTAAGTTCCGCGGGCCTCCACCCCGCAACTGCGTCCCTCTATTCGCAAGAGCTGCCGTTGCAGGACACAACTGCGTCCCTTGCTATGTGAGGGCCACAGCTGCGGGGCTCGCTATGCGCGCCCCACAACAGGACATCAACTCGCAGTACTACAACTATATTAGTTATTAACTTGTATTATATAACATTTAGCAGAATACATTTATTCCATTTATTAAGAAGTTGTTGTGCGCTATTAATTGTATTTGAGACATTACTAATACTGATTATTGTAAATTCTTGAAAGTGGGACTACATTTGCTTACTTTTAGCATTTTACTTGTCGTTTTTTTGATTTTTACTGTAAATAAACTTTTTTGAAATTTTAAATGATGCCATTTTATTATTATAATATACATATAATTATAAATTTATCAGATCCCATTTGAGGTGCCTGGAAGTTAGTAGGGTGTCTTTTTGTTAGTGTTTGCGTTTAGTTTATACTCTTTTCTTCTGGGGGTGGTTCTTTCAAATAATATTAATATATTATAGTATTAAACATTTAGACAATGATAATGAAATAAAGAACTCCCTCCCTGTTATATACTGTAATTCTAATTATTATTACAAGTATTTTTATATAACTGTCAATCATTTCTAAACCAATCAGGTACTATTGCCTTCAGCCAATCAGAATGGGATACACCCCATGGTGTGTATCCCATTCTGATTGGCTCCAAGCATCTTCATTTTCTGATTGGCTGGTGTAACTGTCAATCAGATTGCAGCCAATCAGAAGATGCTGATACTTGTAGCCAATCAGAATGGGATACACCCCATGGGGTGTATCCTATTCTGATTGGCTGAAGGCAATAGTGCCTTATGCTTGCTTTAAAAATGATTGATTGTTATATCACCCAATCAGAATGGGATATAGGGGTGTATGCCATTCTGATTGGCTCACACCTTTGCACCTTCTGATTGGCTGAAATATAATGACAGTGTTTTTAGCCAATCAGAAGGCACCATGTATTTTTAATTTTTCCTGGAGAATGCAAGAGAACCCTCAAGGGAGGAGCTACGTTAGATTATTTTTTTTTTTGGGAGGGGCCCTGCCGGCGAAGACTGAGGAGGACCGGGGCATCGCTGGATGGTCATTTGGGACAGGTAAGTGTACTATTTCTAATATATTGTTTTACGTGTTGTATTTATTTATTTATTAATTGTAATGTTTCTTTTTTTTGTAGGGGTTCTGGATCTGTGGACATTTTTGGATTGGGCCCTTGTCTAGGGACGAAGCACAGAAGATCATCGTCACTGGAGGGGCATGTGGGCAAGGTAAGTGGTTAATTTACTCTATTCTAGTTTTAGTCAGGGTGGTTGTTTTAGGAGAAATTTTGGAGTTTTATTGTAAGTATTTAGTTTATTTTTATTGTATGCATTTAGTTTTTTTTTATTGTATTTATGGGTTTTATTGGATGTATTTAGGGGTTTTTATTGGATATATTTAGGGGGGTTTATTGCATGTATTTAGGGGTTTTATTGGATGTAATACATGTTTTTATTTGATGTAATGTAGGTTTTTTATCTTCTGTAACTTATGATAGAGATGGGGTTAATAGTATAGGCTAGAGGGAGGTTAATATGGTAGAGGGGGGTTAATAGGATACGGTAGAGGGGGCTGATATGGTTAAGGGGGATAAATAGTGTAGACGTAAGTTTTATAGGGTAGAGGGTGGTTAATTGTGTAGAGGGGGGTTTATAGTGTAGAGCGGGAGTTTATAGAGTAGGGGTTAATAAGGTAGGGGTTAATAGGGTTGGAGTTTATTGGGTATAGTTAGGGTTAATGGGGTATAGTTAGGGTTAATAGTGTAGTGTGGTGCTTAGACTTTGTGTCATGAGGTTTTTGGAGGCTCTCATGGCACTTTACATGTTAATATAGGGGTTACAGTGTCCTATAGGGGTCTTTATAGACTCCTATTGGACTGAGCAGGTTCATTATTGTCTCATGAGTCTATATTGATCCCCATGAGTGATTGAGTTATTTTAGGTGCTGGGGTCACTTATAGTACCCTCTCCCCTGACATGGGTTAAATATTTTAATCATTGCGGTCCTTTAAGGACCTTTAAGGTCCTTTCGAGGGCCCATGGCGGGAAATATACATTTTTAAATGCAGCGGGATCCCATATGGGACCCCCGCTGCAAGGGATAATATAAAGACACTGCAGGGTCCCAATGGGGACCCCCGAATTGGGGGGTTAATGTTAGGTGCTGCAGGGGTACTTACAGTGCCCCCTCTGCATATATTGAGGATTAGTGTGCTGCGGGCCCTTTAAAGACCAGTGCCGGGAATTTGATATTTTCAAATGCAGTGGGGACCCAATCGTGCCCCCTTCTGCAAGAGTTAATGTGGGGACCCTGCTGGGGTCCCGATTGGGACCCTGCAGCAGGATTTCATATAGGAAGCCTGCGGGAGCACCTGCAGGTTTCATTGCCATCAAGATGATAGTCTCATTTCCTATTGGCTCATAGTAAGCAGTAGCTACGGGATTGCATTTGCAAGCCTTGCTCTGCTTACTTTGGAAACCTGGTTTTCTGATTTCGAATCTCGGGCAGTGAATTCCGGCCTTGGGGATTTGAATAGCATCGGAAACGGAAGGGAACGAGAGTCCGCCACTCAATCGCAGACATGCAGCGGCCTGCGAGCGAGTTGCGGGCTTGCAATTGAATAAGGCCCTAATTCATCAAGTATTCATAGCAAGGCTGCCAAAACAACAGTTAAAACACTTGTTTCAATAGATAAATTTCTATATGGTATCAAAAGTTAAAATAGGGCAACCTTTGCTAAACAGTGATCATAACACGGTCTCATTTGAGATTGAATTAAAGAAAAAAAAACTGTAAGGGGACAACAAAAACTCTTAATTTTAAAAGGGCAGATTTTAACAGTCTAAGGGCTGCAATACAAAGTATAGACTGGGACAGACAACTCATGGGTAAAAATACTGAACATAAATGGACAACATTAAAATTCTTACTAAATATACATACACATCACCATATACCACGTGGGAATAAAAGTAGAAGAAGTAAATCACAACCCATGTGGCTTAACAATGATTTCAAGATCAAGATACAGGCATTTGTATTATACAAACAAAAGGGGAAAGAGACTGCCTTAAGTAAGTACAAGGGAATCAACAAGGATGGAACATACTCCAATTGGACTAATGTGGTAAGTGGGGTTCTTCATGGTTCAGTATTAGGTCCTCTCCTTTTTAATGTATTTAATAATCACTTAGAGGTGGGACTGGAAAGTAGTGTCTCCATTTTTCTGATGACATGAAGTTGTGCAAGGTAATTAAAATCAGATAATGATGTACTGGATATACTCAAGTATAAGCCAAGTTTTTTCAGCACTTTTTTTTAAGGCTGAAAAGGGCCCCCTTGGCTTATACTCGAGTCACTATCCCGTGTCTCACTTTCCCCTGTTTCTCTCTTTAACCCCCTGTGCCTTTCTTTAACCCCTGTGTCTTTCTTTAACCCCCTTTGTCTCTCTTTAACCTCCTGTGGCTCTCTTTAACCCCCTGTGGCTCTTTCCCTCCCGCCCCATCCTCATCCTCAACCCCCCATCCTCAACCCCCCACCCTCAACCCCCATTCTCATTCTCAACCCCCCATCCTCATCCTCAACCCCCCATCCTCAACCCCCCATCCTCAACCCCCCATCCCCAACCCCCCTCCTCATCCTAAAACCCCCCCTCATCCTAAATCCCCCTCCTCATCCTACACCCCATCCTCATTTTACCCCTCTAACTACACACCTCTCTTCCTTTCCCCTCACTTACCTTCCATCTGCAGCTGCTCCTCCACTCCTTCGCGCTCCTTTCGGCTGCGTCGAGACCCGGCATATGCTAATGACGTGACGTCACATGAGTGTCACGTCATCAGCATTGGCCGGGTCCCGACGCAGTGAGAAGGAGTGATATGATTACATCCAGGGTCAGTATAAAGAATTGTCAAGGGAGCTTTTTGTACCAAGAGGTTTTCAACTGACACGAGGATATCTTTTGAGGTTAGAAGTAAAAAGATGACACCTTAAGGAAAGAAAAGGGTTCTTCATAGTAAGAACTTTTTAATCTGTGGAGTTCTCCACCAAAGGAGGTGGTGGCATCAGATTTGATAGATAATTTTACATAGTTACAAACCAAATGAGGTTGTAAAAAGACTTTCAGTGCATCAAGTTCAACCCTCTTAGTTCTCCTCTGATCTGCAATCTCTTTAAAGAAGCGCATCACCTTTCACACTAACATGCTTATCACCTCTCTCTCCCTCTTTTACCACTCACTATACCTTAGATTGTAAATCTGCGAGTTTTAATCCTAAATACTTTGGGAATGCACCATGGACATTGGATTCCTAGCTCAAAGACAGGGCCCTCCTTGCTTCGCTATATGTTTAATTTGTATTTATCTTTGTCTGAACTTAACTTATGTACAGCCCTGCGGAATATGTTGGCGCGTTATAAATGAACTATAATAATAATAATAATAAAGTATTGTACAAAGGATGTAGTGGAAAGAGGCATGCTAGAGATATGAATTTGAGGGTGAGTGACGGTATGGTTTTTATGGATTTTATTAGATTTCTGACGGTGGATATTGGGCACCGGATATTTTGTGTAGCGTAGAAAGTAATGGCGACTGGGTGTTTGCTGGTCTTGGTGGTATGGATGGTGAAAGTAAAACTGTTGGGAATAGTAATATGTCTTGCTTGGTGATGTAACAGGGGTTATTTTGAGAGGTGTAAACTATACAGGCCTCAGGAGACCGTAGAAGTCCAGCATTATGGGTGCTGAAATGGTTAGGGAAGTGGCATGACCGAATGGGTTGGTGGACAAGATTTGGAGGAGTTGGTTAAAATGCGACCGTCAATTGGCTGGTGCTTAGAAGGAGTAGTGCAGGAAGCCAAAACCTTTAAAGAAATCTTCCATGGCGGGGGAGGATAGAAGGGACCTGTCAATGGGGTGATGAGCAGGGATATAGAATTTTATTCCTGACATGTAGGTTTTTATGGTGTTAAGATGGCTGGGGGGGTTAGGACTTCTATGGCAAGCGAGGTTCAATGAGGTGTGAAGTAGTTGAATTGGTAATGAGCGGCAGAGGTCCCTATAGAGGACATAGGAGGACAAGTGTAGAACTAAGGAATGGGATGAGCCATGGGATGAATGACCTTGTGGCGAAGTGTCTAGGACTGGGTTGAGTAAATAAGAAATGGCGGACACTGGAGGACACCTATAGGGTGTCGCAGTGATGAATGGACAAAAAGAGAACGAGCATGATGTGTGGATGGATAGATGGCGGGCGGGTCTCTCTGTCGAGATGACCTATGATGACTCTATCTAGTGACAGGTGACCCGTGCAGTCTTTATCTAATGGCTGATGACCCATGAGTTCCCTATCTTGCGACTGGTGATCTATGCAGTTTCTATCTACTGACTGGTCTCTGTCTAGGTGACCCATGAGATGTCTATCCACTGACCCATGAGGTCTCTAACTGTGTGATAGGTGACCCATGAGGTTGCCCTCTAGTGACAGGAAAACCATGAGGTCTAAAACTGAGTGACAGGTGACCTATGAGGTTGTCATCTAGTGACAGGAGACCCATGAGGTCTCTATCCACTGAATGGTGGCCCATGAGCTCTCTGACTCTGTGACAGGTGTCCCATGAGGTCTGTATCCAGGTGGCAAGTGACCCATGAGGTCTCTATCTAGATGATCCATGAGGTCTCTATCTAGTGACAGCTGGCCCATGAGCTCTCTATCTAGGTGGCAGGTGACTTGCAGTAAAATGTGAAGTGACAGCTGAGAAGTGGTTACCTTGGGAGCTGACATGGATGATACTTTGCAACGTGGAGCTTGGAGAAGGCCAGGAGACAAGGAGGCATGGAGGACCTCATTCCCAGGTGCAGGCTGAAATGATGTGAAGTTGCAATGAAGTTAGCGAGAAAGGGGAGGCCTTTTATTTGTGGTCGGGCTTCTCTCTTTGAGTGAGGGGTAGCTGATGAGCGGCTGAGCTACCCAAATTGAACCCGGATGGAGGGCCAGATTGTCGAGATATAATAGACGTACCTGGGGCATGGGCCAGGTCTGAGCTTGGGGTATATGGACCGTGTAGCTGAAGCCAGGCTATGCTATGTAAATCTAGCCGGAACTGAGGGTCAGATTTTTGAGATATGCTGACTTGATGCCTGGGACGAGGACTAGAACTTTTGCGCCTAAGGCTCTCCAGCTGTGGTGATGTCCTTGCAGACATTTTATAGCTGAAGCGAGGCTATGCGGTGTAACTCTAGCCCAAACTGAGGGTGAGATTACCGAGATATGCAAATGTGATGCCTGGGACGTGGACTAGGATCTATCGTGAACTGAGGGTCAGATTGGCGAGATAAGCAAACATGATACCTGGGACAAGGACCAGGATCTAGCCTGAACTGATGGTAAGATTGTCGATATATGCAAACGGGATACTTGGAACATGGACCAGGATCTAGTTTGAACTGAGGGACAGATTGTCAAGATATGCAAACTTGATACCTGGGACTTGGACCAGGATCTAGCCTGAACTGAGTGCCAGATTGTCGAGATATGCAAACGGGATACCTGGAACATGGACCAGGATCTGGCCTGACCTGTGGGCCAGATTGTCGAGATATGCAAATGGGATACCTGGGAAATGGACCAGGATCTAGCCTGAACTGAGGGCCAGATTGTTGAGATATGCAAATGTGATACCTGGACTTGGACCAGGATCTAGCCTAAACTGAGTGCCAGATTGTCGAGATATGCAAATGGGATACCTGGGAAATGGACCAGGATCTAGGGTCAGAGGGTCAGATTGTCGAGATATGCAAATGTGATACCTGAAACGTGGACAAGGATTGTGGACAACAGACTGAGCAGTCATTTTGAGCAACCAAGGATATTTCTAACTGAAAAAGCTGCATCAGGAGCAGCGAAACACATTTTAGTACTTAAATTTATCCTTTTTATATAATCATTGTATTATTTATATTTATCTTTTGTTTTACAGATATCATTATTAATTGATATCATTACATAAAAAAATATTATTTTTATTGTTTTACCATATTAAGCCTCAAGTGGTGTTACTATGTAATACACCATATACTCAGTACTGACATTGTCAGATCCTCTAGGCTATTCATCATACCCATCCTATTAATAATTCATAGATATACTTTACCACATTACATTACACTCCATTTTTTATGTATAGTGTATATACTTTAATTATTGTACACTAGCAATAAGGAGACTGGGATCTATTTGCCGTTGGTGAAGAAGATTGACATTTCACATGGAGATTATATTAAACTAGCGAATTGCCCGTCAAAAAATTACGGCAATGTTATTGTAAGTGAGCTAATGTAATAAGGTGTGTAATACTAAAGATATAATACAATAATAAATGAATATACTTTACCTATTTGGAAGCATTGTGTTGAAGAGCTGTGAATGTGTTTTGACATTGCTGCAGCATTAGTGTTGTGGAGCTGCTCTATAAGCGTGGTGAATGTGTGCAGTGTAATACTGTGCGTGCGCGAGACGAAACCGTTCGCGTAGTGTCGTACTTCCGCATTTGCGTTAAATGGCGGTTTATGTGTGTTGTGCGTCTTTGTGTATTGTCCGTTGTTGGTTTGTACTGGTTTTCGAGTTTCGTGTGGTGTTTTGCAAGTGTGGTGTGGTGTTTTACGTGTGGAAATTTTTTCTCTCGCTTAGCGATTTTATTAGTGTCTAAAGTGTTTTATTTTTATTTAAATGAAGGTCTAACTTGTTTTTTTGAGGTGCTGGATGGTTCCTCTTGCTGTAGGTAAGCTTTTTATGTGTGTGTTGTGTGTATTTATTGTGTTTTAAATGTTTGTATGTCGGCGTGTTGCGTCCGATGTTTGCGAGGTCGTAATGTGTGGTAATGTGTTTCGTAGGTTGTTTGCGTTCCTCGTAAAATGTAGCGAGTGTCGGAATTTGTGTGTCGTGACGTGAACTTTGCGAGGGTTTGAGGCCCTTGCCCAGTGACCTCGCCAGCAACTGAGGCCCTCGCTTCGCAAGGGGCCTCAGTTGCTGGCATGGAACGCCTTTGGCGCTCCATGCCAGCAACTGAGGCCCTTGCCCAGTGACCTCGCCAGCAACTGAGACCCTCGCTTCGCGAGGGGCCTCAGTTGCTGGCATGGAACGCCTTCGGCGCTCCATGCCAGCAACTGAGGCCCTTGCCCAGTGACCTCGCCAGCAACTGAGGCCCTCGCTTCGTGAGGGGCCTCAGTTGCTGGCATGGAGCGCCTTCGGCGCTCCATGCCAGCAACTGAGGCATTTGCCCAGTGACCTCGCTACGCGAGGGCCGCGGCTCGCTGCGCGAGCCCGCAAGCGTGAGCAACGGCCCGTACGCTCACAACTATATATGTGATGTGATCTCTATACCTCATAACATTTGAGGTCTCTCCAGGTTAGAGTCACAAACAGTTGAAAGTAAAAAACACAGCAGTTTTTCTGTTGTCCTACATAAAGCCATTCTTTAGCGCTAACTATACCCACAGGGACCAACCAGCTCCAGTATCATTGTTTCAAAAGTCTGGATCAATACTCTCTCTCTATTTATTCAGGATAGCCCTTAATTCCTGTTTTATTTGAAAATATATACAATCCCTTTTTAAAGTTATATACCCACCTCCTTTAGTAGAGAATTCCATAGATCAACCATCCTTACTGTGAAGAACTTTCTTCTAATCTCAAAGGATGTCCCCTGATCAGTTGAAAACCTCTTGGCACAAAAACTTCCCTTGTCAAAGACTTGTTTTGACCCTGGATATATTAAAATAAGGTTATCATATCCCCTCTTAGACACCTTTTAATTTTAATTAAATAGGTTTAATTTGGTTAGTCTGTCTTCATAACTTAGCCCCTCCATTCTTATTATTAGCTTTGTTGCCATTCTCTGTACTTTTTCCAGCTCTAAAATGTCATTTTTATGTAGTGTGTCCAAAATGGTACTCCATATTCCAAATGATGGCATACTAGGGATTTTTATAGTGGCAGAATTATATTTGCTTCCCTGGCTTTTATACCCATTTAATACATGCTAATATTTTACTTGCCTTTGCAGCTGCTGCTTGGCTTTGAGCACTGTTATCTAGGCGGTTGTCCACAAGAACTCCCAAAATCCTTTCTATATCTGATACCCTTAGATTTGCTCCATTAAGATTATAAATTGTATGGCTATTTTTCCTTCCCAGATGTTTAACTTTACATTTATTCATATTAAATCTCATGTGCCACTTAGATGCCCATTCCTCTAATTTATGCAAATCCCTTTAGAGGGAAATTAAATCATTTGATGATTTAATTACCTTGCACAACTTTGTGTCATCAGCAAAAATGGAGACACCACACTCCAATCCCACTTCCAAGTCATTAATAAATATGTTAAAAAGGAGGGGACCTAATACTGAACCCTGAGGAACCCAACTTACCACATTAGTCCAATCTGAGTATGTTCCATTTATCTCAACCCTTTGCTTCCTGTCTTTTAGCCATCTCTCAATCCATAAGCAAATATTTATGGCAATTCCTGTATCCCATAGTTTGCTTAATAGTCTCCAATGTTTCACTGTATCAAAAGCCTTTGTAAAATCCAAATAGACTACATCCACTGAGTTGCCTTCATCCAAGTTCCTACTAACCTCCTCATAGAAACTAATTAGTTTTTTTGACATAACCTATCCTTCATAAATCCATGTTGGTTCCTACTTATAATCCTGTTTGAGTAGACATATGCATATGTGTGTGTTATACAAATGTATATAATGTAATATCAAATATAATTATAAAGTATAATAGTACTAACAATTATATATAAAATAATATTATATGGATATCCTGGACTAATGACAGTTCCATGATATACCTATATTCTCAAAACAATATGTCAACCAATAATACTAGTTTTTATTATTATTTTATTATTATTATTATTATTATCATTATTATTATTATATTATTTTTAAATTATTATTTTAAATGTATTCAAAATCCCCATAATAATATACACCACGATATGTGAGAAGGCAGAAGAGAAAAATGTATTATTCATAAAAATATTGCCATATCTAAATTGAGGTTTTAGAGTTATGATCCAAAATTCTACCTTTTATTAAAATGTTTCAATCTTTCTCCTTAGTTTAACAATTTGTGCTCTGGAACACTTTCAACGACCAGTGACTATTATTAGTGATGTTGCGAACATCAAATTTTAGGTTCCCGAACAGCGGACGCGAACTTCCATCAAATGTTCGCGAACGGGCGAACATCGGCTAACCGCCATAGACTTCAATGGGCAGGCGAATTTCAAAACCCACAGGGACTCTTTCTGGCCACAATAGTGATGGGAAAGTTGTTTCAAGGGGACTAACACCTGGACTGTGGCATACCGGAGGGGGATCCATGGCAAAACTCCCACGGAAAATTACATAGTTGATGCAGAGTCTGGTTTTAAGCCATAAAGGGCATAAATCACCTAACATTCCCAAATTGTTTGGAATAACATGGTTTAAAACATCAGGTATGATGTTGTATCGATCAGGTAGTGTAAGGGTTACACCCGCTTCACAGTAACAGACCAATCTCCCCGTTTAATGCACCGCAAACAACCGCAAACAGTCCCTTTGCACAACCGCAAACTCCCCATTTGCACAAGGTTGGATGCCAAGCTAGCCATGTCCCGTTCCTTGTCCTCACTGATGTCATTGAATGTCTCTTCCTCCACCCAGCCACCAAGCGTCCCCGAAAGGTGACAACAAGCCCCCTTGGACGCCTGCTGTGTTTGGTCTTCCACCTCCTCAAAGCCACCTTCCTCCTTTGACTTTATCAGATTTCTCTCTCTGCGTTGCCTATGTCTGCGTTATTATAAGGTGTGTACTGTTAAGCAGTACTATTCCTATAAATTTAATCCCGGTTACGTCCACTATTAGGGGATGTGTGTATAGCATTGATTTTTGGAACAGGGAGATGGAAAAAGATGCTTGGTCGGACCTCCTACTTCAAATTTGGGGCACTGCGCGTGCAATCAAAGGTGCCACCAGACATGAGTGTCACTGTGCACTGGCAAAAGTTGGCAGAGTAGATGCAATAGGCTTCACACACACGCCTGTAGGCAGGCAATTGCTATTCAATCAATTACAGTCAAAAAAGGTTGTTTTTTTTCTATCACTGTACACTACGGTTGCACCAGATATGACGTATCTCTGTGCACTGGCAAAAGTTGGCAGAGTAGATGCAATAGGCTTCACACACACGCCTGTAGGCAGGCAATTTCTATTGAATCTATTACAGTCAAAAAAGTGTTGTTTTATTTCACTGAGCATAATATAAGCTGTTAGCCTGACACAGGCAGGCAACTGAAATTAGATTTAGTCCTTCAGGTCTGTAGTGGAAGCTAAATACACAGCCTGGCTATCTATTTCCCTATTAAATCTCCAGCAGCTACACTATCTGTCCTCTCACAATGAATGCAGCTTTAGAATGATTCTAAAATGTATGCTGTCCTTCAGATGGAAGGCCCTGGAAGGGAGTGTATGCTGCTGATTGGCTGGAATGTGTCTGCTGACTGTGAGGTGCAGGGTCAAAGTTTCCTCAATGATAAAGAATAGGAGATGAACCAAAAAGCGCATGTGTTCGCCGTCCGATGCAAACTCGAACATGCCAAAATCGCTGCGAATAGTCCGCGGGCTAGTTCAAAATCGCTAGTTCGCGACATCTCTAACTAGTATATCTCCAATATGCATTTTATTGAAGTGGTTGGTGTTAGTATTATTATTATTATTATTATCATGTACTCATAAAACTACATAAAGGCTCTTTAGTACCATCAAAATAACTCATGCCACATTGAAATTGCAAATAGTAATTACATGACTAGTACTGCAATTGATATTTTTCCTGATAGGACATCTATAATTAAGGTACATATGTTTAACCTCCTCTGAACCATATACCATATATTTTCAACATTAACACTAATTCCTAGCAAATAAAAATAGAAATATTTAAACTACCCACCTTCCATGGTTGTAGCTTGGTCTCTAGAGTGTCTTGTTCTGGATTATTTCCATAGTATAGTTTGTCTGATAACATGTCATTCAGAGCATAGGCCACTGCATAGGTTGCGATATAAATACTGTATGTAAATCTGAAATTGTGAACATCATACAAGTACTGAGGAACTGACTGAAGATTTTCTTTCCTATAGCAGTATTTAATTCTGATTATTATAGTATCATTTTCAAAATCATGATTAAATACACATGCAAATAGATCTTTCCATACATTTCTAAGTAATTCATCATCTGGAGAAACATATGGGCTTGCACTATAGAGAAATTCCTTAAGTCCAGGAATCTCACCCTTATGTATTGAAATGGATAGTGAGCCATTTAATAATAATCCTGTGTTATCAAATAGTGCAGATGCTGTAAAATGTGACATGGCAGCTGTCGATATCCATATTTTTTCAGGCTGATCCATAGCACTGTAATATTCAATAAATCTGTCAAAGAATTTTGTTTTACTGCTAATTATTACAACTTTGGCAGATGATTTAGCCACTCTCTGAACAAAATCGTCTATTACAGTGTAATCATCTGAACTCAGTAAGAGTAAGAAAGCCAGACAAAAATCATTTCTGATTATCATATCTTTTAACTCTTCGCTTCCACGTTGGCTGCTGTCATCATCTGAAGTCAATATTCCCACCCAAGTCCACCCAAAGTGTTGCAGTAGTTGGATGATAGCTGGATATTGATGACGCTCATTAGGAATTGTTCGGTAAAGATATGGAAATTGTAATCGTTCAGTAAACACTGGATCCATTGACCCATAGCTGATCTGCAAAGGAAAAAACTATAATATTTGCTAGTCTTACATTCAACATTTGAGAAGTTTTCTTTTTAAAAATGAAGCCTCTGGGAATATTTACCATGATCTCACCACCTTTTGGACCGTAGCCTTTGATTGGAATGTGTCACCCTGATATGAGACTCATACTTTAGAGGCTAGTACTACAGAGTTATATAGCACACTTTAAGTGCATACAAACATCTAAAATATCACCTAAACACCCTAGATAATGAATAATCAGACTTGTAATAAATAAAGCTGGAATATATATATATATATATATATATATATATATATCACATATATAGTTGTGAGCGTACGAGTCGTTGCTCACGCTTGCGGGCTGTGGAGGCTCAACGTCGGCTGTATAACACACACATACACACACACGCCTTTTTAACAGAATAAACCCAACCGCCCAGCCAACAAAAACCCAACAACGTCCCCGCAAATGCGGATCCTCGCGAAGCGAGGGTCCGCATTTGCGGTGGTGGGAGCATCCCAACATCGGCTGTGTTAACACACACATACACACACACACAACTTCATAACAACAAAAAACTCAAAGTCGCCTCACACCCGCTTACACCCAGACACACAGACGCAAGACTTAACAAAAAAACAGTAAAAAAGGCCCTTCACACGCTCTTAACACACATACGCACGACTTAGAAACAAATACACTGCGTCGTACACGTAAAAGCTAACTGCGTATATCGCAAAAAAATACGGCAACATCGCAACAAAATACATTACAGCACGGGGGGGCATCCGGCACCTCCAAAACTTCATTTACACGTCCATTTAAGTCAAAACAAAGAGTTTAAACGACCGAAAATCGGCTAAGCGAGAGAAAAAATGGCCGCCGAACAAAACGAAAACGAGGCTCCAGACGTAACTACACTACACTTACTCGCAATAATGAAACACATACTATGCGGAACGGATCACACTCATATTAAACACCATTTTAACCACTACTACGCACAAAATGGCGGATGGAACGCAAATTGTAAGCTGGAACGCAAATAGCGCATGCGTATTGCGTTCTAACGGTCTAACTTTCCAGAATGTTCTACAAGTTTATAAATACTGCCTATTTGACAGAGAAAAATACATTTCTCCTCAGGTGATGAACAGAGTGACTTCAGACATAACTGCTGCTAAAACTTGAGAAGATAATTCTTTCCTAATTTACTACTTTACATTGTGCAAATTACAACTGAGAGGTGAGCTATAATATATTACTTATTTTATTATCAAGACAGGACATCAAAAAAAAAATTAAACAAGACAAAGAGGTTTATGTATACTGACAAGTGACACGCACATATATGCGTATAATGTAGACTGACATGTGACACGCACATATATGCGTATAATGTATAGTGACATGTGACACGCACATATATGCGTATAATGTATAGTGACAAGTGACACGCACATATATGCGTATAATGTATACTGACATGTGACACGCACATATATGCGTATAATGTATACTGACAAGTGACACGCACATTTATGCGTATAATGTATAGTGACATGTGACACGCACATTTATGCGTATAATGTATAGTGACATGTGACACGCACATTTATGCGTATAATGTATACTGACATGTGACACGCACATTTATGCGTATAATGTATAGTGACATGTGACACGCACATTTATGCGTATAATGTATACTGACAAGTGACACGCACATTTATGCGTATAATGTATAGTGACATGTCACATGCACATTTATGTGTATTGCCCCTGCAACAAACTAATTAAACAACTACATTTAAATTACATTAAAAAAAAATAAGTTGGGACTATTAAAATACTATTAAAATATGAGTCATGTATACTGATATGTGACACGCACATATATGTGTATCATCTATAGTCACATGTCACACACACATTTATGTATGTTGGCCAAAAATAAAAATAAGGCTAATTTAACAATTAAAATATGATTCATGTATAGTGATATGTCACACGCACACAAAAAAAATTTCAACTATGGAAATGTGCTTCATGTATGTGACATATATGTGTGTAGACCCCACCAAAAAATAATGTTAATTCAAATTAATTACAGAAGTATATTTCAATGAAATTAATTTACTGCAATTCAATAGATCACCTAAAACTCAATCTTTCTACTTTTTTTAATATTCAAACAGACTCTGCATCAACAGCGTCTCTCAACAATTTGCACCGTGCATTGTGAAGCACAATCCCTTTTAAAGAACACCAACAAAGAACAAGAGGTAAGATACAAAAATACTTTAAATGCTGAAAAGGCCATGGTTTGTTAAATACAAATAAAAAATTCTATAATTCACTATTTCACTTTATTTTTCAAACAGACACTACAAGAAGACCGGCGGATTAAGATTGGCAGGAGGGGACCCTCTGTCATTCCACACTTCAATCAAGGTAAAGTATAAAGTATAAAAAAGAACCGAACCATGAGCCTTATTCAATTGTGAGTTGGCTAATTGAATAGGGCTTTATATAAGCACATAATAGGTCTTCACTAACTAAAAACTGCTGTCAAAAAATATTTTATGTGCTTATATAGAGCCCTATTCAATTGGTCAAAACGCAATTGATTCAGGACCTAAATATGTTTAATGGCCGAGGGCCTCATTCAAATGTGATTGTTTAACAACGTATAACCATTAGAAAAAACACTACATAAGTATAACAAAAGTGGTGCCCATCAAACAGGATTGTACGAAAACTCACACAAACACATAACAAACTACATTTACATTCTTATTTTAATGTTTAACAACCTATAAGCCTTAGAAAGAAGCCTAAATAAGCATACCAACATTGGTGCCCACCAAACAGGATTGTATGAAAACTCACACAAACACATAGCAAACTACATTTACATTCTTATTTTATGTTTAACAACCTATAAGCCTTAGAAAGAAGCCTAAATAAGCATACCAACAGTGGTGCGCACCAAAAAGGATTGTATGAAAACTCACACAAACACATAGCAAACTACATTTAGATTCTTATTTTATGTTTAACAACCTATAAGCCTTAGAAAGAAGCCTAAATAAGCATACCAACATTTGTGCCCACCAAACAGAATTGTATGAAAACTCACACAAACACATAGCAAACTACATTTACATTCTTATTTAATGTTTAACAACCTATAAGCCTTAGAAAGAAGCCTAAATAAGCATACCAACACTGCTGCGCACCAAACAGGATAGTATGAAAACTCACACAAACACATACCAAAGTACATTTACATACTTATTTTATGTTTAACAATCTATAAGCCTTAGAAAAAGGCCTAAATAAGCATACCAAAAGTGGTGGACACCAAACGGGATTGTAGAAAAACAAAGAAATAATGTCATTTTTTCGTTCATACAAATACATTAAAATAATATTACATTTTCATTTTTATTTTATATCAGATACTGCGTCAAGAACATCGGAACAGGAGTTTCAACTGAGGACCACACCAGCGGACGAGGACTTTCAACAGAGGACCAGACCATTGGACGAGGACTTTCAACAGAGGACTACACCATCGGACGAGGACTTTCAACAGAGGACCAGACGATTGGACGAGGACTTTCAACACAGGACCAGACCATCAGACGAAGGCTTTCAACACAGGACGAACAAAGATTCTGCTTCAAATCAAACTTCAACCAAGGTACAGTATAACAAGTAAAAAAAGAGAAAAATTAATTAATATTCTTCTTTAATGTTTAACCACCTATAAGCCTTAGAAAATAGCCTACAGAAGCATACCAAAATTGTGGCGCACCAAAAAGGATTGTAGAAAAACACAGAAATAATGCAATTTTTTCATTAATACAAAGACATTCAAATAACATAACATTTTCATTTTTATTTTATAACAGATACTGCGTCAAGAACATCGGAACAGGAGTTGGAACTGAGGACCACACCAGAGGACGAGGACTTTCAACAGAGGACTACACCATCGGACGAGGACTTTCAACACAGGACCAGACCATCGGACGAAGGCTTTCAACACAGGACCAAGAAAGAATTTTGCTTCAAATCAAACTTCAACCAAGGTACAGTATAAAAAGTAATATCTATCATCTATCTCTTATTTGTCTTTTAGGGCCAATAATCTTTAACAGTAAATACAAACTTCAATGTAAAGTTAAAAAAAAAAAATTGGCATAGTCCAAAAAAGTCTAAAAACACAGAATATATACAATTTGTCATTGTAACATTCCAGTGCTAAACCCTAATTTAATTGCCATTTGACAAATTGAATAGTGCTGTAAATAAGGACATAACATCTTATTGAAAATACCTTTTTAGTTACTGAAACACTTGCTTTTGGATACATGTTTAATAAATAAAAATTTCTTTAAATAATTATCTGATGGCCTTATTTAGACTTTGATTCAATTGACCGCATTGAAATTGATTAAGTATAAAATGTTAACACATTATTGATAACTATTTGTCATGAAAAACAACTTAACATCTCAAAATAAACTAATGGTACATTATTTTATTTTTACAGATTAACATGGCTGATAACGAGAGTAAACAAGAAAAGAAAAGACGCCAAGCCAGAGAACGACGACAGAGAGCAGACAGCCAGCAGACACCGGAGAAGAAGGAAATTCGACGAGAAAAAGAACGCAAAAGAATTGCAAGCAAAAGACTGTTACTTGCAGAAATTAAAGATATGTCAAAAAAAGCAACAAAGAAAATAAAGCATTTACAACCTGTTGCTCAAACATCAGATGACATTTTACCAGAAAAAATACAAGAGATACCAAAAAAAGCAACAAAGAAAACAAAGCATTTAGAACCGTTTCATGAAACATTACATGACATTTTACCTCAAACAATACAACATATACCAAGAAAAGCAACGAAAAAAACAAAACATTTAGAACCTGTTGTTGAAACATTATATGACATTTCACCTGATGAATATGAAAGTCAAAATCCTATATGCTTTGCAAATTGTCCTCTACTCAAGTCTTTAGCAGTAGAGGTTCATAGTTGTGGGGACATGACTACTCAATGTCAGTTTTGTGAGGCTTATTATTTTAAACAGGAGAGACCCAGAGATGGACAATTTATTAGTTGTTGTCAAAAAGGCAAGTTCAAACTTCCAGAAAGGAAAGAATTTCCAATTTATTTACAAAATATTATGACTGAACCTACTTTTCCAAACTACAAAAATTTTAAGACAAACATAAGATCCTACAATAGTGCCATATCCTTTGCATCCATGGGGGCAACATTAGCTGCTAATGTACCAGGACATGGTCCTTACTGTTTTAAAGTCCAAGGACAAATTTATCATCGCACTTCCCATTTACATCCAGAGGAAGGAAATAAAAGAAAATTCGCTCAACTATATGTCCTAGATACAATGGAAGCTGTTGACCAACGTATGCAGATGGAAGAAAATAAAAAATGCTTACCCACTGTTTTCATAGAGCTAAATAACATTATGGACAACAATCCCTACAATAAAGCTTATAAAAAATTGGCAGAAGTAGAAAATGAACAACTACTTCATTCACAAACACATCAATTACCAATGCCGAAGGTTAATATGGTGCTTAAAAGAGACAGACATACTGATAAACGTCGTTATAACTTGCCAACAACAAATGAGGTTGCAATGGTGTTTCACAATGATGAAGGAGAACCACCATTTCAAAGAGACATTCGAATATATCCTAGAAATGAGGACCAACCGTTTATTAATATGAGTATCTTAAGTCCAAATTTAGATCCAATGACATATCCCATCTTTTTCCCACACGGAGAAGCAGGTTGGCAACCAAAATTAACTCTTCCCAGTTACCCAAATGCTAAAGCCAGAATCCGAAATAATGTTTCTATGCTTGAATTTAAAGTAGCTCAAATTGCCATTCGCAATGTATTTAATCCATTTTTATGTGGTGGGAAACTAACACAACAATGGATTATTGATTCATATTTGCAAGTTGAGGCAAATAATTTAAACTTTATCAAATATCAACAAGATAAACTCCGTGTAGAACAATATTCTGGACTCATGGACTATGTTGCTGACGTGGCTACAAGCAGAGACATGACAGCTGGCAAAGCCATCATTTTACCATCTTCCTTTCAAGGATCTCCTCGGAATATGAGAGAAAGATACAATGATGCTATGGCTATTGTGACAAAATTTGGCAAACCCGATTTATTTGTGACATTTACATGTAATCCACAATGGCCAGAAATTACACTAAATCTACTTCTTGGACAAACTGCTTCAGATCGACCAGATTTAGTAGCCAGAGTTTTTAAGATTAAATTAAATGAATTAATACGTGACTTCACTATAAATCAGTTATTTGGCAAATGTCTTGCTTATGTATATACCATTGAATTTCAAAAAAGAGGCCTTCCACATGCACATCTTCTAATAATACTTCAAGAAAAAGATAAATTAGATACTTCAGACAAAGTGGATGCAGTCATTGTTGCTGAACTACCAGATCCAGAACTATATGGTAGACTATATGAGATTGTTACTCATCGCATGATTCATGGACCCTGTGGTGACCTTAATCCACAATCACCATGTATGGAAAATAATAAATGTTCCAAAGAATTTCCAAAAGATTATAGAGACAAAACCTATGCCAATTGTGATGGATATCCACTTTATAAAAGAAGAGAAGGAGATAGTGCCATTATTCGTGGGAAAAAAGTGGACAATAGATATGTAGTACCCTACAATCCACATTTACTCATGAAGTACAACGCCCACATCAACGTAGAAGCCTGCACTTCCATCAAATCCATTAAATATGTCTACAAATATATTTACAAAGGTTACGATGCAGCTACTGTAGTCGTCAAAAGTGCAGACAACCCTGAAGGTAGTGAGTTAGTACATGATGAACTTGCATCTCATGTAGATGCTCGCTATGTCAGTGCGCCAGAAGCTATGTGGCGGCTTTTAAAATTTGAAATGCATGATAGATCACATGCAGTATATAGGTTAGCAGTACATTTGCCACAACGACATTTAGTCTATTTCCATGCTGGAAATGAAATGAATGCATTGGCCCAAAGTGAAGATCGTCACACTACACTAACTGCATGGTTTGCATTAAATTCCACTGATGCTGAAGCAACACAATACTTATATATTGAAATTCCATATCACTATGTTTTTGTGAATGGATTATGGAGACCAAGAAAAACCAGAGGCAATAAAATTATTCCAAGAATTTACACAGTCAGTCCAAGAGATGTTGAACGTTTTTGCTTACGGATATTACTTTTAAATGTTCCTGGAGCACAAAGTTTTGAACACTTAAGAACTGTTAATGACATTGTATATGAATCCTTCCATTTAGCTGCAAGACATAGAAACTTACTCGCTGATGATACAGAGTGGGAAAGATGCTTAGAAGAAGCAGCACAATGTCAAATGCCACGACAGATGAGAGAACAATTTGCTTTTATTTGTATCTTCTCAAATGCTCCAAATGCATTAGCTTTGTGGGAGACTTTTAAAAGTAATATGGCTGAAGACTTTATGCGACGATACAATGAACCCATTGCACACTTAAAAGCGTTAATGGAAATCCAAGAAGTCTTTTTAACTCATGGATTAAGTTGTGCAAGTTTTAATTTGCCTGATCCAGGTCTTATAGATGACATTAACTTTGAAGACTATGACATTCAACTACAAGCAGAAAGAACAGAAGAAAGACTTGCAACTTTAAATACACTACAATTGCAAGCATTTCATGCCATTAAAAATGCTATAGATGATGACATGGTGACAGAGCGTTATTTCTATCTTGATGGACCTGGCGGATCAGGAAAAACATATTTGTACAATTTATTAATGAGTTCAGTACGAGCACAAGGAAAAATAGCAATGGCGTTTGCCACTACTGGAATTGCTGCACTTTTATTAGAAGGTGGAAGAACTGTTCATAGTGGATTTAAACTGCCAGTGCCTATTTTAGAAAATTCTGTGTCAGATATTCGCATGACATCCTTACAAGCAAAGAAATTGAAGAAATGTAAATTAATTATAATAGATGAGGCCACAATGATGTCATGCTATGCCCTCCAATGTATTGACCGTTTGCTTCGTGAAGTCATGGATAATATTTTTCCATTTGGTGGAAAGGTAATGTTGTTGGGTGGCGATTTTAGACAAACATTACCTGTTGTTGTACATGGAAATCGAACTGACATTATCGAAACATGTATAAAGTCAAGTACAGTATGGAAACATTTTACCCATCTTCAACTGCAACAAAATATGAGATCAGAAGGCCAAACTGATTTCAATGATTGGCTTATTAAAATTGGAGAAGGCAGAACAGAAAAAATACTACATTTACCTGACGACACTGTAGAGATCCCACCTCATATGATTTGTCAACAAGATATTATATCGGCTATATTTGAAGGGAGCATAAATAACGAAGAATATTCCGAGCTTGCCAACCAAGTCATACTGACGTGTAAAAATAAAGATGCATTAATCCTCAATAATAAAATATTAAAAAAAATTTATGCACCACAAAGAAATTATCACAGTGCTGATTCTGTACTTGCTGATGACAATGAAAGTCAGGCTAACTTTTCGACTGAATTCATAAACTCTTTAACTTCTTCTGGAATGCCACCACATATTTTGCAGCTAAAGAAAGGTGCAATTATCATGTTACTGCGAAATATGAATCCCAAAAAAGGCCTATGCAATGGCACAAGATTAATTGTTCAACAATTAAAGGACCATTTTATAGATGCTGAAATTTTAACTGGGACCCATAGAGGAGAGAGAGTTTTCATACCAAGAATAGATTTAGCACCAAGTGAAAGTAGTCTCCCTTTTATACTTCAAAGAAGACAATTTCCCATTATTATGGCATTTGCCATGACCATTAATAAATCACAAGGTCAAACTTTCAAATCTGTGGGAATTTTCTTGGAAGAACCAGTTTTTGCACATGGCCAATTGTACGTTGCGTTGTCAAGGTGCAAAAATCCACAGGCTATTAAAGTTTACATTGAAAACAATGAAAGTCAAGGTGATTTATTAGAAGATGGACGTATTTTTACTAAAAACATTGTCTACTATGAAGTACTATAACTTTGAAGGATACTAATTAAAGATGCCAAGATTTTTTAAAAGCATTGCAAAATACATAACAATTGGTTGTTTCATTCAGTCATAATTAATGGAAGTCATGTTTATGAATGATTCGCCTCACAAAATACTTGCCTTGCATTGTTAGTAAAAATTATGTTAAAATGTTAAGTCACTATGTTAATGTTTCTAATGTTACAAGTTTAAAAAATATATTTTCAAGTTATTTCATTCAACATATTACAAAGTGGATGTTAAGAGGTCAAGCACCTTTTAAGTCACAATGTAAATATTGTCTGTTATCTTAAGATTACTACCTACATTAATGTTTATCGACAATTTATGTGCTCAGTAATAAATTAGTTTAATTACGTACGTTTTAAGAAGAGTTTGACTGTATGCCTTCCTCTACATTCAATGTATATTCAAGTTAACAATTATTGTGATAGAAATTGAATTTTAATACTGATTAATTTAAATGTCAATTGTTTTTACATTCAAATGTTAATACTTTTAATAAAAAATTACTTTACAAAATGTATTCACTATGTTCCTGTTTATAATGTTCAAAATTATACCAATGTTTTGTCAACTTCTAAACTTACATAAAAAATAAAGTTCAAGTTTAAAAATATATACTTTGATGGTTATTGCTTACATATAGTTTAAACTTCATGTTAAAATTCGGGACGTTTCAAGAAGGCTTTTTACTTTTGGCTTTCCTATTCATTCAATGTATATTCAAGTTAACAATTCTTCAGATACTAATTACATTTTAAAAAACCATTACATCAACATTTTACAAAAATACACGTTCATATTAAAATACTTACAAGTGTCAAAAATATATGTTAATAACTAAACAACTTGACAAACATATACATAACATTGCCGTCATTTTTTGACGGGCAAGTCGCTAGTATATACATAATTGTGTGTGTGTGTGTGTGCACAGTTTTGAGGCATGGATGGCAATAAAAAGAAAAAAGTGTACGAACAAAATATGAGAAAAACAGACATACTGAAGAAGATGATTAAAACACAACAATCTTACTTAAGATAGCATTAATATTTTCAGATAGCTGGGGCGTAACTAAAATAAATTTGGTTTATTGGGTATTGGGTATTTCAGGGGCGGCTGGTGCATTAGGGCAAATGGGCAACCACCCTCCCAAAATTATGCACTTCTTCAAAATTAAATACAGATTAATTAAATGCAGAAACCAATCGATATTACAATTTAAAAAAAGATGTATGACCTGTAAAAAAACGTTTTATATATGTGGTTGCTGTCACTTTAAATCTTACTTCTCCAGCCAGCCAGATCATGGTACATGTGACAATTGGTCTAAATCTAATTTCTACCAATTGGCACATGCCCTTTAATCTGCTGCATAGCATCTACCAATCAAGCTGACTGGGAGGAGTTGCATATTTATCATTAGGCTGAGGACGGTAAGACGAACCATCCACAGCCAATAGGGTAAAATCCTGCACTTCTCTTCATGGTGGGTGCTAAAGAGTGCACATGAGTTGGAGCTGCTCCACAGTTTGAACATGCAGCTTCTCCATCACCACAGGCTCTGCAGCGAGCCCCTCACCACAGGTTCTGCTAGTAGCTCCTCATCATAGGCTCTGCTGGGAGCCCCTCTAAATCAGCTCTGCAGGGACCCCCTCACCACAGGCTCTGCAGCGAGCCCCTCACCACAGGTTCTGCTAGTAGCTCCTCATCATAGGCTCTGCTGGGAGCCCCTCTAAATCAGCTCTGCAGGGACCCCCTCACCACAGGCTCTGCAGCGAGCCCCTCACCACAGGTTCTGCTAGTAGCTCCTCATCATAGGCTCTGCTGGGAGCCCCTCTAAATCAGCTCTGCAGTGACCCCCTCACCACAGGATCTGCAGCAAGCCCCTCACCACAGGTTCTGCTAGTAGCTCCTCATCATAGGGTCTGCAGGTAGCCCCTAATGTGGCTCCCCAAACAGCATTAGATCGCCTGCAGGCCCTCCAAGGAGTATCAGATCACCTGCATGCCAACCAGGAAGCACAAGGTAGCCTGCAGGGTCCCCCACCCACCCCGGAAGCACTATGTCATCTGAAGGCCCTCCATAAAGCATCCACTCACCGGCAGGCCCCGCAGGAAGCCCTGTGTTGCCTCCAGGCCCTCCATAAAGCATCCAATCAGCTGCAGGCCCTCCAGGAAGCACCATGTTGCATCCAGGCCCTCCATAAAGCATTGGCTCGCCTGTAGGCCCCCAGGAATCAACCAAACCCCTGCATGCCACCAAGAAAGCATCCGATTATCTGCAGGCTCTGCCAGGAGCTCCGCACCACAGGCTCAGCATAGAGCCCCTTAATGCCCCCCCAAAAGCATAAGATTGCACGCAGGCCCCCCAGGAAGCACCAGGTCACCTGCAAGCCCTCCAGGGAGCACCAGTTTGCCTGCAGGCCCTCCAAGGAGCACTGGATGCCTTTGCAGGCCCTCAGCAGAGGCCATCACCAGTAGATTGAACAGTGTTCATTTATTGTTAATGTGCATATGACTGTTCTAATGGGTCATTAGTTTTAAAGCAAAATAAATATATAACATACATAATTTAATTAATAGATTATAATCATAAAAGAAAACTGTTGTATGTACAATAAATCTATCTATCTATCTATCTATCTATCTATCTATCTATCTATCTATCTATCTATCTATCTATCTATCTATCTATCTATCTATCTATCTATCTATCTATCTATCTATCTCATATCTATCTATCTATCTATCTATCTCATATCTATCTGTCTATCTATCTATCTATCTATCTCATATCTATCTATCTATCTATCTATCTATCTATCTATCTCATATCTATCTATTTATCTATTTATCTATCTATCTATCTATCTATCTATCTATCTATCTATCTATCTGTCTATCTATCTATCTATCTATCTATCTATCTCATATCTATCTATCTATCTATCTATCTCATATCTATCTATTTATCTATCTATCTATCTGTCCCTCTATCTTCTATCTATCTATCTATCTATCTATCTATCTATCTATCTATCTATCTATCCCTCTATCTATCTATCTGTCTATCTATCTATCTATCTATCTATCTATCTATCTATCTATCTATCTGTCTATCTGTCCCTCTATCTTCTATCTATCTATCTATCTGTCTATCTATCTATCTATCTATCTATCTATCTATCTATCTGTCTATCTCTAGTTTATTAATGTTATCCCTGGCAGGGAAAAGAGATCCCCATATGCTGTGTCCATTGAGAATATAATGTACAGTGCATGTGCAGCTTGTAATTGATTCTAGAGTGGTCAAAAAATGTATACATTTTACTACATAACAAATGTATGGTTTATGCAAAAGCAATATACTCAAGTTGTTTATTTTCACATTCATTTAGGAGTTGTTTCATCATAATCTAAGATCAGATAATATATCACAGCATAACTAAATAGTCCCAGAGAACCTGTACTTTTTTAAAATCTATCCAGAATCTCTTAGCTTATATATGCTAGATGTGGATGTCTATGTGTAATATATATATATATATATATATATATATATATATATATATATATATATAACATATATAGTTGTGAGCATACAAGTTGTTGCTAACGCTTGCAGGCTCGCCCAGCTTGCGCGCTCGCGAAGCGAGGGGCCGCATTTGCGGAAGCTGGAGGCTCCAAGGTCGGCTGTGTTTGTCCGCAAATGAGGACCCTCGCAAAGCGAGGGACTGCATTAGCGGTGGTGGAGGCTCCAAAGTCGGCTGTGTTTGTCCGCAAATGAGGGGCCGCTTTTGCGGCGGTGGAGGCTATGACCCATTCCGGCCAAAAAACGGCGAAAACGGAGCTCATGAAAACATCAGAAACACAATAAATAAACACATAAAAACACATAAAAAGCTTACTTACAGCAGGAGGGGGGGGGGCATCCAGCACCTCGAAAAGTGAATTTACACTTCCATTTAAGTCCAAAAAAACGAGTTTAAACTGCCAAAAATCACCTAAGCAAGAGAAAAAATGGCCACCGAACAAAACGGAAACGAGGCTACAGACGCAACAATACTACAGTGACTTGCAAAACTGAAACAACGCTAAAGTCAACTTTACGAGGTACATAACACATTCTATGCGGCACGTACCACACTGATATTAACCACCATTTTGAAAACTACTACACATAAAATGGCGGATGGAACGAAAATTGTAAGCTGGAACGCATGCGTATTGCGTTCTTACGGTCTGAGGCACCTCAAAGTTTATAAATACTGCCTACTTTCCAGAAAATTCTACATTTCTACTCAGATGATGAACGGAGTGACTGGATAGTTAACTGCTGCTGTTACTTGAGAAGAGAATTATTTCCTAATTTCCTACTTTACACTGTGCAAATTACAACTGAGAGGTAAGCTATAATATATTACATTTTATTACCAAGACAGGAAAAAAAAACAGCAAAAAAAAATCAACTTTAACTATGAAAATGTGATTCATGTATAGTGACATGTGACACGCACATTTATGTGTATAGGCCCTACAACAAACTAATGTTAACCAAAACTAATTAAACAAGTATATTTAAATGACATTAATTTACTGCAACTCATAGCAAAAAATAATATGACATTAATGCAAATGGAAACTAAAGCTGAATCTTTGCCCTTTTTTTCACTATTTAAACAGACTCATCAACAGCGTCACTCAAGAATTTGCACCGTGGACTGTGAAAGAGAATTACTTTTAAAGAACACAAAGAAAGAAGAAGAGGTGAGATAGAAAAATACATTACATGTTGAAAAAGACCATGCTTTGCTAAATCAAAAAGAAGAAATATACAATTAACCATTTAACTTTCTTTTTCAAACAGACACTACAAGAAGACTGGTGGATTAAGATTGGCTGGAGGGGACCCTCTGTCATTCGGACAAGAACAACACTTCTATCAAGGTATAGTATACCAAGTAGAAAAAAAAATGAACTATATATGTTTAATGGCCGCCAATATAAAAATTTTAAGTAAAATAAAAAAAAATTCATACAAATTGAATAAAGAACAAAACCACAGTTCAACAAACTTCACAAAGACCTATATAATTTATGAAGACAGTTTACAGAAGCCAAAAAAAAAAATGGTGGCCACAAAACAGAATAGCATCCGAAACATTAGCAACATACATAAAACAAAACTATTCCTCCTCTACTGTAAAATAACCTCCAACCATCACCCACAAGCCAAATGCAGCAACCAAAAAGTGGTGAACACAAAACAGGATAAAAATAAAATGCACAACATGATATAGTAAAGCCAATTAACATAGATTTCTACTGTCCAACATGATTGAATATTCATAAAGAAGACTAATTAAACAAATAAAGTATGCAAAATATGGTGGGCACAAAATAGGATTGTACCAAAAATCACATAAACACACAGAAAAGTAAATTAATATTCTTCTTTACGGTTTAACAACCTATAAGCCTTACAAAGAAGCCTAAATAAGCATACCAAAAGTGGTGGACACAAAACAGCATAATGCTAAAAACATTGCGATCATATCCAAAATAGGAAAAACATAAATAATTACAGTAAAAAAAAATGGATAACTGTAATATACAAATACAATTAAAGTATTTTTAAAAGGTTGCACAAAAAACAGCATAGCAGAAAAATTCACCATAACAGATACCATAGACCAAAACAATGAAATATGCTATTCATTACAAATACATTCAAATCAAGTAACATTTAACTTTTTCTTTTACAACAGACACTGTGTGAAGAGCATCGGATGAAGACTTACAACAGTGGACCAAGAAACATTTTGCTGGAAATCACACTTCAAACAAGGTACAGTATAACAAGTAAAAAAACATGTCAACAGAAAAAAAAAACAACAATAACACCCAATAATTATAAGCTTTACCAAAATATTACTGACACATTGGTCATTCACCTATTATTTGTCTTTTACGGACAACAATGTTTAACATTAAACCCAAACTTCAATCTTCAGAAAAAAAAAGAAAGAAAGAAAACAGCATAGTACACAAAAGTGTCAAAACACACACTAAATAACATTTATCATTCTCAATTACCAGTCGTAATGTACAATATTAAGCATAAAACCTAAACACACACATAAAATAGAATACTACAACAAATAGTACTAACACCCAAAAAAAAAAAAAAAACCTTTTCTTAGCCCGAACATATAAGCCTTTAAATAAAATATCAAAATACTATTACAACAATCCCCTGTAGCAAAAATTACAAAGACTCATTTTTGCCCTCTACTATACCTGTAAGTCAAAAGTACAACAAAAAAATAAATTACCAAACCAAAAAATATATACATTTCAATTAACACTATACACCTACTACATGTAGAAGAAGGTATAGTGTAATTTCCTTGAGTGTGCCATTCATGTAAGGCAAAAATTACAACCTACGAAAGAAAGTAAGAGCAAAAAAATAAAAAACACTTATTTAACAATACAAAGAAAGTACCGCTACAATAAACTACAATCACATATAAACAAACTGTTGATAATAAAAAATGTAAAAAACGAACTTAACATCTCAAACTAAACTAATTATACATTATTTTCTTTTACAGATTAACATGGCTACTAACGAGAGCAAACAAGAAAAGACAAGACGTCAAACTAGAGAACGACAAGAGAGATGGGCCAACCAGCAGACACCAGAGGAGAAGAAATTTCGACAAGAAAAAGAATGCAAAAAAATTGCAAGCAAAAGACTATCAGTTGCAAAAAATAAAGATACACCAAAAAAAGCTACTAAGCAAATAAAGCATTTAGAACCTGTTCCTCAAACATCAGATGACATTTTACCTGAAAAAATCAAAGATATACCATGAAAAGCCACCAAAAAACAAAGCATTTAGAACCTTTTCCTGAAACATCACATGACATTTCACCTGATGAATTTGAAAATGAAACTGATATATGCTTTGCAAAATGTCCTTTACTCAAGTCTTTAGCAGTAGAGGTTCATAATTGTGGGGACATGAATACTCAATGTCAGTTTTGTGAGGCTTATCATTTTAAACAGGAGAGACCCAGAGATGGCCAATTTATTAGTTGCTGTCAAAAAGGCAAAACTTCCAAAAAGAAAAGAATTTCCAATCTATTTACAAAACATTATGACTGAACCTACTTTTCAAACTACATACAAAAAATTTAAGACAAACATAAGATCCTACAATAAACATCCTTTGCATCTATGGGGGCAACATTAGCTGCTTATGTACCAGGACATGGGCCTTACTGTTTTAAAGTTCAAGGCCAAATTTACCATCAGACTTCCCATTTACATCCAGAGGAAGGAGAGCAAAGAAAATTTGCTCAACTATAAGTCCTAGATACAATGGAAGCTGTTGACCAACGTATGCAGCTGCAAGAAAATAAAAAATGCTTACCCAGTATTTTTATAGAGCGAGATAACATTATGGCCAATAACCCCTACACTTAAGCTTATAAAAAATTGGCAGAAGTAGAAAATGTACAACAACTTCATGCACAAAGACATCAATTACCAATCCCAAAGGTCAATATGGTGCTTAACAGAGATAGACATACTGATAAATGTCGTTATAACTTGCCAACATCAAATGAGGTTGCAATGGTGTTTAAATGAAGAAGGAGAACAAACAATTTCAAAGAGACATTAGACTATATCCCAGAAATGAGGAGCAACCATTCCTTAACATCAGAATCTTAAGTCCAAATTTAGATCCAATGACATATCCCATTTTTTCCCACACGGAGAAGCAGGTTGGCAACCAAAATAAACACTTCACAGTTACCCAAATGCTAAAGTCAGAATCCGAAATAATGTTTCTATGCTTGAATTTAAAGTAGCTCAAATTGCCATTCGAAATACATTTAATCCAATTTTATATGGTGGAAAACTAACACAACAATGGATTATTGATTCCTATTTGCAAGTTGAGGCCAATAATTTAAACTTTATAAAATATCAACAAGATAAACTACGTGTAGAAAAATATTGTGGACTAATGGACTATGTTGCTGAGGTGGCTACAAGCAGAGACATGACAGCCGGCAAAGCCATCATTTTACCATCTTCCTTTCAAGGATCTCCTCGAAATATGAGAGAAAGATATAATGATGCTATGGCTATTGGCACCAAATTTGGCGAACCCGATTTATTTCTTACATTTACATGTAATCCCCAATGGCCAGAAATTACACAAAATTTACTTCTTGGGCAAAGTGCTTCCGATAGACCAGTTTTAGTAGCCAGAGTTTTTAAGATTAAATTAAATGAATTAATACATGACATCACTATAAGTCACTTATTTGGCAAATGTCTTGCTTATGTATATACCATTGAATTTAAAAAAAGAGGCCTTCCACATGCACATCTTCTCATAATCCTTCAAGAAAAAGTTAAATTAGATACTGCTTACAAAGTGGATGATGTCATTGTTGCTGAACTACCAGATCCAGAACTATATGGTAGACTATATGAGATTGTTACTCATCGCATGATTCATGGACCCTGTGGTGAGCTTAATCAACAATCACCATGTATGGAAAATAATAAATGTTCCAAAGATTTTTCAGAAGATTATAGAGACAAAACCTATGCCAATTGTGATGGCTATCCACTTTATAAAAGAAGAGAAGAAGATAGTGCCATTATTCGTGGCAAAAAAGTTGACAATAGATATGTAGTACCCTACAATCCACATTTACTGATAAAGTATAAAGCACACATTAATATAGAGGCATGCACTTTCATCAAATCCATTAAATATGTCTACAAATATATTTACAAAGGCTATGATGCAGCTACTGTCGTCGTCAAAAGTGCAGACAACCCTGAAAGCACTGAGTTAGTACATGATGAACTTGCATCTCATGTAAATGCTCGCTATGTAAATGCACCAGAAGCTATGTGGCGCCTTTTAAAATTTGAAATGCATGATAGATCACATGCAGTATATAGATTAGCAGTACATTTGCCACAAAGACATTTAGTGTATTTCCATGCTGGAAATGAAAGTAATGAATTGGCCCAAAGTGAACATCGTCACACTACACTAACTGCATGGTTTGAATTAAATTCAACAGATTCAGAAGCAACACAATTCTTATATATTGAAATTCCATATCAATATGTTTTTGTGAATGGATTATGGAGACCTAGAAAAAGCAGAGGAAATAAAATAATCTCAAGAATTTACAAACTCAGTCCAAGAAATCTTGAACGTTTCTGCTTACGAATATTACTTTTAAATGTTTCTGGAGCACAATGTTTTGAACACTTAAGAACTGTTAATGACATAGTATATGAATCCTTCCATTTAGCTGCAAGACATAGAAACTTACTAGCTGATGATACAGAATGGGAAAGATGTTTAGAAGAAGCAGCACTAGGTCAAATGCCATGGCAGATGAGAGAACAATTTGTATTTATTTGTATCTTCTCAAATGCTCCAAATGCATTAGCTTTGTGGGACACATTTAAAAGTAATATGGCTGAAGACTTTATGCGACGATACAATGAACCTATTGCACACTTAAAAGCGTTAATGGAAATCCAAGAAGTATTTTTAACTCATGGATTAAGTTGTGCAAGTTTTAATTTGCCTTATCCAGGTCTTATAAATGACATAAACTTTGAAGACTATGACATTCAACTACAAGTACAAAGAACAGAAGAAAGACTTGCAACTTTAAATACGTAACAATTGCAAGCATTTAATGCCATTAAAAATGCAATAGATGATGACATGGTCAAAGAGCGTTATTTCTATCTTGATGGACCTGGCGGATCAGGAAAAACTTATCTATATCATTTATTAATTCTGTACGAGCACAAGGTCAAAAAGCACTGCCGTTTGCCACTACTGGAATTTCTGCACTTTTGTTAGAAGGTGGAAGAACTGCTCATAGTGGCTTTAAACTGCCAGTGCCTATTTTAGAAACCTCTGTGTCAGATATTCGCATGACATCATTCCAAGCAAAAAAAAAAAAAAAAGTAAGTTAATTATAATAGATGAGGCCACAATGATGTAATGCTATGCCCTCCAATGTATTGACCGTTTGCTTTGTGAAGTCATGGATAATACTTTTCCATTTGGTGGAAAGGTAATGTTGTTAGGTGACGATTTTAGACAAACATTACCTGTCGTTGTACATGGAAATCGAATTGACATTATCGAAACCTGTATAAAGTCAAGCACACTATGGAAACATTTTACCCATCTTCAACTGCAACAAAACATGAGATCAGAAGGCCTAACTGATTTCAATGATTGGCTTATAAAAATTGGAGAAGGCAGAACAGAAAAAATACCAAATTTACCTGACGACACTGTGCAGATCCCACATCATATGATTTGTCACCAAGATATTATATCGGCTATATTTGAAGGTAGCATAAATAACCAGGAATATACAGAGCTTGCCAACCAAGTCATTCTAACGTGTAAAAATAAGGATGCATTAATACTCAATAATGAAATCTTTAAAAAAATGAATGCACCACAAAGAAATTATCACAGTGCTGATTCTGTACTTGCTGATAACAATGAAAGTCATGATAACTTTTCCACTGAATTCATAAACTCACTAACTCCTTCTGGAATGCCACCACATATTTTGCAGCTAAAGAAAGGTGCAATTGTCATGTTACTGCGAAATATGAACCCCAAAAAAGGCCTATGCAATGGGACTAGATTAGTTGTTCAACAATTAAAGGACCATTTCATAGTTGGTGAAATTTTAACTGGTACCCATAAAGGAAAGAGAGTTGTGAAAGTGAAAGTAGTCTCCATTTTATACTTCAAAGAAGACAATTTCCCATCATTATGGCATTTGCCATGACCATTAATAAATCACAAGGACAAACGTTCAAATCTGTGGTTATTTTCTTGGAACAACCAGTATTTGCACATGGCCAATTGTACGTTGCCTTATCATGGGGCAAAAATCCACAGGCTATTAAAGTTTACATTGAAAAGAATGAAAGTCAAGGTGATTTATTAGAAGATGGACGTATTTTTACTAAAAACATTGTCTACTATGAAGTACTTTAACTTTTCATTAAAGAAACAAAAGCCATGCAAAACAAATTTAAAAGCAAATGCAAGAATATAAAAAACCACAATATAACCACCACATTTTTAAAACAAATACACATAAAGGTCCGTTCCCATCAAAAGGTCATTATTACGCAACAGAAATTACATTTACAAAAACAATATTTTACTTTTAAACTACATTAAATTATCAAACACATACAGAACAGTGCTTACACAGCGTACAACAAGTTTAAGTTCTTGCGTTCTCTTTTAGAGAACCACTTTTCCAGAGACCAAACTATATGTGCGATTTAAAACAATTACTAAAGCAACAAACAAAGGTCAACCATTGAAAAATACAAATCAATAAACAATTCAGTCATAATTAATGGAAGTACTGTTTATGAATGATTAGCCTCACAAAACACTTGCCTTGCATTATTTTTACAAATTATGTTAAAATGTTAATTAACTATGTTACTGTTTCTAATGTTACAAGTTTGAAAAAAATATTTTCAAGTTCCTTACTTAGACAGATAAGAAAGTTCAAGTTTCAAAAAATATACTTTTAAGTTCCTTACTTAGACATATTACAAAGTTCATATTAAGAGCTCAACCCTTGTTTTAAGTCACAATGTAAATGTTGTCTTTTATGTTAAACATTAATCCAGGGAGTAATCGGATCACCAGTTAATGAGGTCAGGAAGGAATTATTTTTTTCCCCTTTCTGATACAATTGGCTACGTTTCAAGGAGGGTTTTTACTGTTTGCTTCCTCTGGATTCAATGTATATTTAAGTTAACAATTGTTGAGATAGAACTTGCATGTTAAAAAAACATTACCTCAGGTTTACAATACTGATTAATTTAAAGTTCAACTGTTCTTACATTCAAATGTTAATACTTTTAATACAAAATGCTTTAACAGTTACTGTTGACCAAAAGAACATTTTACAAAAATAAACATGTTTAATATCACAATAGTACTTATTTCATCAAAACTAAAATCTTACAAGTGTCAAATACGTATATTAATAACTAAACAACTTTCCAAACATACACATCTCATTGTCGTCATTTTTTGACGGGAAAGTCGCTCGATGAGCTCGTTCAGCGCTTATTGCAACCTAAAAGTCCCGCATCCTTCAATGACTCACCTCGCTTTGTGAGGATCACAGATGATTGCCTTTGGCGCTCATTGCAGCCTAAGTGCCACGTGCTTCAATGGCAGGCCTCACTTTATGAGGCTTGCAGATGAGCGCCTTTGGTGCTCATTACAGGCTAAGTCCCGCACCAACGGCTCGCCTCGCTTCGTGAGGCTCGCAAGGGCATTACCAACATCACAAATGTTACCAACACTGATAACTATATATGTGATATATATATATACAGTGGATATAAAAAGTCTACACACCCCTGTTAAAAAGTCAGGTTTCTGTGCTGTAAAAAAATGAGACAAAGATAAATCATTTCAGAACTTTTTCCACCTTTAATGTGACTTATAAACTGTACAACTCAATTGAAAAACAAACTGAAATCTTTTCGGTAGAGGGAACAAAAAATATAAAAATAAAATAATATGGTTGCATAAGTATGCACACCCTTAAACTAATACTTTGTTGAAGCACCTTTTGATTTTATTACAGCACTCAGTCTTTTTGGGTATGAGTCTATCAGCATGGCACATTTTGACTTGGCAAGATTTGCCCACTCTTCTTTGCAAAAACACTCCAAATCTGTCAGATTGCGAGGGCATCTCCTGTGCACAGCCCTCTTCAGATCAGTCCCACAGATTTTCAATCGGATTCAGGTCTAGGCTCTGGCTGGGCCATTCCAAAACTTTAATCTTTTTGTGGTGAACCCATTATTTTGTTGATTTGGATGTATGCTTTGGGTCGTTGTCATGCTAAAAGATGAAGTTCCTCTTCATGTTCAGCTTTCTAGCAGAAGCATGAAAGGTTGTGTGCCAATATTGACTGGTATTTGGAACTGTTCATAATTCCCTCTATCTTAACTAAGGCCCCAGTTCCAGCTGAAGAAAAACAGCCCCAAAAGCATGATGCTGCCACCACCATGCTTCACTGTGGGTATGGTGTTTTTTTAGTGATGTGCAGTGTTATTTTTGCACCAAACAAATCTTTTGGAATTATGGCCAAAATGTTCAACCTTTGTTTCATCAGACCATAACACCTTTTACCACATGCTTTTGAGATATTCCTGCAGCTCCTTTAATGTTGCTGTAGGCCTCTTGGTAGCCTCCCAGACCAGTTTTCTTCTCGTCTTTTCATCAATTTTGGAGGGAGCTCCAGTTCTTGGTAATGTCACTGTTGTGCCATATTTTCTCCACTTGATGAGGACTGTCTTCACTGTGTTCCATGGTATATCTAATGCCTTTGAAATTCTTTTGTACCCTTCTCCTGACTGATATCTTTTAACAATGAGATCCCTCTGATGCTTTGGAAGCTCTCTGTGGACCATGGCTTTTGCTGTGGGATGCAACTAAGAAAATTTCAGGAAAAGCCAACTAGAGCAGCTGAACTTTATTTGAGGTTCATCAGAGGCACTTTAAAAGATGGCAGGTGTATGCTGACTCCTATTTAACACGATTTGGAATATAAATTGCTTAATTCTGAACACAGCTACATCCCCAGTTATAAGAGGGTGTGCAGACATGCAGCCACATTATTTTTATTTTTTATTTTTCTTCCCTCCACCTAAAAGATTTCAGTTTGTTTTTTAATTGAATTGTGCAGTTTACAAGTCACATTAAAAGTCGAAAAAGTTCTGAAATGATTTATCTTTGTCTCATTTTTTTACAGCACAAAAACCTGACATTTTAACAGGGGTGTGTAGACTTTTTATATACACTATATATATATATATATATATATATATATATATATATATACACACTAAGAAATTGCGGGGAGGTGACAGCTGCATTAAAATTGTAAGGCTGGCAATGCTGTTTGCCACACAATGTGTGGCTTTTGCTCCTCTTAGCACCTTCGGCGTTCATCACGAGCCTCTCCCCCTGTGTACTTCAACCTTCCTGCTTTGCGTTGATCACCTTTGGCGCTCATCAAGATCCCCATGCTGAGAGCCTTTTGTGCTTATTGCGGGGCTCTCAATGAGCGCCTTCGCATCCTAAGTCCTGCGTGGTCAACGGCTTGCAAAATGTGACCAACATCGTAAGCATTCCGGAAACTGACTATATATTTGATATATATGTGATATAAAAGTGAGCAGAACCAGCACCACCTCACCCTCATTAAGATAAGTAAGTACAGTATTTTTTTAAGAGAGGAAGAAAGATCATGTCAGTGGATGAAGTCTATGTTAGTGAGCAGGGCCTGTATAAGGCAATTGGACGGGGCACATGGAGGTTAACATGCTGTTAAGGGGTGGAGTCTATAATATTGGCTGCAGTCAATGTAGGTGGAGGGGCCAGGTCTCTGTCATCCGCCCCACCAACTTAGAAGTTCACCAGCCACCACTGTATTTGATATCAATTATTGTTGGTCTTTGAAGGCTCTTTGAAAGATTCCAAAGTTCATGTCTTAGTGTCAGAAATTAATATTATGGGGGGGCGGAGCTTGTGTCTGCTGGAGCTGGACGCGTTTTTCTTGAGCTCCTGCTTCAAAGTCAGCATTTGGGCTTATAAACTGCCCTGCTGCCATAAAACTACACTGTTCACCCCAAAAGTAGCTGGGAAAAGAAGAGGGGGTAACCCATAACCCCTGTGGGACCCTCTGCACAGCTGCAGAAAAACCCTACACCCAGACAGCACTCCGGAGGGCTGCCTCCCTGCAGGGAACTGCTAGGGGGAGAGGACTGCAGAGGCCCCGAGCCTGCAGCTGGCACACTTGGACCCCAGGTAAACTCTGCAGGAGGACCCAGATAAAGCAACGCCAGAGGTGGTGGATGTTAAAGAGGCCCTAAGATTGGGAGGCGGCCATCTTCGAACACCATAAGGCAGGCACTAGAGTGGGAGCTCTATCAGAACATCACTGTGAGTACTGAGGGGCTAGAAGTAAAGAAGTAGGAGGGTAAACGGTGGCCATCTCCCCAACTAAATCCAGTGACAGGGAAGCCCTTGCTGATACCCTGCAACAGGAACAAGAGACTGTTACTGCCACAGCCACGTTCATTGTGAGCCTGCTCCCCCCTGCAGCCCTCATACTCCTTACCTGGTTCAGACAGTTCAAGGCCCATAGGCATTAATATATATGCTATCAAAAACCTCTTATCTTTGGAAGAGGATATTTCCCAACAAATTTGTGTAATTAGCTCCATCTTGTGGACAAAACTGGTATCTACCAAACTGCTGTAATCTAACTATTTTGCACTGCCACCTAGTGGACATGTAGGAATATAACATCAGAGACTTTCAAAATACACCAATATTTTTGAGGATGCCTAACCGGCTTATTTCATTGACACAAGAGAATAAGAATATGCTCACTATGTAAACACACCCCATACTCCGGTGTGGTGGCACAATTCGAAGTGAAGTGACTTTAACAACTACATCTTATGTTCGGTTCTTATAAAAAAGGAATGGCTGGGATCTCAACAAGAAGGACCACAAAGACACCAACGCAGTCTGCCCGACAGCCATCCTCAACTCCTTGAGCGTTCCCCAACTTCTACCATGGAATCCACGGTGCCTAGTACGAAAGCAAATATACAGGACCTAAAAGATTTAATCTCCTCTTTTAGAACGGAGATCACTGGAGAAATCAAAAAAGTTCCTGCAGAACTCACTGGAGAAATAAAAGCGGTTGATTCTAAGGTGACCGACCTGGAAGTGAGGTACCATGACTTATTAGAAGCACACTCCCAACTGAAAGGAGAAGTGTCAGCCTTAAGAGACGAACAAAGCCAACTCCAGTACGTGCAAGAAGACCTGGAAAACCGCTCTCATCATCAAAATGTTCGGATCCGTAACCTCCCAGAATCCATTACAGATCTCCCAAATTATATGATGGATCTCTGCAAACTTCTGCTGCCAAACTTAGAAGAGGACGCCTTCAGAATAGACCGCATTCGCAGAGCATTGTCAGGACGTCCTGTTGCTGGAGAGAGAGCTAGAGATGTTATTGCAAAATTTCATTACTATACGACCAAGGAGCTCTTTATGAAAGCAGCGAGACCTGGTATTACAGAGATTGCGGGTGGCCAGCCCACCATTTTTGCTGACCTTTCTCCGACCACTTTGCACAAGAGGAGATTATTCAAACCTCTTCTGGAGATTGTTTTAGCCCAAGGATGGAGGTATACCTGGGGCTTTCCTTTCAAACTGAACATTGTGAGGGATGGAAGAATTTATCCAGTTTTTGAAATGGAAGAGGGCATGGCGCTGCTCACGTCTTGGAATATTCAGACACCAGAACCAGGGGAAGCGGCCCAACGCCCGGATGCCAGACCCTACAGACGCCCTAGACTGCAACAAAGACCCTAAGTCTGTAATAATCTTTTACACTTAGAAAGGTGGAAAACTAAAGGGAAAAGAAAAAGATTTTTCAATGCATACTACACCCTATAAAATTGTGGAAAGTAGAACAGGGACTCTGCAGCTTTATCTACATAAGGCACAGCCTTCAGGTTAAATTTAGCGACAATGCTGAGATAGTTTAGTTCTAATTTTCTGTGTGTATGTGTATAGATGTATGTATGTAGGTATGGGTATATATATATATATGTACATGTATATGCTTGATCTTATCTATTTTCACCTGGTGTCGACCTTAATATTAGCTCAGTGTCCTCTACAGAAGCTACCTACCATTTAGATTTCATCTGCATTGCTATAGTCACTTAATTATTAATGTTTTGTTTCTGAAGCTGTGCCCCAAAAGGGTTTAATTTTGTAAACTTTTTCTATTTTTACTTTATTTTTGTTATTGTTTTGGCGAGTCGCCTGGATACCTTACTGAAAGGATTCCAGGTGTCTCACCATAGGTTATAGGAGGACAGCTAGTTGCTCTCCTCATTTCAGTGTAAATTGTATATTGTTCTGGATATATACTTAATGTACCCAAACAAACACTATATCCATATCTTTTGTAATTACTTACTTATATATGGTTAGATTGACGTATTGTATTGTACAACGCGGTTATTTTTATACATTGCTTTAATATATATATATATACAGGGAGTGCAGAATTATTAGGTAAATTAGTATTTTGACCACATCATCCTCTTTATGCATGTTGTCTTACTCCAAGCTGTATAGGCTCGAAAGCCTACTACCAATTAAGCATATTAGGTAATGTGCATCTCTGTAATGAGAAGGGGTGTGGTCTAATGACATCAACACCCTATATCAGGTGTGCATAATTATTAGGCAACTTCCTTTTCTTTGGCAAAATGGGTCAAACGAAGGACTTGACAGGCTCAGAAAAGTCAAAAATAGTGAGATATCTTGCAGAGGGATGCAGCACTCTTAAAATTGCAAAGCTTCTGAAGCGTGATCATCGAACAATCAAGCGTTTCATTCAAAATAGTCAACAGGGTCGCAAGAAGCGTGTGGAAAAACCAAGGCGCAAAATAACTGCCCATGAACTGAGAAAAGTCAAGCGTGCAGCTGCCACGATGCCACTTGCCACCAGTTTGGCCATATTTCAGAGCTGCAACATCACTGGAGTGCCCAAAAGCACAAGGTGTGCAATACTCAGAGACATGGCCAAGGTAAAAAAAGGCTGAAAGACGACCACCACTGAACAAGACACACAAGCTGAAACGTCAAGACTGGGCCAAGAAATATCTCAAGACTGATTTTTCTAAGGTTTTATGGACTGATGAAATGAGAGTGAGTCTTGATGGGCCAGATGGATGGGCCCGTGGCTGGATTGGTAAAGGGCAGAGAGCTCCAGTCCGACTCAGACGCCAGCAAGGTGGAGGTGGAGTACTGGTTTGGGCTGGTATCATCAAAGATGAGCTTGTGGGGCCTTTTTGGGTTGAGGATGGAGTCAAGCTCAACTCCCAGTCCTACTGCCAGTTCCTGGAAGACACCTTCTTCAAGCAGTGGTACAGGAAGAAGTCTGCATCCTTCAAGAAAAACATGATTTTCATGCAGGACAATGCTCCATCACACGCATCCAAGTACTCCACAGCGTGGCTGATAAGAAAGGGTATAAAAGAAATAAATCTAATGACATGGCCTCCTTGTTTACCTGATCTGAACCCCATTGAGAACCTGTGGTCCATCATCAAATGTGAGATTTACAAGGAGGGAAAACAGTACACCTCTCTGAACAGTGTCTGGGAGGCTGTGGTTGCTGCTGCACGCAATGTTGATGGTGAACAGATCAAAACACTGACAGAATCCATGGATGGCAGGCTTTTGAGTGTCCTTGCAAAGAAAGGTGGCTATATTGGTCACTGATTTGTTTTTGTTTTGTTTTTGAATGTCAGAAATGTATATTTGTGAATGTTGAGATGTTATATTGGTTTCACTGGTAAAAATAAATAATTGAAATGGGTATATATTTGTTTTTTGTTAAGTTGCCTAATATTTATGCACAGTAATAGTCACCTGCACACACAAATATCCCCCTAAAATAGCTAAAACTAAAAACAAACTAAAAACTACTTCCAAAAATATACAGCTTTGATATAAATGAGTTTTTTGGGTTCATTGAGAAGATGGTTGTTGTTCAATAATAAAATTAATCCTCAAAAATACAACTTGCCTAATAATTCTGCACTCCCTGTATATATATATATATATATATATATATATATATATATATATATATATTTTTGTTTTTTTCATTTATACGCCTCTTTCCTCCCTCTCTCCGGCTTCTCTTCTTTTTCTCTCTGGAGCCCTACGAACCAATAGGTCCAAGTGAAGAGTATCCCTCAGGTCACCTGCTTCCAGCGGATAACCTACTCATCAGAAGCTCTATCTCTTGGGTGTCGCTCAGAACAAGTAGTGAGTAATGGCTTTATGCATAGCATCTCATAATGTTCAGGGGCTGAACGAGAAGGTGAAGCGAGGGATTGCCCTAGGGGAGTACAGTCGCATGGGGCTAGATATCGTTATGGTACAGGAGACCCATTTTAAGAAGAATTCTATTCCAAATTATTGGGGGAAATGCTTCACGCAAACGTTTCATTCTACCGCCCCAGAAAAAAAAGGGGAGTGTCCATTTTAATACACAAGAGATTGAATTTCCAACACATATCCACACGCAGAGACACAGAGGGGAGATTCATCCTCGTACAGGGCACTATTAACGAACGTCAGATTTCACTGCTAAACATATACGCCCCGAATACTGGACAGTCTACATTTTTTCATAAAATCTCAGACATTATGTCTGACTGGCAACAATCAACATGGATTCTTGAGGGAGACATGAACTCGGTCCTAGACCAAGCAAAGGATAGATCGGGTTCTTCATACCCGATGATTATTCCCACCCCAACAAAGTCTCTCAAACTCTTACTTAACAACCACGGTTTGCTTGACGCATGGAGAATGACCCACCTTAATGATAGGGAATACACTCACTACTCGGCTAGACATGACTCATATTCTCAAAGCAACTATATTTTAATACAGCGACAACTAACCTCGAATTTACAGGATGCTGAAATCCGGACTAATTGCATGGTCAGATCATGGATGTTGTATGTATTTCCTTAAATGACCTGTTACCTAAAGGGCGCTCCCCCTTGTGGGCACTCAACCCAGCTCTACTTAATGACGTAGTCACGAAAGATAAAATACATAGCGCCATAATAGATTATTTTGATCTGAATGGTGAGGGGGAGGTAGAGATAGATGGAGTAAGGGCTGCACATAAAGCAGTGATAAGGAGTAAATGCATTCAGATTGGTTCATGCTCTAGAAGAACAGAATTAGCCCAAATAAATATGCTAAACAAAAAAATTTCGACCCTTCAAGCAATCCCCCTCTTTAGGAGACCACCTGAGACCCAGGTGGAAATATTTAAACTCAAACAACAGTTGCAGGGGATTCTACTTAATAAAGTGGTAACAATACTGCAAAGAACCCAATCTCAGTATTTCCCACTCTCGAATAAGCCAGATAAAATGCTAGCCAGAAAGCTCAACCAGCAACGAGCTGACTCTTTTATTCCAAAACTAAAGATGGAAAATGATAAAATTATCTATAAGCCACGTGACATTACGGAGGCATTTGAAAAAATTTACGCCAATCTGTATTCTGCACATGCTAGGTCGGGCTCGATTGATCATACGACCCAAATAGATACTTTTTTGTCTTCCATTAAACTCCCAAAACTGGATGACGGACAATCAGATTTGCTAGATATGCCCATAGATCTAACTGAAGTTAAGAGAGCTATAAAAGAGACCAGGTCTCATAAAGCCCCTGGCCCAGATGGGTTTACAAATTTTTACTATAAGCAATTTATAGATACGTTAGCACCCCACCTTCAGCGGCTTTTTAATAATTTTTTGTCTGGTAAGCCTATCAGGGCAGAATTCCCGGAAGCTAAAGTGATAGTAATACCTAAGGAGGGTAAGGACCCATCTCAATGTAAGAGTTATAGACCTATCTCTTTGATCAATTGTGATGTCAAACTCTACTCTAAAATCTTCGCAAACAGGCTATCTCAGGTGCTGCCGAGCCTAATACATCCAGACTAGGTTGGGTTTATCCAGGGTCGTGAAGCGGCAGACAACACCAGACGGATCATATATTTGCTTGATGTAGCCTCATTCCAGAATACACCCTTAATGCTACTATCCCTTGACGCGGAAAAGGCCTTTGATAGGATCGATTGTGTGTATATGGCTGAGACACTACATAAATTTGGTCTAAGCGAGAAGTTAGTGAAGGGTATTTTAGCATTATATTCGGCACCGACAGCATATGTTGCATACCCGGGTTTAAATCTCGTTCATTTAAAATCACAAGAGGAACGCGGCAGGGTTGCCCTCTATCTCCTCTCCTCTTTGTTTTGTGTATTGAACCTCTGGCGGTAACTATCAGGGAGGATCTGAATATAAGGGGAGTTAAAGTGAGAGAGACAGAACATAAATTAAGCCTTTTCGCGGACGATGTCATGCTTACTGTCTTCGAACCATTAATCAGTCTCCCTAACCTGTTCCATGCTCTTGAACTTTTTGGTAGGATCTCTGGCTTTAAAATTAATTCGAGTAAGAGTGAAGCGCTAAATGTTTCCTTACCAGAATAATTAAAAGCCCAATTATCAGGGAACTTCTCCTTTAAATGGGTCCACAACCACATTAAATATCTAGGGGTTTTTATCCCCAGACAATATGGCCTAACTTACTCAGCAAATTTCCTGGCGCTCATTAAAAAATTAATCAAGGACATAAATACGTGGTCCTCATACAAAATTTCGTGGTTAGGGAGAATTCACGCTATCAAAATGAATATTTTGCCCAAGCTCCTTTATCTCTTCCGTACCATTCCAATGGCTGTTCGCTCCAAGGACATCTTGGCTATTCAGGGGGCAATCTCTCGCTTCATTTGGGACCGTAAAAGACCTAGAATAAATAAGACAGCCATGATGGCTTCGAAGGCCAGAGGAGGGCTGGCCCTCCCTGACCTAGTGAAATATTGTAAAGCCACTAGATTGGCCCAAATCACCAAATGGTTTGGTAAAGAACAAGTGCCAGTATGGGTAGAAATAGAAACAAATATCTTTGAACAAAGTGGCCTCCACATTAAACAGGTTATTTGGCTTAGCTTACATTCTAGGTTGGGGAATGCCTCCTTTACTAACTGCATGGTCCAGTCTCTGGCAGTTCTGACTAAGACGAACAAGAGAATCCCACTGGTAGAAACAGGCTCATGGATCTCCCCACTGTGGGTATACCAAAGAACGGCACTAATCGATAGACTTTCGCAATTTAAGTGGTGGATAGACAATAAATTTACGGTGGTGGCTGATCTGTTGAGGGGCATTAGTCAGTGGTCTATTACAACATTTAGGGAAGAACACAATTTACCAGTAAAGGAATGGCTTAATCTGTCCCAGATACATGTCAATATCTCCAAAGTAATCAAATGTAATGCCGCTGCCAAGACTACTCCATTTGAGAAATGTTGCCTTGATAATCCGACTGGCAGACAGAATATTTCTATTATTTATAACTACCTAATAGACCAGACCACAGCACCTAAATTACATCATCAACATTCTTGGGAGTCGGAACTTGCCATTGACTTAAACGATGCACAATGGAATAAGATACATAAACAGGCGGCAGGCTCCTCATTGAACATAATATTGAGGGAAAACACACACAAGCCTATTTTGAGGGGGTACCTAACACAGGCTAGGTTGAAGCTTTCCAGTCCTTCTTTGGAAGGTAATTGTTTTAGGGGGTGTACCGATTTAGGTACTCTTAAACATGTCCTGTGGGATTGCCCCAAGATTGCTTACATTTGGCTGGGGACATATGATATCTTGAAGAAGCTCTGGGAAGGCAGGATTCCCCAAAAACCGGAAGAAGCTCTTTTAGGTCTACCTATAGAGGGCCTTAGTAACCAAGCTCAACTTTTATCACACCAAGTGTTTTTAGCAACTCGAGTTACTTTAGCTAAAGCCTGGAAATCGGGAATACCTGCATATAGTGAAGTTTTACATAAGCTTAAGTTCATATATGATATGAGCGTTATCTCAGCTGACCTGAATCAACCATACAAGGGCCCTCATTCAATTGCAATTTGGCCAATTGAATAGGCCTCTAAATAAGCACATAACATATTTTTTTTAAAGAAGTTTTTAGTTAGTAAGCATCTATCCAAAAGCAAGGTTTTCACAAACTAAAAACTTCTTTAAAAAAAATATGCTCTGTGCTTATTTAGACCCCTATTCAATTGGCCAAATCGCAATTGAATGAGGCCCAAGGAATGGGCTTCATGCTGGGACACCTGGATCCTTAAGATCGGATGGTAAAGTTACAGAATTTTCTAGCTCTTAGGACAATCAGAGTGTGGATCCTGATTTTCCATGTCCCTCTCTTTTTCTTCTTTTCCTTCCTCCTCTTCCCTTTACCCTAGGCATGTTTTTTCCTTTGTTTTTACATTGCAAGTTTGATAACCTGTATTTTTATATGTAAGTAATTTGAATTCATAAAAAAAAAAAAAGAGAAAAAAAGACGATAATTGAAGTTAAAAGGTTATTTTTTTGTATGTTTACATTTTTCAAGGGCATTGCCTATATTATTTATGTTTTATCGTTGAAACATGTGTATTATTGTATTAACTTGATATTCATAATAAAAATATATTTAAAAAAAAAAGAAATTAATATTATGTTGGGTGGTGTGACATGAAATACCCAGGTCCTGATGGAATATATCCAAGGGTACTGAGGCAACTGGGTTTTGTAATAGCCAAACAATTATATTTTATTTTTCAAGATTTACTCAACACAGGGTCGCGACCAGATGACTGGCGACAAGCAGGGGTGATACCTATATTTAAGAAGGGAGCCAGAACAAATCCTTGTAATTGTAGACCAGTGAACTAGTGATGTCGAGAACATGTTTGCGAACCGCGGACGCAAATTTCATCAAATGTTTGTGAACGGCGAACCGCCATAGACTTCAATGGCTCTTTCTGGCCACAATAGTGATGGGAAAGTTGTTTGAAGGGGACTAACACCTGGACTGTGGCATGCTGGAGGGGGATCCATGGCAAAACTCCCACGGAAAATTACATAGTTGATGCAGAGTCTGGTTTTAAGCCGTAAAGGGCATAAATCACCTAACATTCCTAAATTGTTTGGAATAACATGCTTTAAAACATCAGGTATGATGTTTTATAGATCAGGTAGTGTAAGGGTTACACCCGCTTCACAGTAACAGACCAATCTCCCCGTTTAATGCACCACAAACAACCGCAAACAGTCCCTTTGCACAACCGCAAACTCCCCATTTGCACAAGGTTGGATACCAAGCTAGCCATGTCCCGTTCCTTGTCCTCACTGATGTCATTGATGGTCTCTTCCTCCACCCAGCCACCAAGGGTCCCCGAAAGGGGACAACAAGCCCCCTGGGACACCTGCTGTGTTTGGTCTTCCACCTTCTCAAAGCCACCTTCCTCCTCTGACTCCTCTTCTTCAGAATCCTCTCACTGTGTTGCCTCTGTGTGCATTATTATAAGTTGTGTACTGTTAAGTAGTACTATTCCTATCGGTTTAATCCCTGTTACGTCCACTATTAGGGGACGTGTATATGGCATTGATTTTTGGAACAGGGAGATGGAAAAAGAGGCTAGGTCAGACCTCCTACTTCGAATTTGGGGCACTGCACGTGCAATGTAATGTGCCACCAGATAGGAGTGGTGTATTAAGTTGTACTATTTATTCCTATCAGTTTGATACCTGTTACGTCACCTATCAGGGGACGCGTATATGGCATGGATTTTTGGAAGCGGGAGATGGAAAAAGATGCTTGGTCGGTCCTTCCACTTCAAATTTGGGGCACTGCATGTGCAATCTAAGGTGCCACCAGATAGGAGTGGTGTGTTCAGTTGTACTATTTATTCCTATCGGATTCAATAAAGCAAATAAACCTGGCCCGTTACTAGCCAGGAAACTACAAACCAAAACAACACAAAATAGGATACTTCAAATTAAGACCTCGAATGGAGGAAAAACAACGAACCCAAATAAGATCCAGAAGATTTTTAAACATTTTTACAATACCCTTTATTCGGCAACAAAACACATAGATCTACACAATGAGGGGATTTCTTAATTCCTGTGATCTCCCCTTAATAGAAGAAAATGACTTAGAGATTTTAAATGCCAAAGTGATCCTAGAGGAAGTGAGAAAAGCAGTCCAGAACCTCAAACCTGGTAAGTCACCAGGCCCAGACGGGTACACCAATTTATATTATAAAAAAATTATAGACATTTTAGGCCCACACTTGGTCACTCTAACATAGTTCTAGAAGGCAAGCAAACACTAGCAGAGCTGAACAGGGCAGATATCGCTCTATTCCCTAAGGAGGGTCGAGATGCCCTAGAACCAAAAAACTTCAGGCCAATATCATTACTAAACTGTGATACAAAGATCCTGTCAAAAATAATAGCGGATAGAATGTCATCCTTCTTGCCTAAGTTAATACATAATGACCAAGTAGGCTTTGTCTCCCACAGGCAAGCGGGAGACAACATTAGAAAAATCATGAACCTACTGTGTGGCCTTTGACATTGAAAAGGTGTTTGATTCCCTGGAGTGGACTTACCTATACGCCATGCTTGAAAAAATTGGTATTAAAGGCCATTTCATAAATCTCATACACTCATTATACAAATCATCCAGGGCAAGGTTTCAGATTCCGGGAGATGAGAGATCCTTAACTAAAATAGAAAGAGGAACAAGACAGGGGTGCCCCCTTTCTCCTCTTCTATTCGCAATAGCAATAGAACCCCTGGCTCAGACAATTAGGGCCAACGCTGGGATCACAGGCATAAAAATAGGCCATCACCATTTCAAAACTTGTCTATTTGCAGACGACCTGTTGTGTATGCTCTCAAACCCTACCCAATCGGTCCCAGAGTTGATTCGAACTATGGAGGAGTTTGGTCAGTTTTCTGGCCTTAAACTGAACATAGAGAAGACAGAAGCACTAGCAATTGATTTAACAGCAGTAGAGAAGCAGGGTCTCCAAGAGAAGTTTAATATTAAGTGGGATAAGAACCACATAAACTACCTGGGAATCAGACTAACCCCTAAGCTAGAGGACTTGTACAAAGCCAACCACTCCAAACTTTATAAAACAATAATTAATGACCTGAGTAAATGGACAAAGTATCGGTTATCATGGCTAAGGAGAATAAATACGATAAAAATGAATGTCCTTCCTAGATTGCTCTACATATTTCGAACACTCCCGATCCCGATTAAATAAAAAGAATTAGAAAATATTCAAAGGAAAATATTTCAGTTTATCTGGAACCACTCTCCCTCACGCATCACAAAGAAAATTATGTACCTTCATAAGTCAGAGGGGAGACTATCGTGTCCAAACTTAAAATATTACAACAAGGCAGCTCAGTTATCTTTCCTCCCAATAGCACATTCTATAGGGCATTAACCGGCCTGGGTGTATTTAGAGAACCACACTTTAAGGCCCTTAATCTGGGACAAGGTGGCTTGGCTATCAGAATTGCCTCAGAGCCTTAAAAACTCACCAAACCCCCTAATCAGACACTCACTATCATACTGGAAATGGGCCAAGAAACACACAGGTTTGTTCCCTGGATCCACCCAAATGACCCCAATTCTTGACCACCCTCAGGCCCCGAAACACATGAGCACAACATCACAACACTGGTGGAGGTCAAGGAAACTAGATAGACTGGGAGACTGTTTAGTAAAGGGCCAGATGCTCACCGATGAGGAACTGAGGGACAAGCATGAGCTACCGCTGTCAGAACATTACAATTACTGTAGGCTGAGGCATTTCAAACACTCCCAGACCCAGAAACAGGGGACACCGGTCTCAAATTGGTTCTCCAAAATTTTTAAAGATAAACTTCTATCAAGGAGGATCATTGGGTCGCTTTACAAATATAAAACATTTGTTACTGGTTGAAGCGACACTGGGGGAAGGACCGGAGTGGGGGAAACCTGGAGACCCTTCAGAAGCAACCGGCGGCAAAATCCTCACAGGAAAGGAGAGGTCGCTTACTGAAGCCTGCCCTAGGGTAACCCAAGGGTGATTGCCCAGGTTAGATATTGTAAATAATAAGCTAATACTGCTGGAGGGAAGATAGCTAATAGGACTTTGGTGTTTCCTGCAGATATACTCTTTACTATTGTCTGTTCTACCATGTTTTAGGTATCTCTTAAATTAAAATCACAGTAAAAAATAAGAAAAATTAATAATCAAAAAAGTAAAAAAAAGAAGGAATAGCCAGCTAACTTTCACAAAATGTCTTTATTGTAAATATGTATGTTTGCACAACTGTTATGCAAGACTGTTCAAAAATGCTTTATTTTTCATTACATCCTGTATGCCTTCTGACAATAAAATAATTTAAACCAAAAAACTTCAGGCCAATATCATTACTAAACTGTGATACAAAGATCCTGTCAAAAATAATAGCGGATAGAATGTCATCCTTCTTGCCTAAGTTAATACATAATGACCAAGTAGGCTTTGTCTCCCACAGGCAAGCGGGAGACAACATTAGAAAAATCATGAACCTACTGTGTGGCCTTTGACATTGAAAAGGTGTTTGATTCCCTGGAGTGGACTTACCTATACGCCACGCTTGAAAAAATTGGTATTAAAGGCCATTTCATAAATCTCATACACTCATTATACAAATCATCCAGGGCAAGGTTTCAGATTCCGGGAGATGAGAGATCCTTAACTAAAATAGAAAGAGGAACAAGACAGGGGTGCCCCCTTTCTCCTCTTCTATTCGCAATAGCAATAGAACCCCTGGCTCAGACAATTAGGGCCAACGCTGGGATCACAGGCATAAAAATAGGCCATCACCATTTCAAAACTTGTCTATTTGCAGACGACCTGTTGTGTATGCTCTCAAACCCTACCCAATCGGTCCCAGAGTTGATTCGAACTATGGAGGAGTTTGGTCAGTTTTCTGGCCTTAAACTGAACATAGAGAAGACAGAAGCACTAGCAATTGATTTAACAGCAGTAGAGAAGCAGGGTCTCCAAGAGAAGTTTAATATTAAGTGGGATAAGAACCACATAAACTACCTGGGAATCAGACTAACCCCTAAGCTAGAGGACTTGTACAAAGCCAACCACTCCAAACTTTATAAAACAATAATTAATGACCTGAGTAAATGGACAAAGTATCGGTTATCATGGCTAAGGAGAATAAATACGATAAAAATGAATGTCCTTCCTAGGTTGCTCTACATATTTCGAACACTCCCGATCCCGATTAAATAAAAAGAATTAGAAAATATTCAAAGGAAAATATTTCAGTTTATCTGGAACCACTCTCCCTCACGCATCACAAAGAAAATTATGTACCTTCATAAGTCAGAGGGGAGACTATCGTGTCCAAACTTAAAATATTACAACAAGGCAGCTCAGTTATCTTTCCTCCCAATAGCACATTCTATAGGGAATTAACCGGCCTGGGTGTATTTAGAGAACCACACTTTAAGGCCCTTAATCTGGGACAAGGTGGCTTGGCTATCAGAATTGCCTCAGAGCCTTAAAAACTCACCAAACCCCCTAATCAGACACTCACTATCATACTGGAAATGGGCCAGGAAACACACAGGTTTGTTCCCTGGATCCACCCAAATGACCCCAATTCTTGACCACCCTCAGGCCCCGAAACACATGAGCACAACATCACAACACTGGTGGAGGTCAAGGAAACTAGATAGACTGGGAGACTGTTTAGTAAAGGGCCAGATGCTCACCGATGAGGAACTGAGGGACAACCATGAGCTACCGCTGTCAGAACATTACAATTACTGTAGGCTGAGGCATTTCAAACACTCCCAGACCCAGAAACAGGGGACACCGGTCTCAAATTGGTTCTCCAAAATTTTTAAAGATAAACTTCTATCAAGGAGGATCATTGGGTCGCTTTACAAATATAAAACATTTGTTACTGGTTGAAGCGACACTGGGGGAAGGACCGGAGTGGGGGAAACCTGGAGACCCTTCAGAAGCAACCGGCGGCAAAATCCTCACAGGAAAGGAGAGGTCGCTTACTGAAGCCTGCCCTAGGGTAACCCAAGGGTGATTGCCCAGGTTAGATATTGTAAATAATAAGCTAATACTGCTGGAGGGAAGATAGCTAATAGGACTTTGGTGTTTCCTGCAGATATACTCTTTACTATTGTCTGTTCTACCATGTTTTAGGTATCTCTTAAATTAAAATCACAGTAAAAAATAAGAAAAATTAATAATCAAAAAAGTAAAAAAAAGAAGGAATAGCCAGCTAACTTTCACAAAATGTCTTTATTGTAAATATGTATGTTTGCACAACTGTTATGCAAGACTGTTCAAAAATGCTTTATTTTTCATTACATGCTGTATGCCTTCTGACAATAAAATAATTTAAACCAAAAAACTTCAGGCCAATATCATTACTAAACTGTGATACAAAGATCCTGTCAAAAATAATAGCGGATAGAATGTCATCCTTCTTGCCTAAGTTAATACATAATGACCAAGTAGGCTTTGTCTCCCACAGGCAAGCGGGAGACAACATTAGAAAAATCATGAACCTACTGTGTGGCCTTTGACATTGAAAAGGTGTTTGATTCCCTGGAGTGGACTTACCTATACGCCACGCTTGAAAAAATTGGTATTAAAGGCCATTTCATAAATCTCATACACTCATTATACAAATCATCCAGGGCAAGGTTTCAGATTCCGGGAGATGAGAGATCCTTAACTAAAATAGAAAGAGGAACAAGACAGGGGTGCCCCCTTTCTCCTCTTCTATTCGCAATAGCAATAGAACCCCTGGCTCAGACAATTAGGGCCAACGCTGGGATCACAGGCATAAAAATAGGCCATCACCATTTCAAAACTTGTCTATTTGCAGACGACCTGTTGTGTATGCTCTCAAACCCTACCCAATCGGTCCCAGAGTTGATTCGAACTATGGAGGAGTTTGGTCAGTTTTCTGGCCTTAAACTGAACATAGAGAAGACAGAAGCACTAGCAATTGATTTAACAGCAGTAGAGAAGCAGGGTCTCCAAGAGAAGTTTAATATTAAGTGGGATAAGAACCACATAAACTACCTGGGAATCAGACTAACCCCTAAGCTAGAGGACTTGTACAAAGCCAACCACTCCAAACTTTATAAAACAATAATTAATGACCTGAGTAAATGGACAAAGTATCGGTTATCATGGCTAAGGAGAATAAATACGATAAAAATGAATGTCCTTCCTAGGTTGCTCTACATATTTCGAACACTCCCGATTCCGATTAAATAAAAAGAATTAGAAAATATTCAAAGGAAAATATTTCAGTTTATCTGGAACCACTCTCCCTCACGCATCACAAAGAAAATTATGTACCTTCATAAGTCAGAGGGGAGACTATCGTGTCCAAACTTAAAATATTACAACAAGGCAGCTCAGTTATCTTTCCTCCCAATAGCACATTCTATAGGGCATTAACCGGCCTGGGTGTATTTAGAGAACCACACTTTAAGGCCCTTAATCTGGGACAAGGTGGCTTGGCTATCAGAATTGCCTCAGAGCCTTAAAAACTCACCAAACCCCCTAATCAGACACTCACTATCATACTGGAAATGGGCCAAGAAACACACAGGTTTGTTCCCTGGATCCACCCAAATGACCCCAATTCTTGACCACCCTCAGGCCCCGAAACACATGAGCACAACATCACAACACTGGTGGAGGTCAAGGAAACTAGATAGACTGGGAGACTGTTTAGTAAAGGGCCAGATGCTCACCGATGAGGAACTGAGGGACAAGCATGAGCTACCGCTGTCAGAACATTACAATTACTGTAGGCTGAGGCATTTCAAACACTCCCAGACCCAGAAACAGGGGACACCGGTCTCAAATTGGTTCTCCAAAATTTTTAAAGATAAACTTCTATCAAGGAGGATCATTGGGTCGCTTTACAAATATAAAACATTTGTTACTGGTTGAAGCGACACTGGGGGAAGGACCGGAGTGGGGGAAACCTGGAGACCCTTCAGAAGCAACCGGCGGCAAAATCCTCACAGGAAAGGAGAGGTCGCTTACTGAAGCCTGCCCTAGGGTAACCCAAGGGTGATTGCCCAGGTTAGATATTGTAAATAATAAGCTAATACTGCTGGAGGGAAGATAGCTAATAGGACTTTGGTGTTTCCTGCAGATATACTCTTTACTATTGTCTGTTCTACCATGTTTTAGGTATCTCTTAAATTAAAATCACAGTAAAAAATAAGAAAAATTAATAATCAAAAAAGTAAAAAAAAGAAGGAATAGCCAGCTAACTTTCACAAAATGTCTTTATTGTAAATATGTATGTTTGCACAACTGTTATGCAAGACTGTTCAAAAATGCTTTATTTTTCATTACATGCTGTATGCCTTCTGACAATAAAATAATTTAAATGCAAAAATTATGTATTGTTGCAGCGACCAGAAAAATTTCTGTTAGTTTGCCAGGCAGAAAGTGCCCTAAAACATTGCGTCTTGAACCCTAGTTGGTGGCGGATAAGTCACGCAAGTCATCAGGCATTCAGGGATAAAATACAGCAGCGTGTGGACCATTATTAGCTCAAGGCAGCTCATCTATCAGGCCTTTTTTAATCTAATGTATCGCCCACTGTCAGTCCCTTCGGGATCCATCCCTCATTCATCTTAATAAAGGTGAGGTAATCTAGACTTTTTTGACCTAGGCGACTTCTCTTCTCAGTGACAAAACCTCCTGCTGCACTGAAGGTCCTTTCTGACAGGACACTTGAAGCGGGCCAGGACAGAAGTTCTATGGCAAATTGGGAAAGCTCAGGCCACAGGGCAAGCGTGCACACCCAGTAGTCAAGGCGTTCTTTGCTCCTCATAGTGTCGATATCTGCAGTTAAGGCAAGGTAGTCTGTTACCTGACGGTCGAGTCGTTCTCTGAGGGTGGACCCCGAAGGGCTGTGGCGATGCATAGGACTTAAAAAGCTCTGCATGTCCTCCATCAACAACATGTCTGTAAAGCGTCCTCTCCTTGCCGGTGTGGTCGTGGGAGGAGGAGGATTATGTTCACCTCTTCCGCTGTTAGATTGCCGTTGTGCTGTGACATCACCCTTAAACGCTGTGTAAAGCATACTTTTTAATTTAGTTTGGTAGTGCTGCATCCTTTCCGACTTGTGGTAATTCGGTAACATTTCAGGCACTTTTCTAGTAGCGTGGACACCCAGTACAGGTCATTCTCCTTCATCCTTCATCATTTTATACGAGGGTCCCTCAACAGGCTCGACAGCATGAAAGACCCCATTTACACAAGGTTGGATGCCGAGCTTGTCATGTCCCGTTCCTCGTCCTCAGTGATCTCACTGAAGGTATGTTCTTCCCCCCAGCCACGTACAACACCACGGGTACCAGATAGGTGACAACGAGCACCCTGGGATGCCTGTTGTGGTTGGTCTTCCTCCTCCTCCTCAAAGCCACATTCCTCCTCTGACTCCTCTTCCTCACAATCCTCTTCCAGCGTTGCCGCAGGTCCAGCAAGTGATTCTGATAAGGCTGTTTCTGGTGGTGATGGTGACCACAACTCTTCCTCTTCCTCTTCACGCTCATCTACGGCCTGATCCAGCACTCTTCGCAGGGCACGCTCCAGGAAGAAAATAAATGGTATGATGTCGCTGATGGTGCCCTGGGTGCGACTGACCAGGTTTGTCACCTCCTCAAAAGGACGCATAAGCCTACAGGCATTGCGCATGAGCGTCCAGTAACACGGCAAAAAAAATCCCCAGCTCCAAAGAGGCTGTCATAGCACCCCAGTCATTCAAATACTCGTTAATGGCCTTTTCTTGTTGGAGCAGGCGGTCGAACATTAGGAGTGTTGAATTCCAACGTGTCGGGCTATCTAAAATCAAGCGCCTCACTGGCATGTTGTTTCACCGCTGGATATCTGTAAAGTAGCCATGGCCGTGTAGGAACGCCTGAAATGGCCACACACCTTCCTGGCCTGCTTCAGGACGTCCTGTAAGCCTGGGTGCTTATGCACAAAGCGTTGTACAATCAGATTACACACATGTGCCATGCACGGCACATGTGTCAACTTGCCCAAATTCAATGCAGCCAACACATTTCTTCCGTTGTCACAAACCACTTTGCCGATCTCCAGTTGGTGCGGAGTCAGCCACTGATCCACCTGTGCGTTCAGGGCGGACAGGAGTGCTGGTCCGGTGTGACTTTCTGCTTTCAGGGAAGTCAAGCAAGACATAGCAGCACCAGAAGAGGACTCAGCCTAGGAGGTTATGGAAGAGGATAGAGTAGGAGGAGTAGAGGAGGTGGCAGCAGGCCTGCTAGCAAGTCGTGACGGTGTCACCAACTCCTCTGCAGAGCCACGTATTCCATGCTTGGCAGCCGTCACCAGGTTTACCCAATGCGCAGTGTAGGTGATATACCTGCCCTGACCATGCTTTGCAGACCAGGTATCAGTGGTCAGATGGACCCTTGCCCAAACACTGTGTGCCAGAGATGCCATTACTTCCTTTTGCACAATTAAGTACAGGTTGGGGATTGCCATTTGTGCAAAGAAATTTCTTCCGGGTAACTTCCACTGCGGTGTACCAATAGCTACAATTTTTTTTTTACATACGCCTCAGACTCCACCAGCTTGTATGGTAAAAGCTGGCGGGCTAAGAGTTCAGACAAGCCAGCTGTCAGTTGCCGGGCAAGGGGGTGACTTTGTGACATTGGCTTCTTACGCTCAAACATGTCCTTGACAGACACCTGACTGTGGACAGATGAGCAGGGACTGCTCAGGGCGAGACACGGAGTGGCGGATGGTTGAGAGGGGGCAAGCAGGGCAGCAGTGGTTGACGTGGCTGAAGATGCTGGACCAGGAGGAGAATGGCAGCTTTGACTTTGTGTGCTGCTTGTACTCATGTGTTGATCCCATAGGCGTTTGTGATGTGACATCATGTGCCTTCGTAAAGAAGTTGTACCTAGGTGGGTGTTGGACTTCCCACGACTCAGTTTCTTTTCACACAGGTTGCAAATGGCCTCGCTGTTGTCACAGGCAGACACACGAAAAAATTGCCGCACTGCTGAGACGGCATTCTGGTGGTGGCAACAGAATGCGTTGACTGGTGTGCTGTCTGGCTTACCCCGCGTGACGATGCATGCTGTCTGACTGTGCCACTAGCTACTTGTGACGACCTCCCCCTGCTTCCAACTCGTCTCCTCCTCCTCTCGGTCTCCCCATCTGAACTTTCCTCCTGTTCTTCTTCTCTTATAGTGGGCACCCACGTGACATCCACGGACGCATCGTCATCATCAACCGCTTCACTTGTATCTGACAACTCAACAAAGGAAGCAGCACCGGGTACAACATCATCATCATCAGACCGTACGTCCATGTGTGTAATGCTGCCTGACTGGGACATATCCCTGTTATCTACATAATCTGGCACTAATGTTTGCGCATCACTCATTTCTTACAACAGATGTAAAAATAACTCTGCTGATGGATCAAGTGAAGCGCCTGTGGTGCTAGTGTTGGTGGTGGTGGAAGACGGGCGAGTGGTAACTGGAGAGATGCCTGAAGCTAAGCTGGAGGAGGATGGTGCGCCTAGGTTCCGAGCGGAAGCTGTAGAAGATTGGGTGTCCTGTGTTAGCCAGTCAACCATGTCCTCAGAACTTTTCAAGTTAGGGGTACGTTGCCTCTGAAAACTGGGCATTATTCTAGGGCCAAAGGGAATCACAGCACCACGACCACGACGGCCCCTTCACGGTGGCCTGCCTCTGCCTGTCCTTTTTTTTCCGATTAGTGGTACTATTAGTGCAAGCTACTGTGACCCCAGAGATATGAGTGTCACTGTGCACTGGCAAAAGTTGGCAAAATAGATGCAATAGGCTTGACACACACGCCTGTAGGCAGGCAACTGATATTCAATCGATAACAGTAAAAAAAGGGTTCTTTTATTTCACTGTACACTAGGTTGCAACAGATATGAGTGTCACTGTGCAGTGGCAAAAGTTGTCAGAGTAGGCGCTGTAGGCCTCACACACACGCCTGTAGGCAGGCAACTGATATTCAATCGATTACAGTAAAAAAAAGGGATCTTTTATTTCACTGTACACTAGGTTGCACCAGATATGAGTGTCACTGTGCACTGGCAAAAGTTGGCAGAGTAGGCGCTGTAGGCCTCACACACACGCCTGTAGGCAGGCAACTGATATTCAATCGATTACAGTCAAAAAAGTGTTGTTTTATTTCACTATACACTACGGTTGCACCAGATATGACGTATCACTGTGCACTGGCAAAAGTTGGCAAAATAGATGCAATAGGCTTCACACACACGCCTGTAGGCAGGCAACTGATATTCAATTGATTACAGTCAAAAAAGGGTTCTTTTGTTTCACTGTACACTAGGTTGCACCAGATATGAGTGTCACTGTGCACTGGCAAAAGTTGGCAGAGTAGGCGCTGTAGGCCTCACACACACGCCTGTAGGCAGGCAACTGATATTCAATCAATTACAGTCAAAAAAGTGTTGTTTTATTTCACTGTACACTACGGTTGCACCAGATATGACGTATCACTGTGCACTGGCAAAAGTTGGCAAAATAGATGCAATAGGCTTCACACACACACCTGTAGGCAGGCAACTGATATTCAATCGATTACAGTCAAAAAAGTGTTCTTTTATTTCACTGTACACTATGTTGCACCAGATATGAGTGTCACTGTGCACTGGCAAAAGTTGGCAGAGTAGGCGCTGTAGGCCTCACACACACGCCAGTAGGCAGGCAACTGATATTCAATCGATTACAGTAAAAAAAAAGGGTTCTTTTATTTTACTGTACACTAGGTTGCACCAGATATGAGTGTCAGTGTGCACTGGCAAAAGTTGGCAGAGAAGGCGCTGTAGGCCTCACACACATGCCTGTAGGCATGCAACTGATATTCAATCGATTACAGTAAAAAAAGTGTTGTTTTATGTCACTGTAAGCTACTGTGACACCAGATATGAGTGTCATTGTGCACTGGCAATAGTTGGCAGACTAGATGCAATAAGCTTCACACACATGCCTGTAGGCAGGCAATTGCTATTCAATCTATTACAGTCAAAACACTGTTGTTTTATTTCACTGAGCACAATATAAGCTGTGAGCCTGACACATGCAGGCAACTGAAATTAGATTACAGGAAAAAAATGGTTGTTTTCAATGTATGGTACACCACCAGGTATGAGTAGTGAAAATAAGCACAATATAAACTGTTAGGTGTTAGCCTGTCACACACACACGCTGGCAGGCAGGCAGGCATATGCAATTAGATGACAATTTTTTTTTTTTTATAAAATAAAATAAATGATGTTCTAGCCCTAAAAAGGGCTTTTTGGGTTGCTGTCCTTGCAGCAGATATCAGATGAGTCCTTCAGTTCTGTAGTGGAAGCTAAATACACAGCCTGGCTATCTATTTCCCTAATAAATCTCCAGCAGCTACACTATCTGTCCTCTCACAACGAATGCAGCTTCAGAATGATTCTAAAATGTATGCTGTCCTTCAGATGGAAGGCCCTGATTGGCTGGAATGTGTCTGCTGACTGTGAGGTGCAGGGTCAAAGTTTCCTCAATGATAAAGAATAGGGGGCGAACCGAAAAGCGCATGTGTTCGCCGTCCGATGCGAACGCGAACATGCCAAAATCGCTGCGAATAGTCCGCGTGTAAACTGTCCGCAACATCTCTACTTGTGGCTTTTAAATTGGCCCCGTAAAGCAACCCGCCAATGACTTGTGAGGTAAGGGCAAAAAATCCCAATGAGATTTGGAAAATGAAACTCCGTGGCCGCAAATCCTTTGTTTGTCAAGCCCGTAACTGTTACGTTGCAATCACGCTATTAAATTGCAATGGATTCACTGGCGTTCAAGCCCGTATCCCGCAAATGCTAATATTTACTAGAGAGGACCCACTAGGGGGTTAAAGTCCTATCGGTAGTACTGTAAATGCAAATATACACATATATATTAAACCACTACAGCATTCAAATGTAATGGGCTGACAGAGTAGTCTTCATTGTCAATCAAAGGGTGGTAAAATAAGTGCTCTGTTACAACCCAATAAATGACAAAACTATTTCAGATTGAATTCAGAACAAGAAAAAAAAAAACTCTGAATTATGTCCCAGTCCTTAACACCAATAGAGTACAAACAATACGTAAAATTGGAACCCTTATTTGAATAAATTTAAATTCATTAAGTTCTGCTGGTCCTTTAACCACTTTCCTTCCAGGATTGCTACACTTTACATTTTTTGTTCAAAAAGAGAGGTGGTCACACGCAACATGGTTAATTGTTGCTTGTATAAATTAGGATAGGAGGAGAAGAAACTGTTTCCCATAAAGGGAGCCTCCTATCTGAAGGGCATGGAGACCCCAAGCTAGCTACATCGCCCTCATAAGTACAGCAAGAAAGTCACTAAAACCTGTGTATTGTATTAAAGAGGACGTAACTCCAATACTATGGGTGATAGAACATCAGTGGAATAAATTACATATAGCACAACCCTTATTTGCTCTGAGACAAAATCTTTCTAGTGTAATCATTTAATATATTGTGGGAAAAAGAGCGAAAGAAGCCCTCCATTATACAGTAGTACAGTAAATAAATAGTACATTTGTGTTCACATTTAAATGTCTAAAACAAGTTAAAAAAATAGTTTCATGGCCAGAATTCCAATAAATATAGTAATTACACTGCATTCTGGGAACCTTGGCAAGGACATGCAAATTTGCCCACAAAGGCTTCTCTCTTGCAATCCATAACTGTATCAAGCATGGCTTACCTTAAGCATATGCCTGCTGTATTAAATAGCTTTTTTTGTGTACAAAAGATTTAAAGTTTAGTAGTCCTGGAAGGGAATTGGTTAAAGAGCCAGCAGCATTTTATTTTTATTTTACAATTACAATTAAATGTATTTATTGTTCAAATTCAAAGCAAGCCATTTAACATCACAGTGATCCAAGTTTATGCTCCAACCATAGATGATAAAGAGTCTGAAGTTGTCCAGTTCTATAAAGATATTCTAAACATAGATTTAATACCAAAAAATAAGTTACTCTCATCATAGACTACAATGCTAAAGTAGGGAACCAAAAGATAAACCTGGAAACCTGGAATAACTGGCAAGTTTGACCTTGGAGTACAAAATAAAGTAGGTCAGAGATTAGTAGAATTCTGTCAAGATAATTCTCTGGTCATACTAAACACCCTCTTTCCTGTAGCCTCCGAGACGACTCTACACATGGACTTCACCAGATGTACAATAGAGAAAACATGCAGCAAAATCATCAAACCAAACAGATACAAAATAAACAATATATACAAATAAATATATAATGGAGATAAAAAATAGATTTAAAGGACTAGACATATACTATAGAATATCTGAAGAACTTTGAACTGAAATTTGCAACATTATCCAGGAAATGGCAGCATTAGCACGGAAACTGCAACAAAGAATATCCCCAAAAGAAAGGTAGTAGAAAAAGGAAAAGATTTGGCCAACTGAAGATCTATTCCAGAGGATAACAAGGAGAGACAAGAAGACCTTCGATAATGAGCAATTTAAAAAGATAGAAGAATGGGAAAGTCAAGAGATCTCTTCGAGAAAATTGGAGATCTCAAAGGACTCTTTTATGCCAAAGTGTTCACTAAATATATAAAAAAAACACTACATAAATAAAAAATAAAATAAAACAAAGTTGGAATATTACACTCAAGTTAGTTCCTCCAACTTCGTTTTTGACCTCTTCCAATCTGGATTCCGGCCTGAACACTCCACAGAAAATATTATCACAAAAGTCACTATTGACTTGCTCACCTCCAAGTCAAAAGGTTAGTTCTCTATTATAATTATCCTTGATCTTTCTGCTGCCTTTGATACAGTTTACCACCCTCTTCTAATCCAAACTCTCAACTCTCTTAGTATCCATGACACAGCTCTCCCATGGTTCACATTCTACCTAGAACATTTAGTGTCTCCTTCTCTGGCACCTCTTCTTTCCATCAAACTCTGACAGTTGGTGTACTCCATGGTTCAGTCCTAGGCCCCTTCTCTTCTTCATCTATACATCCTCCATAGGTACCCGAATAACTTTTTTGGACTTCAGTATCATCTATATGCAGATAACACTCAAATCTACCTCAGCACTAGGTCTATCTCCCTATCTTCTAGCAAGAGTGGCCAACTCCCTCTCAAGCATTTCCCCCTGCAACTTAAACTCAACATATCAAAGATTGAGCTCCTAGTCTTTGCACTATCTTCTACAGCTTTTACTCCACAAATATCTCTGACTGGTGATAATGCCATCGTCACTCTCACCCTCAGGCCCATTGTCTTGAGTAACAAAATATTAACAGTTTCATCTAAAAAACATCTACAAAATATGTCTCTATCTGACATAACAAACAACTAATCGATTATCTCATCATAACTTGCCTCAACTACTGCAACTCGCTTCTTTCTGTCCTCCCCATCACCCATCTGTCTTTACTGCAATAATATACCATTCTCAATGTGCAGTGTCTGTAGCTCCTCTCTGTCAATCTCTCCACTAGCTTCCCATAGCCTCTAGAATAACATTTGAAATCATGATCCCTTAACAGTGCACCCCTTATATCTCTTCTCTTGTCTTACAATTAGTGATGTCCCGAACAGTTCGCCAGAGAACTATTTGCGGCGATTTACGCATGTTCGCGTTCGCCACGAACGGCGAACATATGCGCTTTTCGGTCCGCCCCCTATTCTTTATCATTGAGGAAACTTTGACCCTGCACATCACAGTCAGCACATTCCAACCAATCAGCAGCATACACTCCCTTCCAGAGCCTTCCATATGTATGACAGCCTCCATTTTAGAATCATTCTGTAGCTGCATTCGTGGAGAGAGGATAAATATTATACCTGCTCTATATTTGATAGGGAAATAGATAGCTAGGCTGTGTATTTAGCTTTAACTACACACCTAAAGGACTCCTTTGATATCTGCTGCAAACACAGTAACACAAAAAGCCCTTTTTAGGGCTAGAACATCATTTATTTGATTTTATTATTTTTTTCTGCTGATTTAATAGGGAAACAGATAGCCAGGCTGTGTATTTAGCTCTAACTACACACCTGAAAGACTCCTTTGATTTCTGCTGCAAGGACAGCAACCCAAAAAGCCATTTTTATTTTATCTTATTACTTTTTCTGTGTAATCTAATTGCATATGCCAGCCTGCTAGCGTGTGTGTGAGGCCTATTGCATCTACTCTGTCAACTTTTGCCAGTGCACAGTGACACTCATATCTAGTGCCACCGTAGTGTGCAGTGAAATAAAACAACCCTTTTTTTACTGTAATCAATTGAATATCAGTAGCCTGCCTAAAGGCGTGTGTGTGTGAGGCCTATTGCATCTAGTCTGCCAACTTTTGCCAGTGCACAGTGACACTCATATCTGGTGTCACAGTAGCTTGCAGTGAAATAAAACAATCCTTTTTTTACTGTAATCGATTGAATATCAGTAGCCTGCCTAAAGGCGTGTGTGTGTGGCCTATTGCATCTAGTCTGCCAACTTTTGCCAGTGCGCTGTGACACTCATTTCTGGTGTCACAGTAGCTTGCAGTGAAATAAAACAACCCTTTTTTTACTGTTACCATATAAATATCAGTTGCCTGCCTAAAGGCGTGTGTGTGAGGCCTATTGCATCTAGTCTGCCAACTTTTGCCTGTGCCCAGTGACACTCATATCTAGTGCCACCGTAGTGTGTAGTGAAATAAAACAACCCTTTTTTTAATGTAATCGATTGAGTATCAGTAGCCTGCCTACAGGCGTGTGTGTGAGGCCTATTGCATCTAGTCTGCCAACTTTTGCCAGTGCCCAGTGACACTCATATCTAGTGCCACCTTAGTGTGCAGTGAAATAAAACAACCCTTTTTTTTACTGTAACCATATAAATATCAGTTGCCTGCCTAAAGGCGTGTGTGTGAGGCCTATTGCATCTAGTCTGCTAACTTTTGCCTGTGCGCAGTGACACTCATATCTAGTGCCACCATAGTGTGCAGTGAAATAAAACAACCCTTTTTTTACTGTAATCGATTGAATATCATTAGCCTGCCTACAGGCATGTGTGTGAGGCCCATTGCATCTAGTCTTCCAACTTTTGCCAATGCCCAGTGACACTAATATCTAGTGCCACCGTAGTGTGAAGGGAAATAAAACAACACTTTTTTTACTGTAATCGATTGAATATCAGTAGCCTGCCTACAGGCGTGTGTGTGAGGCCAATTGCATCTAGTCTGCCACTTTTTGCCAGTGCCCAGTGACAATCATATCTAGTGCCACCGTAGTGTGCAGTGAAATAAAACAACCCTTTTTTTACTGTAATCAATTGAATATCAGTACCCTGCTTACAGGCGTGTGTGTGAGGCCTATTGCATATAGTCTGCCAAATTTAGCCAGTGCCCAGTGACACTCATATCTAGTGTCACAGTAGTGTGCTTTGAAATAAAACAACCCTTTTTTACTGTAACAATATAAATATCAGTTGCCTGCCTAAAGGCGTGAGTGTGAGGCCTATTGCATGTAGTCTGCTAACTTTTGCAAGTGCCCAGTGACACTCATATCTGGTGTCACAGTAGCTTGCAGTGAAATAACCAACCCTTTTTTTACTGAAATCGATTGAATATCAGTAGCCTGCCTAAAGGCGTGTGTGTGAGGCCTATTGCATCTAGTCTGCCAACTTTTGCCAGTGCACAGTGACACTCATATCTGGTGTCACAGTAGCTTGCAGTGAAATAAAACAACCCTTTTTTTACTGTAATCGATTGAATATCAGTAGCCTGCCTAACGGCGTGTGTGTGAGGCCTATTGCATCTAGTCTGCTAAATTTTGCCAGTGCACAGTGACACTCATATCTAGTGCCACCTTAGTGTGCAGTGAAATAAAACAAGCCTTTTTTTTACTGTAATCGATTGAATATCAGTAGCCTGCCTAAAGGCGTGTGTGAGGCCTATTGCATCTAGTCTGCCAACTTTTGCCAGTGCACAATGACACTCATATCTGGTGTCACAGTAGCTTGCAGTGAAATAAAACAAACCTTTTTTTACTGTAATCGATTGAATATCAGTAGCCTGCCTAAAGGCTTGTGTGTGCGGCCTATTGCATCTAGTCTGCCAACTTTTGCCTGTGCACAATGACACTCATATCTAGTGCCACCGTAGTGTGAAGGGAAATTGAACAACACTTTTTTTACTCTAATCGATTGAATATCAGTAGCCTGCCTAAAGGCGTGTGTGTGAGGCCTATTGCATCTAGTCTGCCAACTTTTGCCAGTGCCCAGTGACACTCATATCTAGTGCCACCGTAGTGTGCAGTTATATAAAACAACCCTTTTTTTACTGTAATCAATTGAATATCAGTAGCCTGCCTAAAGGCGTGTGTGTGAGGCCTATTGCATCTAGTCTGCCAACTTTTGCCAGTGCCCAGTGACACTCATATCTAGTGTCACAGTAGTGTGCAGTGAAATAAAACAACCCTTTTCTTACTGTAACCATATAAATATCAGTTGCCTGCCTAAGGGCGTGAATGTGAGGCCTATTGCATCTAGTCTGCTAACTTTTGCAAATGCCCAGTGACACTCATCTCTGGTGTCACAGTAGCTTGCAGTGAAATAACCAATCATTTTTTTACTGAAATCGATTGAATATCAGTAGCCTGCCTAAAGGCGTGTGTGTGAGGCCTATTGCATCTAGTCTGCCAACTTTTGCCAGTGCCCAGTGACACTCATATCTAGTGTCACAGTAGTGTGCAGTGAAATAAAACAACCCTTTTTTTACTGTAACCATATAAATATCAGTTGCCTGCCTAAAGGGCGTGAGTGTGAGGCCTATTGCATCTAGTCTGCCAACTTTTGCCAGTGCACAGTGACACTCATATCTGGTGTCACAGTAGTTTGCAGTGAAATAAAACAACCCTTTTTTTACTGTAATCGATTGAATATCAGTAGCCTGCCTAAAGGCGTGTGTGTGAGGCCTATTGCATCTAGTCTGCTAACTTTTGCCAGTGCACAGTGACACTCATATCTAGTGCCACCTTAGTGTGCAGTGAAATAAAACAACCCTTTTTTTTACTGTAATCGATTAAATATCAGTAGCCTGCCTAAAGGCGTGTGTGAGGCCTATTGCATCTAGTCTGCCAACTTTTGCCAGTGCACAATGACACTCATATCTGGTGTCACAGTAGTGTGCAGTGAAATAAAATAACCCTTTTTTTACTGTAATCGATTGAATATCAGTAGCCTGCCTAAAGGCGTGTGTGTGAGGCCTATTGCATCTAGTCTGCCAACTTTTGCCAGTGCACAGTGACACTCATATCTGGTGTCACAGTAGCTTGCAGTGAAATAAAACAACCCTTTTTTTACTGTAATCGATTGAATATCAGTAGCCTGCCTAACGGCGTGTGTGTGAGGCCTATTGCATCTAGTCTGCTAAATTTTGCCAGTGCACAGTGACACTCATATCTAGTGCCACCTTAGTGTGCAGTGAAATAAAACAAGCCTTTTTTTTTACTGTAATCGATTGAATATCAGTAGCCTGCCTAAAGGCGTGTGTGAGGCCTATTGCATCTAGTCTGCCAACTTTTGCCAGTGCACAATGACACTCATATCTGGTGTCACAGTAGCTTGCAGTGAAATAAAACAAACCTTTTTTTACTGTAATCGATTGAATATCAGTAGCCTGCCTAAAGGCTTGTGTGTGCGGCCTATTGCATCTAGTCTGCCAACTTTTGCCTGTGCACAATGACACTCATATCTAGTGCCACCGTAGTGTGAAGGGAAATTGAACAACACTTTTTTTACTCTAATCGATTGAATATCAATAGCCTGCCTAAAGGCGTGTGTGTGAGGCCTATTGCATCTAGTCTGCCAACTTTTGCCAGTGCCCAGTGACACTCATATCTAGTGCCACCGTAGTGTGCAGTTATATAAAACAACCCTTTTTTTACTGTAATCAATTGATTATCAGTAGCCTGCCTACAGGCGTGTGTGTGAGGCCTATTGCATCTAGTCTGCCAACTTTTGCCAGTGCCCAGTGACACTCATATCTAGTGTCACAGTAGTGTGCAGTGAAATAAAACAACCCTTTTCTTACTGTAACCATATAAATATCAGTTGCCTGCCTAAGGGCGTGAATGTGAGGCCTATTGCATCTAGTCTGCTAACTTTTGCAAATGCCCAGTGACACCCATCTCTGGTGTCACAGTAGCTTGCAGTGAAATAACCAATCATTTTTTTACTGAAATCGATTGAATATCAGTAGCCTGCCTAAAGGCGTGTGTGTGAGGCCTATTGCATCTAGTCTGCCAACTTTTGCCAGTGCCCAGTGACACTCATATCTAGTGTCACAGTAGTGTGCAGTGAAATAAAACAACCCTTTTTTTACTGTAACCATATAAATATCAGTTGCCTGCCTAAAGGGCGTGAGTGTGAGGCCTATTGCATCTAGTCTGCCAACTTTTGCCAGTGCACAGTGACACTCATATCTGGTGTCACAGTAGTTTGCAGTGAAATAAAACAACCCTTTTTTTACTGTAATCGATTGAATATCAGTAGCCTGCCTAAAGGCGTGTGTGTGAGGCCTATTGCATCTAGTCTGCTAACTTTTGCCAGTGCACAGTGACACTCATATCTAGTGCCACCTTAGTGTGCAGTGAAATAAAACAACCCTTTTTTTTACTGTAATCGATTAAATATCAGTAGCCTGCCTAAAGGCGTGTGAGGCCTATTGCATCTAGTCTGCCAACTTTTGCCAGTGCACAATGACACTCATATCTGGTGTCACAGTAGTGTGCAGTGAAATAAAATAACCCTTTTTTTACTGTAATCGATTGAATATCAGTAGCCTGCCTAAAGGCGTGTGTGTGAGGCCTATTGCATCTAGTCTGCCAACTTTTGCCAGTGCACAGTGACACTCATATCTGGTGTCACAGTAGCTTGCAGTGAAATAAAAGAACCCTTTTTTTACTGTAATCAATTGAATATCAGTAGCCTGCCTACAGGCGTGTGTGTGAGGCCTATTGCATCTAGTCTGCCAACTTTTGCCAGTGCACAATGACACTCATATCTAGTGCCACCGTAGTGTGAAGGGAAATTAAACAACACTTTTTTTACTGTAATCGATTGAATATCAGTAGCCTGCCTAAAGGCGTGTGTGTGAGGCCTATTGTATCTAGTCTGCCAACTTTTGCCAGTGCCCAGTGACACTCATATCTAGTGCCACCGTAGTGTGCAGTGATATAAAACAAACCTTTTTTTACTGTAATCAATTGAATATCAGTAGCCTGCCTAAAGGCTTGTGTGTGAGGCCTATTGCATCTAGTCTGCCAACTTTTGCCAGTGCCCAGTGACACTCATATCTAGTGTCACAGTAGTGTGCAGTGAAATAAAACAACCCTTTTCTTACTGTAAACATATAAATATCAGTTGCCTGCCTAAGGGCGTGAATGTGAGACCTATTGCATCTAGTCTGCTAACTTTTGCAAATGCCCAGTGACACTCATCTCTGGTGTCACAGTAGCTTGCAGTGAAATAACCAATCATTTTTTTACTGAAATCGATTGAATATCAGTAGCCTGCCTAAAGGCGTGTGTGTGAGGCCTATTGCATCTAGTCTGCCAACTTTTGCCAGTGCACAGTGACACTCATATCTAGTGCCACCTTAGTGTGCAGTGAAATAAAACAACCCTTTTTTTACTGTAATCGATTGAATATCAGTAGCCTGCCTAAAGGCTTGTGTGTGAGGCCTATTGCATCTAGTCTGCCAACTTTTGCCAGTGCACAATGACACTCATATCTAGTGCCACCGTAGTGTGAAGGGAAATTAAACAACACTTTTTTTACTGTAATCGATTGAATATCAGTAGCCTGCCTAAAGGCGTGTGTGTGAGGCCTATTGCATCTAGTCTGCCAACTTTTGCCAGTGCCCAGTGACAATCATATCTAGTGCCACCGTAGTGTGCAGTGAAATAAAACAACCCTTTTTTTACTGTAATCAATTGAATATCAGTACCCTGCTTACAGGCGTGTGTGTGAGGCCTATTGCATATAGTCTGCAAAATTTAGCCAGTGCCCAGTGACACTCATATCTAGTGCCACCGTAGTGTGAAGGGAAATTAAACAACACTTTTTTTACTATAATCGATTGAATATCAGTAGCCTGCCTACAGGCGTGTGTGTGAGGCCTATTGCATCTAGTCTGCCAAATGTTGCCAGTGCCCAGTGACACTCATATCTAGTGTCACAGTAGTGTGCAGTGAAATAAAACAACCCTTTTTTTACTGTAACAATATAAATATCAGTTGCCTGCCTAAAGGCGTGAGTGTGAGGCCTATTGCGTGTAGTCTGCTAACTTTTGCAAGTGCCCAGTGACACTCATATCTGGTGTCACAGTAGCTTGCAGTGAAATAACCAACCCTTTTTTTACTGAAATCGATGGAATATCAGTAGCCTGCCTAAAGGCGTGTGTGTGAGGCCTATTGCATCTAGTCTGCTAAATTTTGCCAGTGCACAGTGACACTCATATCTAGTGCCACCTTAGTGTGCAGTGAAATAAAACAAGCCTTTTTTTACTGTAATCGATTGAATATCAGTAGCCTGCCTAAAGGCGTGTGTGAGGCCTATTGCATCTAGTCTGCCAACTTTTGCCAGTGCACAGTGACACTCATATCTAGTGCCACCTTAGTGTGCAGTGAAATAAAACAACCCTTTTTTTACTGTAATCGATTGAATATCAGTAGCCTGCCTAAAGGCGTGTGTGTGAGGCCTATTGCATCTAGTCTGCTAACTTTTGCCAGTGCACAGTGACACTCATATCTAGTGCCACCTTAGTGTGCAGTGAAATAAAACAACCCTTTTTTTTACTGTAATCGATTGAATATCAGTAGCCTGCCTAAAGGCGTGTGTGAGGCCTATTGCATCTAGTCTGCCAACTTTTGCCAGTGCACAATGACACTCATATCTGGTGTCACAGTAGTGTGCAGTGAAATAAAACAACCCTTTTTTTACTGAAATCGATTGAATATCAGTAGCCTGCCTAAAGGCGTGAGTGTGAGGCCTATTGCATGTAGTCTGCTAACTTTTGCAAGTGCCCAGTGACACTCATATCTAGTGCCACCTTAGTGTGCAGTGAAATAAAACAAGCCTTTTTTTACTGTAATCGATTGAATATCAGTAGCCTGCCTAAAGGCGTGTGTGAGGCCTATTGCATCTAGTCTGCCAACTTTTGCCAGTGCAAAATGACACTCATATCTGGTGTCACAGTAGCTTGCAGTGAAATAAAACAAACCTTTTTTTACTGTAATCGATTGAATACCAGTAGCCTGCCTAAAGGCTTGTGTGTGAGGCCTATTGCATCTAGTCTGCCAACTTTTGCCTGTGCACAATGACACTCATATCTAGTGCCACCGTAGTGTGAAGGGAAATTGAACAACACTTTTTTTACTCTAATCGATTGAATATCAGTAGCCTGCCTAAAAGCGTGTGTGTGAGGCCTATTGCATCTATTCTGCCAACTTTTGCCAGTGCCCAGTGACACTCATATCTAGTGCCACCGTAGTGTGCAGTGATATAAAACAACCCTTTTTTTACTGTAATCAATTGAATATCAGTAGCCTGCCTAAAGGCGTGTGTGTGAGGCCTATTGCATCTAGTCTGCCAACTTTTGCCAGTGCCCAGTGACACTCATATCTAGTGTCACAGTAGTGTGCAGTGAAATAAAACAACCCTTTTTTTACTGAAATCGATTAAATATCAGTAGCCTGCCTAAAGGCGTGTGTGTGAGGCCTATTGCATCTAGTCTGCTAACTTTTGCCAGTGCACAGTGACACTCATATCTGGTGTCACAGTAGCTTGCAGTGAAATAAAACAACCCTTTTTTTACTGTAATCGATTGAATATCAGTAGCCTGCCTAAAGGCGTGTGTGTGAGGCCTATTGCATCTAGTCTGCTAACTTTTGCCAGTGCACAGTGACACTCATATCTGGTGTCACAGTAGCTTGCAGTGAAATAAAACAACCCTTTTTTTACTGTAATCGATTGAATATCAGTAGCCTGCCTAAAGGCGTGTGTGTGAGGCCTATTGCATCTAGTCTGCTAACTTTTGCCAGTGCACAGTGACACTCATATCTAGTGCCACCTTAGTGTGCAGTGAAATAAAACAAGCCTTTTTTTACTGTAATCGATTGAATATCAGTAGCCTGCCTAAAGGCGTGTGTGAGGCCTATTGCATCTAGTCTGCCAACTTTTGCCAGTGCAAAATGACACTCATATCTGGTATCTCAGTAGCTTGCAGTGAAATAAAACAAACCTTTTTTTACTGTAATTGATTGAATACCAGTAGCCTGCCTAAAGGCGTGTGTGAGGCCTATTGCATCTAGTCTGCCAACTTTTGCCTGTGCACAATCACACTCATATCTAGTGCCACCGTAGTGTGAAGGGAAATTGAACAACACTTTTTTTACTCTAATCGATTGAATATCAGTAGCCTGCCTAAAAGCGTGTGTGTGAGGCCTATTGCATCTACTCTGCCAACTTTTGCCAGTGCCCAGTGACACTCATATCTAGTGCCACCGTAGTGTGCAGTGATATAAAACAACCCTTTTTTTACTGTAATCAATTGAATATCAGTAGCCTGCCTAAAGGCGTGTGTGTGAGGCCTATTGCATCTAGTCTGCCAACTTTTGCCAGTGCCCAGTGACACTCATATCTAGTGTCACAGTAGTGTGCAGTGAAATAAAACAACCCTTTTTTTACTGAAATCGATTGAATATCAGTAGCCTGCCTAAAGGCGTGTGTGTGAGGCCTATTGCATCTAGTCTGCTAACTTTTGCCAGTGCACAGTGACACTCATATCTGGTGTCACAGTAGCTTGCAGTGAAATAAAACAACCCTTTTTTTACTGTAATCGATTGAATATCAGTAGCCTGCCTAAAGGCGTGTGTGTGAGGCCTATTGCATCTAGTCTGCTAACTTTTGCCAGTGCACAGTGACACTCATATCTGGTGTCACAGTAGCTTGCAGTGAAATAAAACAACCCTTTTTTTACTGTAATCGATTGAATATCAGTAGCCTGCCTAAAGGCGTGTGTGTGAGGCCTATTGCATCTAGTCTGCCAACTTTTGCCAGTGCCCAGTGACAATCATATCTAGTGTCACAGTAGTGTGCAGTGAAATAAAACAACCCTTTTTTACTGTAACAATATAAATATCAGTTGCCTGCCTAAAGGCGTGTGTGAGGCCTATTGCATCTAGTCTGCCAACTTTTGCCAGTGCACAATGACACTCATATCTGGTGTCACAGTAGCTTGCAGTGAAATAAAACAAACCTTTTTTTACTGTAATCGATTGAATATCAGTAGCCTGCCTAAAGGCTTGTGTGTGAGGCCTATTGCATCTAGTCTGCCAACTTTTGCCTGTGCACAATGACACTCATATCTGGTGTCACCGTAGTGTGAAGGGAAATTGAACAACACTTTTTTTAGTCTAATCGATTGAATATCAGGAGCCTGCCTAAAAGCGTGTGTGTGAGGCCTATTGCATCTAGTCTGCCAACTTTTGCCAGTGCCCAGTGACACTCATATCTAGTGCCACCGTAGTGTGCAGTGAAATAAAACAACCCTTTTTTTTATGTAATCAATTGAATATCAGTAGCCTGCCTACAGGCATGTGTGTGAGGCCTATTGCATCTAGTCTGCCAACTTTTGCCAGTGCCCAGTGACACTCATATCTAGTGTCACAGTAGTGTGCAGTGAAATAAAACAACCCTTTTTTTACTGTAACCATATAAATATCAGTTGCCTGCCTAAAGGGCGTGAGTGTGAGGCCTATTGCATCTAGTCTGCTAACTTTTGCAAGTGCCCAGTGACACTCATATCTGGTGTCACAGTAGCTTGCAGTGAAATAACCAACCCTTTTTTTACTGAAATCGATTGAATATCAGTAGCCTGCCTAAAGGCGTGTGTGTGAGGCCTATTGCATCTAGTCTGCCAACTTTTGCCAGTGCACAGTGACACTCATATCTGGTGTCACAGTAGCTTGCAGTGAAATAAAACAACCCTTTTTTTACTGTAATTGATTGAATATCAGTAGCCTGCCTAAAGGCGTGTGTTTGAGGCCTATTGCATCTAGTCTGCTAACTTTTGCCAGTGCACAGTGACACTCATATCTAGTGCCACCTTAGTGTGCAGTGAAATAAAACAACCCTTTTTTTTACTGTAATCGATTGAATATCAGTAGCCTGCCTAAAGGCGTGTGTGAGGCCTATTGCATCTAGTCTGCCAACTTTTGCCAGTGCACAATGACACTCATATCTGGTGTCACAGTAGTGTGCAGTGAAATAAAACAACCCTTTTTTTACTGTAATCGATTGAATATCAGTAGCCTGCCTAAAGGCGTGAGTGTGAGGCCTATTGCATGTAGTCTGCTAACTTTTGCAAGTGCCCAGTGACACTCATATCTGGTGTCACAGTAGCTTGCAGTGAAATAACCAACCCTTTTTTTACTGAAATCGATTGAATATCAGTAGCCTGCCTAAAGGCGTGTGTGTGAGGCCTATTGCATCTAGTCTGCCAACTTTTGCCAGTGCACAATGACACTCATATCTAGTGCCACCGTAGTGTGAAGGGAAATTGAACAACACTTTTTTTACTCTAATCGATTGAATATCAGGAGCCTGCCTAAAAGCGTGTGTGTGAGGCCTATTGCATCTAGTCTGCCAACTTTTGCCAGTGCCCAGTGACACTCATATCTAGTGCCACCGTAGTGTGCAGTGAAATAAAACAACCCTTTTTTTAATGTAATCAATTGAATATCAGTAGCCTGCCTACAGGCATGTGTGTGAGGCCTATTGCATCTAGTCTGCCAACTTTTGCCAGTGCCCAGTGACACTCATATCTAGTGTCACAGTAGTGTGCAGTGAAATAAAACAACCCTTTTTTTACTGTAACCATATAAATATCAGTTGCCTGCCTAAAGGGATTGAGTGTGAGGCCTATTGCATCTAGTCTGCTAACTTTTGCAAGTGCCCAGTGACACTCATATCTGGTGTCACAGTAGCTTGCAGTGAAATAACCAACCCTTTTTTTACTGAAATCGATTGAATATCAGTAGCCTGCCTAAAGGCGTGTGTGTGAGGCCTATTGCATCTAGTCTGCCAACTTTTGCCAGTGCACAGTGACACTCATATCTGGTGTCACAGTAGCTTGCAGTGAAATAAAACAACCCTTTTTTTACTGTAATCGATTGAATATCAGTAGCCTGCCTAAAGGCGTGTGTGTGAGGCCTATTGCATCTAGTCTGCTAACTTTTGCCAGTGCACAGTGACACTCATATCTAGTGCCACCTTAGTGTGCAGTAAAATAAAACAACCCTTTTTTTTACTGTAATCGATTGAATATCAGTAGCCTGCCTAAAGGCGTGTGTGAGGCCTATTGCATCTAGTCTGCCAACTTTTGCCAGTGCACAATGACACTCATGTCTGGTGTCACAGTAGTGTGCAGTGAAATAAAACAACCCTTTTTTTACTGTAATCGATTGAATATCAGTAGCCTGCCTAAAGGCGTGAGTGTGAGGCCTATTGCATGTAGTCTGCTAACTTTTGCAAGTGCCCAGTGACACTCATATCTGGTGTCACAGTAGCTTGCAGTGAAATAACCAACCCTTTTTTTACTGAAATCGATTGAATATCAGTAGCCTGCCTAAAGGCGTGTGTGTGAGGCCTATTGCATCTAGTCTGCCAACTTTTGCCAGTGCACAATGACACTCATATCTAATGCCACCGTAGTGTGAAGGGAAATTGAACAACACTTTTTTTACTCTAATCGATTGAATATCAGGAGCCTGCCTAAAAGCGTGTGTGTGAGGCCTATTGCATCTAGTCTGCCAACTTTTGCCAGTGCCCAGTGACACTCATATCTAGTGCCACCGTAGTGTGCAGTGAAATAAAACAACCCTTTTTTTAATGTAATCAATTGAATATCAGTAGCCTGCCTACAGGCATGTGTGTGAGGCCTATTGCATCTAGTCTGCCAACTTTTGCCAGTGCCCAGTGACACTCATATCTAGTGTCACAGTAGTGTGCAGTGAAATAAAACAACCCTTTTTTTACTGTAACCATATAAATATCAGTTGCCTGCCTAAAGGGCGTGAGTGTGAGGCCTATTGCATCTAGTCTGCTAACTTTTGCAAGTGCCCAGTGACACTCATATCTGGTGTCACAGTAGCTTGCAGTGAAATAACCAACCCTTTTTTTACTGAAATCGATTGAATATCAGTAGCCTGCCTAAAGGCGTGTGTGTGAGGCCTATTGCATCTAGTCTGCCAACTTTTGCCAGTGCACAGTGACACTCATATCTGGTGTCACAGTAGCTTGCAGTGAAATAAAACAACCCTTTTTTTACTGTAATCGATTGAATATCAGTAGCCTGCCTAAAGGCGTGTGTGTGAGGCCTATTGCATCTAGTCTGCTAACTTTTGCCAGTGCACAGTGACACTCATATCTAGTGCCACCTTAGTGTGCAGTGAAATAAAACAACCCTTTTTTTTACTGTAATCGATTGAATATCAGTAGCCTGCCTAAAGGCGTGTGTGAGGCCTATTGCATCTAGTCTGCCAACTTTTGCCAGTGCACAATGACACTCATATCTGGTGTCACAGTAGTGTGCAGTGAAATAAAACAACCCTTTTTTTACTGTAATCGATTGAATATCAGTAGCCTGCCTAAAGGCGTGAGTGTGAGGCCTATTGCATGTAGTCTGCTAACTTTTGCAAGTGCCCAGTGACACTCATATCTGGTGTCACAGTAGCTTGCAGTGAAATAACCAACCCTTTTTTTACTGAAATCGATTGAATATCAGTAGCCTGCCTAAAGGCGTGTGTGTGAGGCCTATTGCATCTAGTCTGCCAACTTTTGCCAGTGCACAGTGACACTCATATCTGGTGTCACAGTAGCTTGCAGTGAAATAAAACAACCCTTTTTTTACTGTAATCGATTGAATATCAGTAGCCTGCCTAAAGGCGTGTGTGTGAGGCCTATTGCATCTAGTCTGCTAAATTTTGCCAGTGCACAGTGACACTCATATCTAGTGCCACCTTAGTGTGCAGTGAAATAAAACAAGCCTTTTTTTACTGTAATCGATTGAATATCAGTAGCCTGCCTAAAGGCGTGTGTGAGGCCTATTGCATCTAGTCTGCCAACTTTTGCCAGTGCACAATGACACTCATATCTGGTGTCACAGTAGCTTGCAGTGAAATAAAACAACCCTTTTTTTACTGTAATCGATTGAATACCAGTAGCCTACTTAAAGGCTTGTGTGTGAGGCCTATTGCATCTAGTCTGCCAACTTTTGCCTGTGCACAATGACACTCATATCTAGTGCCACCGTAGTGTGAAGGGAAATTGAACAACACTTTTTTTACTCTAATCGATTGAATATCAGTAGCCTGCCTAAAAGCGTGTGTGTGAGGCCTATTGCATCTAGTCTGCCAACTTTTGCCAGTGCCCAGTGACACTCATATCTAGTGCCACCGTAGTGTGCAGTGATATAAAACAACCCTTTTTTTACTGTAATCAATTGAATATCAGTAGCCTGCCTAAAGGCGTGTGTGTGAGGCCTATTGCATCTAGTCTGCCAACTTTTGCCAGTGCCCAGTGACACTCATATCTAGTGTCACAGTAGTGTGCAGTGAAATAAAACAACCCTTTTTTTTACTGTAACCATATAAATATCAGTTGCCTGCCTAAAGGGCGTGAGTGTGAGGCCTATTGCATGTAGTCTGCTAACTTTTGCAAGTGCCCAGTGACACTCATATCTGGTGTCACAGTAGCTTGCATTGAAATAACCAACCCTTTTTTTACTGAAATCGATTGAATATCAGTAGCCTGCCTAAAGGCGTGTGTGTGAGGCCTATTGCATCTAGTCTGCCAACTTTTGCCAGTGCCCAGTGACACTTATATCTGGTGTCACAGTAGCTTGCAGTGAAATAAAACAACCCTTTTTTTACTGAAATCGATTGAATATCAGTAGCCTGCCTAAAGGCGTGTGTTTGAGGCCTATTGCATCTAGTCTGCCAACTTTTGCCAGTGCACAGTGACACTCATATCTGGTGTCACAGTAGCTTGCAGTGAAATAAAACAACCCTTTTTTTACTGTAATCGATTGAATATCAGTTGCCTGCCTAAAGGCGTGTGTGTGAGGCCTATTGCATCTAGTCTGCTAACTTTTTCCAGTGCACAGTGACACTCATATCTAGTGCCACCTTAGTGTGCAGTGAAATAAAACAACCCTTTTTTTACTGTAATCAATTGAATATCAGTAGCCTGCCTAAAGGCTTGTGTGTGAGGCCTATTGCATCTAGTGTGCCAACTTTTGCCATTGCACAATGACACTCATATCTGGTGTCACAGTAGCTTGCAGTGAAATAAAACAACCCTTTTTTTACTGTAATCGATTGAATATCAGTAGCCTGCCTACAGGCGTGTGTGTGAGGCCTATTGCATCTAGTCTGCCAACTTTTGCCAGTGCACAGTGACACTCATATCTAGTGCCACCGTAGTGTGAAGGGAAATTAAACAACACTTTTTTTACTGTAATCGATTGAATATCAGTAGCCTGCCTAAAGGCGTGTGTGTGAGGCCTATTGCATCTAGTCTGCCAACTTTTGCCAGCGCCCAGTGACACTCATATCTAGTGCCACCGTAGTGTGCAGTGATATAAAACAACCCTTTTTTTACTGTAATCAATTGAATATCAGTAGCCTGCCTAAAGTCGTGTGTGTGAGGCCTATTGCATCTAGTCTGCCAACTTTTGCCAGTGCACAGTGACACTCATATCTGGTGTCACAGTAGCTTGCAGTGAAATAAAACAACCCTTTTTTTACTGTAATCAATTGAATATCAGTAGCCTGCCTAAAGGCGTGTGTGTGAGGCCTATTGCATCTAGTCTGCTAACTTTTGCCAGTGCACAGTGACACTCATATCTAGTGCCACCTTAGTGTGCAGTGAAATAAAACAACCCTTTTTTTTACTGTAATCGATAGAATATCAGTAGCCTGCCTAAAGGCGTGTGTGAGGCCTATTGCATCTAGTCTGCCAACTTTTGCCAGTGCACAATGACACTCATATCTAGTGCAACCGTAGTGTGGAGGGAAATAAAACAACCCTTTTTTTACTGTAATCGATTGAATATCAGTAGCCTGCCTAAAGGCGTGTGTGTGAGGCCTATTGCATCTAGTCTGCTAACTTTTGCCAGTGCCCAGTGACACTCATATCTAGTGCCACCGTAGTGTGCAGTGAAATAACCAACCCTTTTTTTACTGAAATCGATTGAATATCAGTAGCCTGCCTAAAGGCGTGTGTGTGAGGCCTATTGCATCTAGTCTGCCAACTTTTGCCAGTGCACAGTGACACTCATATCTGGTGTCACAGTAGCTTGCAGTGAAATAAAAGAACCCTTTTTTTACTGTAATCGATTGAATATCAGTAGCCTGCCTAAAGGCGTGTGTGTGAGGCCTATTGCATCTAGTCTGCTAAATTTTGCCAGTGCACAGTGACACTCATATCTAGTGCCACAGTAGTGTGCAGTGAAATAAAACAACCCTTTTTTACTGTAACAATATAAATATCAGTTGCCTGCCTAAAGGCGTGAGTGTGAGGCCTATTGCATGTAGTCTGCTAACTTTTGCAAGTGCCCAGTGACACTCATATCTAGTGCCACCTTAGTGTGCAGTGAAATAAAACAAGCCTTTTTTTACTGTAATCGATTGAATATCAGTAGCCTGCCTAAAGGCGTGTGTGAGGCCTATTGCATCTAGTCTGCCAACTTTTGCCAGTGCACAATGACAGTCATATCTGGTGTCACAGTAGCTTGCAGTGAAATAAAACAAACCTTTTTTTACTGTAATCGATTGAATATCAGTAGCCTGCCTAAAGGCTTGTGTGTGAGGCCTATTGCATCTAGTCTGCCAACTTTTGCCTGTGCACAATGACACTCATATCTGGTGTCACCGTAGTGTGAAGGGAAATTGAACAACACTTTTTTTAGTCTAATCGATTGAATATCAGGAGCCTGCCTAAAAGCGTGTGTGTGAGGCCTATTGCATCTAGTCTGCCAACTTTTGCCAGTGCCCAGTGACACTCATATCTAGTGCCACCGTAGTGTGCAGTGAAATAAAACAACCCTTTTTTTTATGTAATCAATTGAATATCAGTAGCCTGCCTACAGGCATGTGTGTGAGGCCTATTGCATCTAGTCTGCCAACTTTTGCCAGTGCACAGTGACACTCATATCTGGTGTCACAGTAGTGTGCAGTGAAATAAAACAACCCTTTTTTTACTGTAACCATATAAATATCAGTTGCCTGCCTAAAGGGCGTGAGTGTGAGGCCTATTGCATCTAGTCTGCTAACTTTTGCAAGTGCCCAGTGACACTCATATCTGGTGTCACAGTAGCTTGCAGTGAAATAACCAACCCTTTTTTTACTGAAATCGATTGAATATCAGTAGCCTGCCTAAAGGCGTGTGTGTGAGGCCTATTGCATCTAGTCTGCCAACTTTTGCCAGTGCACAGTGACACTCATATCTGGTGTCACAGTAGCTTGCAGTGAAATAAAACAACCCTTTTTTTACTGTAATCGATTGAATATCAGTAGCCTGCCTAAAGGCGTGTGTGTGAGGCCTATTGCATCTAGTCTGCTAACTTTTGCCAGTGCACAGTGACACTCATATCTAGTGCCACCTTAGTGTGCAGTAAAATAAAACAACCCTTTTTTTTACTGTAATCGATTGAATATCAGTAGCCTGCCTAAAGGCGTGTGTGAGGCCTATTGCATCTAGTCTGCCAACTTTTGCCAGTGCACAATGACACTCATGTCTGGTGTCATAGTAGTGTGCAGTGAAATAAAACAACCCTTTTTTTACTGTAATCGATTGAATATCAGTAGCCTGCCTAAAGGCGTGAGTGTGAGGCCTATTGCATGTAGTCTGCTAACTTTTGCAAGTGCCCAGTGACACTCATATCTGGTGTCACAGTAGCTTGCAGTGAAATAACCAACCCTTTTTTTACTGAAATCGATTGAATATCAGTAGCCTGCCTAAAGGCGTGTGTGTGAGGCCTATTGCATCTAGTCTGCCAACTTTTGCCAGTGCACAATGACACTCATATCTAGTGCCACCGTAGTGTGAAGGGAAATTGAACAACACTTTTTTTAGTCTAATCGATTGAATATCAGGAGCCTGCCTAAAAGCGTGTGTGTGAGGCCTATTGTATCTAGTCTGCCAACTTTTGCCAGTGCCCAGTGACACTCATATCTAGTGCCACCGTAGTGTGCAGTGAAATAAAACAACCCTTTTTTTAATGTAATCAATTGAATATCAGTAGCCTGCCTACAGGCATGTGTGTGAGGCCTATTGTATCTAGTCTGCCAACTTTTGCCAGTGCACAGTGACACTCATATCTGGTGTCACAGTAGCTTGCAGTGAAATAAAACAACCCTTTTTTTACTGTAATCAATTGAATATCAGTAGCCTGCCTAAAGGCGTGTGTGTGAGGCCTATTGCATCTAGTCTGCCAACTTTTGCCAGTGCCCAGTGACACTCATATCTAGTGTCACAGTAGTGTGCAGTGAAATAAAACAACCCTTTTTTTACTGTAACCATATAAATATCAGTTGCCTGCCTAAAGGGCGTGAGTGTGAGGCCTATTGCATCTAGTCTGCTAACTTTTGCAAGTGCCCAGTGACACTCATATCTGGTGTCACAGTAGCTTGCAGTGAAATAACCAACCCTTTTTTTACTGAAATCGATTGAATATCAGTAGCCTGCCTAAAGGCGTGTGTGTGAGGCCTATTGCATCTAGTCTGCCAACTTTTGCCAGTGCACAGTGACACTCATATCTGGTGTCACAGTAGCTTGCAGTGAAATAAAACAACCCTTTTTTTACTGTAATCGATTGAATATCAGTAGCCTGCCTAAAGGCGTGTGTGTGAGGCCTATTGCATCTAGTCTGCTAACTTTTGCCAGTGCACAGTGACACTCATATCTAGTGCCACCTTAGTGTGCAGTGAAATAAAACAACCCTTTTTTTTACTGTAATCGATTGAATATCAGTAGCCTGCCTAAAGGCGTGTGTGAGGCCTATTGCATCTAGTCTGCCAACTTTTGCCAGTGCACAATGACACTCATATCTGGTGTCACAGTAGTGTGCAGTGAAATAAAACAACCCTTTTTTTACTGTAATCGATTGAATATCAGTAGCCTGCCTAAAGGCGTGTGTGTGAGGCCTATTGCATGTAGTCTGCTAACTTTTGCAAGTGCCCAGTGACACTCATATCTGGTGTCACAGTAGCTTGCAGTGAAATAACCAACCCTTTTTTTACTGAAATCGATTGAATATCAGTAGCCTGCCTAAAGGCGTGTGTGTGAGGCCTATTGCATCTAGTCTGCCAACTTTTGCCAGTGCACAGTGACACTCATATCTGGTGTCACAGTAGCTTGCAGTGAAATAAAACAACCCTTTTTTTACTGTAATCGATTGAATATCAGTAGCCTGCCTAAAGGCGTGTGTGTGAGGCCTATTGCATCTAGTCTGCTAAATTTTGCCAGTGCACAGTGACACTCATATCTAGTGCCACCTTAGTGTGCAGTAAAATAAAACAAGCCTTTTTTTACTGTAATCGATTGAATATCAGTAGCCTGCCTAAAGGCGTGTGTGAGGCCTATTGCATCTAGTCTGCCAACTTTTGCCAGTGCACAATGACACTCATATCTGGTGTCACAGTAGCTTGCAGTGAAATAAAACAACCCTTTTTTTACTGTAATCGATTGAATACCAGTAGCCTACCTAAAGGCTTGTGTGTGAGGCCTATTGCATCTAGTCTGCCAACTTTTGCCTGTGCACAATGACACTCATATCTAGTGCCACCGTAGTGTGAAGGGAAATTGAACAACACTTTTTTTACTCTAATCGATTGAATATCAGTAGCCTGCCTAAAAGCGTGTGTGTGAGGCCTATTGCATCTAGTCTGCCAACTTTTGCCAGTGCCCAGTGACACTCATATCTAGTGCCATCGTAGTGTGCAGTGATATAAAACAACCCTTTTTTTACTGTAATCAATTGAATATCAGTAGCCTGCCTAAAGGCGTGTGTGTGAGGCCTTATGCATCTAGTCTGCTAACTTTTGCCAGTGCACAGTGACACTCATATCTAGTGCCACCTTAGTGTGCAGTGAAATAAAACAACCCTTTTTTTTACTGTAATCGATTGAATATCAGTAGCCTGCCTAAAGGCGTGTGTGAGGCCTATTGCATCTAGTCTGCCAACTTTTGCCAGTGCACAATGACACTCATATCTGGTGTCACAGTAGTGTGCAGTGAAATAAAACAACCCTTTTTTTACTGTAATCGATTGAATATCAGTAGCCTGCCTAAAGGCGTGAGTGTGAGGCCTATTGCATGTAGTCTGCTAACTTTTGCAAGTGCCCAGTGACACTCATATCTGGTGTCACAGTAGCTTGAAGTGAAATAACCAACCCTTTTTTTACTGAAATCGATTGAATATCAGTAGCCTGCCTAAAGGCGTGTGTGTGAGGCCTATTGCATCTAGTCTGCCAACTTTTGCCAGTGCACAGTGACACTCATATCTGGTGTCACAGTAGCTTGCAGTGAAATAAAACAACCCTTTTTTTACTGTAATCGATTGAATATCAGTAGCCTGCCTAAAGGCGTGTGTGTGAGGCCTATTGCATCTAGTCTGCTAAATTTTGCCAGTGCACAGTGACACTCATATCTAGTGCCACCTTAGTGTGCAGTAAAATAAAACAAGCCTTTTTTTACTGTAATCGATTGAATATCAGTAGCCTGCCTAAAGGCGTGTGTGAGGCCTATTGCATCTAGTCTGCCAACTTTTGCCAGTGCACAATGACACTCATATCTGGTGTCACAGTAGCTTGCAGTGAAATAAAACGACCCTTTTTTTACTGTAATCGATTGAATACCAGTAGCCTACCTAAAGGCTTGTGTGTGAGGCCTATTGCATCTAGTCTGCCAACTTTTGCCTGTGCACAATGACACTCATATCTAGTGCCACCGTAGTGTGAAGGGAAATTGAACAACACTTTTTTTACTCTAATCGATTGAATATCAGTAGCCTGCCTAAAAGCGTGTGTGTGAGGCCTATTGCATCTAGTCTGCCAACTTTTGCCAGTGCCCAGTGACACTCATATCTAGTGCCATCGTAGTGTGCAGTGATATAAAACAACCCTTTTTTTACTGTAATCAATTGAATATCAGTAGCCTGCCTAAAGGCGTGTGTGTGAGGCCTATTGCATCTAGTCTGCCAACTTTTGCCAGTGCCCAGTGACACTCATATCTGGTGTCACAGTAGCTTGCAGTGAAATAAAACAACCCTTTTTTTACTGTAATCGATTGAATATCAGTTGCCTGCCTAAAGGCGTGTGTGTGAGGCCTATTGCATCTAGTCTGCTAACTTTTTCCAGTGCACAGTGACACTCATATCTAGTGCCACCTTAGTGTGCAGTGAAATAAAACAACCCTTTTTTTACTGTAATCAATTGAATATCAGTAGCCTGCCTAAAGGCTTGTGTGTGAGGCCTATTGCATCTAGTGTGCCAACTTTTGCCATTGCACAATGACACTCATATCTGGTGTCACAGTAGCTTGCAGTGAAATAAAACAACCCTTTTTTTACTGTAATCGATTGAATATCAGTAGCCTGCCTACAGGCGTGTGTGTGAGGCCTATTGCATCTAGTCTGCCAACTTTTGCCAGTGCACAATGACACTCATATCTAGTGCCACCGTAGTGTGAAGGGAAATTAAACAACACTTTTTTTACTGTAATCGATTGAATATCAGTAGCCTGCCTAAAGGCGTGTGTGTGAGGCCTATTGCATCTAGTCTGCCAACTTTTGCCAGTGCCCAGTGACACTCATATCTAGTGCCACCGTAGTGTGCAGTGATATAAAACAACCATTTTTTTACTGTAATCAATTGAATATCAGTAGCCTGCCTAAAGTCGTGTGTGTGAGGCCTATTGCATCTAGTCTGCCAACTTTTGCCAGTGCCCAGTGACACTCATATCTAGTGCCACCGTAGTGTGCAGTGAAATAAAACAACCCTTTTTTTACTGTAATCAATTGAATATCAGTAGCCTGCCTAAAGGCTTGTGTGTGAGGCCTATTGCATCTAGTCTGCCAACTTTTGCCAGTGCAAAATGACACTCATATCTAGTGCCACCGTAGTGTGAAGGGAAATTAAACAACACATTTTTTACTGTAATCGATTGAATATCAATAGCCTGCCTAAAGGCGTGTGTGTGAGGCCTATTGCATCTAGTCTGCCAACTTTTGCCAGTGCCCAGTGACACTCATATCTAGTGCCACGGTAGTGTGCAGTTATATAAAACAACCCTTTTTTTACTGTAATCAATTGAATATCAGTAGCCTGCCTAAAGGCGTGTGTGTGAGGCCTATTGCATCTAGTCTGCCAACTTTTGCCAGTGCTCAGTGACACTCATATCTAGTGTCACAGTAGTGTGCAGTGAAATAAAACAACCCTTTTTTTACTGTAACCATATAAATATCAGTTGCCTGCCTAAAGGCGTGAATGTGAGGCCTATTGCATCTAGTCTGCTAACTTTTGCAAATGCCCAGTGACACTCATCTCTGGTGTCACAGTAGCTTGCAGTGAAATAACCAACCCTTTTTTTACTGAAATCGATTGAATATCAGTAGCCTGCCTAAAGGCGTGTGTGTGAGGCCTATTGCATCTAGTCTGCCAACTTTTGCCAGTGCACAGTGACACTCATATCTGGTGTCACAGTAGCTTGCAGTGAAATAAAACAACCCTTTTTTTACTGTAATCGATTGACTATCAGTAGCCTGCCTAAAGGCGTGTGTGTGAGGCCTATTGCATCTAGTCTGCTAACTTTTGCCAGTGCACAGTGACACTCATATCTAGTGCCACCTTAGTGTGCAGTGAAATAAAACAACCTTTTTTTTACTGTAATCAATTGAATATCAGTAGCCTGCCTAAAGGCGTGTGTGTGAGGCCTATTGCATCTAGTGTGCCAACTTTTGCCATTGCACAATGACACTCATATCTGGTGTCACAGTAGCTTGCAGTGAAATAAAACAACCCTTTTTTTACTGTAATCGATTGAATATCAGTAGCCTGCCTACAGGCGTGTGTGTGAGGCCTATTGCATCTAGTCTGCCAACTTTTGCCAGTGCACAATGACACTCATATCTAGTGCCACCGTAGTGTGAAGGGAAATTAAACAACACTTCTTTTACTGTAATCGATTGAATATCAGTAGCCTGCCTAAAGGCGTGTGTGTGAGGCCTATTGCATCTAGTCTGCCAACTTTTGCCAGTGCCCAGTGACACTCATATCTAGTGCCACTGTAGTGTGCAGTGATATAAAACAACCCTTTTTTTACTGTAATCAATTGAATATCAGTAGCCTGCCTAAAGAGGTGTGTGTTAGGCCTATTGCATCTAGTCTGCCAACTTTTGCCAGTGCCCAGTGACACTCATATCTAGTGCCACCGTAGTGTGCAGTGAAATAAAACAACCCTTTTTTTACTGTAATCAATTGAATATCAGTAGCCTGCCTAAAGGCTTGTGTGTGAGGCCTATTGCATCTAGTCTGCCAACTTTTGCCAGTGCACAATGACACTCATATCTAGTGCCACCGTAGTGTGAAGGGAAATTAAACAACACATTTTTTACTGTAATCGATTGAATATCAATAGCCTGCCTAAAGGCGTGTGTGTGGAGGCCTATTGCATCTAGTCTGCCAACTTTTGCCAGTGCCCAGTGACACTCATATCTAGTGCCACGGTAGTGTGCAGTTATATAAAACAACCCTTTTTTTACTGTAATCAATTGAATATCAGTAGCCTGCCTAAAGGCGTGTGTGTGAGGCCTATTGCATCTAGTCTGCCAACTTTTGCCAGTGCCCAGTGACACTCATATCTAGTGTCACAGTAGTGTGCAGTGAAATAAAACAACCCTTTTTTACTGTAACCATATAAATATCAGTTGCCTGCCTAAAGGCGTGAATGTGAGGCCTATTGCATCTAGTCTGCTAACTTTTGCAAATGCCCAGTGACACTCATCTCTGGTGTCACAGTAGCTTGCAGTGAAATAACCAATCATTTTTTTACTGAAATCGATTGAATATCAGTAGCCTGCCTAAATGCGTGTGTGTGAGGCCTATTGCATCTAGTCTGCCAACTTTTGCCAGTGCACAGTGACACTCATATCTAGTGCCACCTTAGTGTGCAGTGAAATAAAACAACCCTTTTTTTACTGTAATCGATTGAATATCAGTAGCCTGCCTAAAGGCGTGTGTGTGAGGCCTATTGCATCTAGTCTGCCAACTTTTGCCAGTGCACAATGACACTCATATCTAGTGCCACCGTAGTGTGAAGGGAAATTAAACAACACTTTTTTTACTGTAATCGATTGAATATCAGTAGCCTGCCTAAAGGCGTGTGTGTGAGGCCTATTGCATCTAGTCTGCCAACTTTTGCCAGTGCCCAGTGACACTCATATCTAGTGCCACCGTAGTGTGCAGTGATATAAAACAACCCTTTTTTTACTGTAATCGATTGAATATCAGTAGCCTGCCTAAAAGCGTGTGTGTGAGGCCTATTGCATCTAGTCTGCTAACTTTTGCCAGTGCCCAGTGACACTCATATCTGGTGTCACAGTAGCTTGCATGCATAGTACCACTAATCGTAAAAAAAATGACAGGCAGAGGCAGGCCACCCCGCAGGGGCCGTCGTGGTTGTGGTGCTGTGATTCCCTTTGGCCCTAGAATAATGCCCAGTTTTCAGAGGCAACGTACCCTGAACTTGAACAGTTCTAAAGACATGGTTGACTGGCTAACACAGGACACCCTATCTTCTACAGCTTCCGCTCGGAACCTAGACGCACCATCCTCCTCCAGCTTAGCTTCGGGCACCTCTCCAGTTACCAATCGCCCGCCTGCCACCACCACCAACACTAGCACCACAGCCGCTTCACTTGATCCGTCAGCAGAGTTATTTACAGATCCGTTGGAAGAAATGAGTGATGCACAAACATTATTGCCAGAGGATGTAGATAACAGGGATATGTCCCAGTCAGGCAGCATTACACACATGGACGTACGGTCTGATGATGATGATGATGATGTTGTACCCGGTGCTGCTTCCTTTGTTGAGCTGTCAGATACATGTGAAGCGGTTGATGATGACGATGCATCCGTGGATGTCACCTGGGTGCCCGCTATAAGAGAAAAAGAACAGGAGGAAAGTTCAGATGGGGAGACAGAGAAGAGGAGGAGACGAGATGGTAGCAGTGGGAGGTCGTCGAAAGTAGCTAGTGGCACAGTCAGACAGCATGCATCGGCACCCGGGGTCAGCCAGACAGCAAGCCAGTCAACGCATGCTTTTGCCACCACCAGAATGCCGTCATTGCCGAGCTCAGCAGTGTGGCAATTTTTTCGTGTGTCTGCCTGTGACAACAGTGATGCCATTTGCAACTTTTGCGAAAAGAAACTGTGTCGTGGGAAGTCCAACACCCACCTAGGTACAACTTCTTTGCGAAGGCACATGATGTCACATCACAAATGCCTATGGGATCAACACATCAGTACAAGCAGCACACAAAGTCAAAGCCACTATACTCCTCCTGGTCCAGCATCTTCAGCCACGTCAACCACTGCTGCCCTGCTTGCCCCCTCTCAACCATCCGCCACTCCGTGTCTCGCCCTGAGCAGTCCCTGCTCATCTGCCCACAGTAAGGTGTCTGTCAAGGACATGTTTGAGCGTAAGAAGCGAATGTCACAAAGTCACCCCCTTGCACGGCAACTGACAGCTGGCTTGTCTGAACTCTTGACCCGCCAGCTTTTACCATACAAGCTGGTGGAGTCTGAGGCGTTCAAAAAAATTTGTAGCTATTGGGACAGTGGAAGGTACCCGGACGAAATTTCTTTGCACAAAAGGCAATTCCAACCCTGTACTCGATTGTTCAAACTTAAGTAATGGCATCTCTTGTACACAGTGTTGGGGCAAGGGTCCATCTGACCACGGATACCTGGTCTGCAAAGCATGGTCAGGGCAGGTATATCACCTACACTGCGCATTGAGTAAACCTGGTGACGGCTGCCAAGCATGGAATACGTGGCTCTGCAGAGGAGTTGGTGACACCGCCACCACTTGCAGGCAGGCCTGCTGCCACCTCCTCTACTCCTCCTACTCCATCCTCTTCCATAACCTCTTCAGCTGAGTCCTCTTCTGCTGCTGCTATGTCTTGCTCCACATCAACGGCACCTCCCCAGCTTCACAGGTACTATTCCACATCCCGGATACGGCAATGTCACGCCGTCTTGGGGTTGACTTCCCTGAAAGCAGAGAGTCACACCGGACCAGCACTCCTGTCCGCCGTGAACGCACAGGTGGATCAGTGGCTGACTCCGCACCAACTGGAGATCGGCAAAGTGGTTTGAGACAACGGAAGAAATTTGTTGGCGGCATTGAATTTGAGCAAGTTGACACATGTGCCGTGCATGGCACTTGTGTGTAATCTGATTGTACAACGCTTTGTGCATAAGCACCCAGGCTTACAGGACGTCCTGAAGCAGGCCAGGAAGGCGTGTGCCCTTTTTAGGCGTTCCTACACGTCCATGGCGCACTTTACAGATATCCAGCGTCGAAACAACATGCCAGCGAGGCACTTGTTTTTAGACAACCCAATACATTGGAATTCAACACTCCTAATGTTCGACCGCCTGCTCCAACAAGAAAAGGCTGTTAACGAGTATTTGTATGACTGGGGTGCTAGGACAGCCTCTGCGGAGCTGGGGATTTTTTTTGCCACGTTACTGGACGCTCATGCGCAATGCCTGTAGGCTTATGTATCCTTTTGTGGAGGTGACAAACCTGGTCAGTCGCACCCAGGGCACCATCAGCGACATCAGACCATTTGTTTTCTTCCTGGAGCGTGCCCTGCGAAGAGTGCTGGATCAGGCCGCAGATGAGCGTGAAGAGGAAGAGGAAGAGTTGTGGTCACCATCACCTCCAGAAACTGCCTTATCAGCATCACTTGCTGGACCTGCGGCAACGCTGGAAGAGGATTGTGAGGAAGAGGAGTCAGAGGAGGAATGTGGCGTGGAGGAGGAGGAGGAAGACCAACCACAATAGGCATCCCAGGGTGCTCGTTGTCACCAATCTGGTACCAGTGGTGTTGTACGTGGCTGGGGGGAAGAACATACCTTCAGTGAGATCACTGAGGACGTGGAACGGGACATGACTAGCTCAGCATCCAACCTTGTGCAAATGGGGTCTTTCATGCTGTCGTGCCTGTTGAGGGACCCTCGTATAAAAAGGATGAAGGAGAACGACCTGTACTGGGTGTCCACGCTACTAGACCCCCGGTATAAGCAGAAAGTGCCTGAAATGTTGCCGAATTACCACAAGTCAGAAAGGATGCAGCACTACCAAAATAAATTAAAAAGTATGCTTTACACAGCGTTTAAGGGTGATGTCACAGCACAAAGGCAATCTATCAGCGGAAGAGGTGAACATAATCCTCCTCCTCCCACGACCACGCCGGCAAGGAGAGGACGCTTTACAGACGTGTGGAGGACATGCAGAGCTTTTAAAGTCCTATGCATCGCCACAGCCCTTCGGGGTCCACCCTCAGAGAAATACTCGACCGTCAGGTAACAGACTACCTCGCCATAACTACAGATATCTGCACTATGAGGAGCGATGAACCCCTTGACTACTGGGTGTGCACGCTTGCCTTGTGGCCTGAGCTATCCCAATTTGCCATAGAACTTCTGTCCTGCCCCGCTTCAAGTGTCCTGTCAGAAAGGACTTTCAGTGCAGCAGGAGGTTTTGTCACTGAGAAGAGAAGTCGCCTAGGTCAAAAAAGTCTAGATTACCTCACCTTTATTAAGATGAATAAGGGGTGGATCCCGAAGGGACTGACAGTGGGCGATACATTAGATTAAAAAAGGCCTGATAGATGAGCTGCCTTGAGCTAATAATGGTCCACATGCTGCTGTATTTTATCCCTGAATGCCGGATGACTTGCGTGACTTATCCGCCACCAACTACGGTTCAAGACGCAAGGTTTTACGGCACTTTCTGCCTGGCAAACTAACATCAATTTTTCTGGTCGCTGCCACAATACCTAATGTTTGCATTTAAATTATTTTATTTTAGAAGGCATACAGCATGTAATGAAAAATAAATCATTTTTGAACAGTCTTGCATAACCGTTGTGCAAAAATACATATTTACAATAGAGACATTTTGTGAAAGTTAGCTGGCTATTCCTTCTTATTTTTACTTTTTAGGTAATCATTTTTCTTATTTTTTACTGTGATTGCAATTTAAGAGATACCTAAAACATGGTAAAACAGACAAAAGTAAAGAGTATATCTGCAGGAAACACCAAAGTTCTATTAGCTATCATCCCTCCAGCAGTATTAGCTTATTATTTACAATATCTAACATAAGCAATCACCCTTGGGTTACCCTAGGGCAGGCTTCAGTAAGCGACCTCTCCTTTCCTGGGATGATTTTGCCACTGGTTGCTTCTAAAGGGTCTCCAGGGCTCCCCTACTCAGGTCCTTCCCCCAGTGGCACTTCAACCAGTAACAAATGTTTTATATTTGTAAAGCGACCCAATGATCCCCCTTGATAGAGGTTTATCTTTATAAATTTTGGTGAACCAATTTAAGACTGGTGTCCCCTGTTTCTGGGTCAGGTAGTGTGTGAAATGCCTCAGCCTACAGTAATTGTAATGTTCTGACAGCGGTAGCTCATGCTTGTCCCTCAGTTCCTCATAGGTGAGCATCTGGCCCTTTACTAACCAGTCTTCCAGTCTATCTAGTTTCCTTTACCTCCACCAGTGTTGTGATGTTGTGCTCATGTGTTTCGGGGCCTGAGGGTGGTCAAGAATTGGGGTCATTTGGGTGGATCCAGGAAACAAACCCGTGTGTTTCTTGGCCCATTTCCAGTATGATAGTGAGTGTCTGATTAGGGGGTTTGGCGAGTTTTTAAGGCTCTGAGGCAATTCTGATAGCCAAGCCACCTTGTCCCAGGTTAAGGGCCTTAAAGTGTGGTTCTCTAAATACACACAGGCCGGTTGATGACATATAGAATGTGCTATTGGGAGGAAAGATAGGTAACGTAACAGGTATTACACTGATAGGAATGAATATTACAACTTAATACAACTCTCCTATCTGGTGGCACCTTAGATTGCACGTGCAGTGCCCCAAATTCGAAGTAGGAGGTCCAACCAAGCATCTTTTTCCATCTCCCTGTTCCAAAAATCCATGCCATATACACGTCCCCTGATAGGTAACGTAACAGGTATTAAACTGATAGGAATGAGTATTACAACTTAATACAACTCTTCTATCTGCTGGCACCTTAGATTGCACGTGCAGTGCCCTAAATGCGAAGTAGGAGGTCCAACCAAGCATCTTTTTCCATCTCCCTGTTCCAAAAAGCCATTCCATATACACGTCCCCTGATAGGTAACGTAACAGGTATTACACTGATAGGAATGAGTATTACAACTTAATACACTCTACTATCTGGTGGCACCTTAGATTGCACGTGCAGTGCCCCAAATTCGAAGTAGGAGGTCCAACCAAGCATCTTTTTCCATCTCCCTGTTCCAAAAATCCATGCCATATACACGTCCCCTGATAGGTAACGTAACAGGTATTAAACTGATAGGAATGAGTATTACAACTTAATACAACTCTCCTATCTGGTGGCAGCTTAGATTGCACGTGCAGTGCCCCAAATTCGAAGTAGGAGGTCCAACCAAGCAACTTTTTCTATCTCCCTGTTCCAAAAATCCATGCCATATACACGTCCCCTGATAGATAACGTAACAGGTTTTACACTGATAGGAATGAGTATTACAACTTAATACAACTCTCCTATTTGGTGGCACCTTAGATTGCACGTGCAGTGCCCCAAATTCGAAGTAGGAGGTCCAACCAAGCATCTTTTTCCATCTCCCTGTTCCAAAAATCCATGCCATATACACGTCCCCTGATAGGTAACGTAACAGGTATTAAACTGATAGGAATGAGTATTACAACTTAATACAACTCTCCTATCTGGTGGCACCTTAGATTGCACGTGCAGTGCCCCAAATTCGAAGTAGGAGGTCCGACCAAGCATCTTTTTCCATCTCCCTGTTCCAAAAATCAATGCCATATACACGTCCCCTAATAGTGGACGTAACAGGGATTAAACCGATAGGAATAGTACCACTTAACAGTACACATCTTATAATAACGCAGACAGAGGCAACGCGTATAATCTTCCATGCTGTGCAGTGGAAGCCCCCAGACTCTGACCTGTGTATAATATTCCATGCTGGGCAGTGGAAGCCTCCAGACTCTGACCTGTGTATAATATTCCATGCTGGGCAGTGGAAGCCCCCAGACTCTGACCTGTGTATAATATTCCATGCTGGGCAGTGGAAGCCCCCAGACTCTGACCTGTGTATAATATTCCATGCTGGGCAGTGGAAGCCCCCAGACTTTGACCTTTGTATAATATTCCATGCTGGGCAGTGGAAGCCCCCAGACTCTGACCTGTGAATAATATTCCATTCTGGGCAGTGGAAGCCCCCAGACTCTGACCTGTGTATAATCTTCCATGCTGGGCAGTGGAAGCCCCCAGACTCTGGGAGTCTGAAAAAGAGGAGTCAGAGGAGGAAGGTTGCTTTGAAGAGGTGGAAGACCAAACACAGCAGGCGTCCCAGGGGGCTTGTTGTCCCCTTTCGGGGACACTTGGTGGCTGGGTGGAGGAAGAGACATTCAATGACATCAGTGAGGACAAGGAACGGGACATGGCTAGCTTGATATCAAACCTTGTGCAAATGGGGAGTTTCCGGTTGTGCAAAGGGACTGTTTGCGGTTGTTTGCGGTGCATTAAACGGGGAGATTGGTCTGTTACTGTGAAGCGGGTGTAACCCTTACACTACCTGATCGATACAACATCATACCTGATGTTTTAAAGCATGTTATTCTAAACAATTTAGGAATGTTAGGTGATTTATGCCCTCTATGGCTTAAAAGCAGACTCTTTCTGCATCAACTATGTAATTTTCCGTGGGAGTTTTGCTATGGATCCACCTCTGGCATGCCACAGTCCAGGTGTTAGTCCCCTTGAAACAACTTTCCCATCACTATTGTGGCCAGAAAGAGTCCCTGTGGCTTTTGAAATTCGCCTGCCCATTGAAGTCTATGGCGGTTCGCCGATGTTCGCCTGTTCGAGAACATTTGATGGAATTCGCGTTCGCGGTTCACGAACCGAAAATTTGATGTTCGCGACATCACTACTCACAATACTCCACTCTCGCTATGCTAATGACCTTCTGCTTTCCTCATCTCTTATCACCTCCTCTCACTCCCACCTTCGGAACTTTCCTGCTGCCTCTAATAATTGCATAGGCCGAAGGGTGTTATGGTATATCCGTAATGTCCATCTCAGTTATCAAATGCAGTTGTTCACTTTCATTTTGCTAACTACATGCATTATTTCTTAACAAACTGAACAAAATATAAGTGAAAAATTCACTTGTTCCCATGAACCAACCTAAATTGTTTTTTGTGTGAACATTGTTTATTATTAATGATTAAGTCCATTTTAGTCTTCATTGCATATTGTTTATGAGCTAAATTACTGCAATAGTACCCTATCTTACCACTATATCAGTCCAATTTCCAAATGATTGTAATGACATATGTCCATCCTTAGTCAGGTGTTAATAAGATGTACCAGTTAAGTTTAAGACTTCATTTAACTTTGTTTCTACAAAATACCTGGACTCCAGGTCAGATGGTTAATTGTAGTTTAAACAAGGACAATTATTTTTAAAATATACAGTTGATATGGTTTATGTATGAACTTGAAAGTTGCTCCAAGATGCATTTTGTACAAATATGACTTTTCTACACTATAAATATCCATGGGAACAATCCCCACCTGTACAACAGTCATATGAAGCACATACCTGAGGGACATGGTACAGTCCTGTAAGGAGATGCATTATGTACGAGTTTGTAGAACCTAGGCCCCCAATGAAAGCTGCCAGGGCTCTCTTCCTGGTACAAAAGTAGTTTGGAACGAGATCCCGTCCTCCAGAAAATATTAACATGGTGCGTTCTAATGTTTCTAATTCATTGTTTTTTGAATTGTGGATCTCATATCCCAAAGTTATATTGGGTAAAATATCATTTCGTTGATTTATCTCTTGTATTGCAAAAATAAAAGCCAAATAGTGCCGATAAAGACTTGCAGAACTGAAAGGTAAGTAAAAATGTAATATTATTGAGTATGAATTGTATTTATTTTGAAAACTTTTGCCAAGTACTAAACTAATTATGAAATAGTGATATTATGAAAAATGTCCTGTGTACACAGTCAGAATTCATTCCTGTAGATCATATTTGTTTGTTTGATATTGGGGAGAGTTCTTACTTTGGCTTACTAATAGAAACTAGTGTTATCGGTTACATTTAAAAAAAATATTATAAAATCTAAATAACGCCTTGATTAGATACACTTTAGCATAATTATAACATGGTAAAATGCCAAATTTGTCTAAATATCACACCCACTGCAGTTCCATATTTATAGCATATTTATAGTAAAGAAGTTGACACTTTTCTAATAATTTAATTATACAAATAAAGGAAACTAATTATTTTACAGATACTTTTATAATAATTAATTTAATGAAGCTCTTTTAATCATATTTTGGTTATTTTGGGTGAATATAATGATGGTGCATTTAATCAGTGTTATGCACACTGGGATTTAAGATTGATCCTAACCCATGAATATGGCTAGAGAAGACAGAGTCTATGTGTGAAACAAAAAGACTGAAATTTTAATTTATTGTTATGCAAATTAGGAAACTTTCTTGGAGACACGCTGGGGCAGCTATCTTGTTTGCCTAGTTACACATTTAACCAGTGTGCTAGTGGATGGATGGTCCAAGTGCAAATTTGGGGGGTGTCATAACCAGCTCTTCACTAAGCTTCAAAATGCCAAAAAGGCTAATCCTTCCTGTTAGGTTCCTTATCCCCACACACATGATGGGTCACATTGCTGCTTTTTCAGGCCAAGTTACAGTTTCAGGGCCAAGAGTCTCAGGACAAGTTACTTGGTACCAGAACAAGTTGCAGAAATTAATTTTGACTAATTTCTGATGATTTCATCTAAATGAAACACACCAAGCATATGAGTCCCAAACAGAGCATAGAAAATTAATTTTTCAGTACATTTTTTTATACAGTTTTTGCACCAATGGGAAAAGAGGAGGTATGGTAGAAGCTTCTCCCAGTCTCCCTCCTGCTCCACAAAGGCACATAACATTTGTTTTCACTGTACCATTCAAGTGCTCACAGAGGAAATTGGTTTGGAATGATAGGGCAAAGTGTGTTAGGACAGCCATGAACTGCGTACCACTATCGGACAAAATCTCTTTGGGTAAACCCTGCAGAGGAGAATACGACCATTAAGGTTTCTGCTATGTTAGTAGCTATAAATTCTAGCCAGAGGATGGCCGTCTACTACTATAAGGATATATGTCTACCCTGTCTTGCTGGATCTATTTAAGGACCCTGCAATATCTATAGCAACCCTGTGCAATGGGGTATCCATAGTAAGCAAGGGTTGCATAGGGACTGCGTACCCGTTTGGTTTTCTGTACTGCTGACAGGAATCACATGAGTCCCAGTACGGAGGGACATCTCTGTTAAACCTGGGCCAGTAGAAAACTCAAGTGAGATGATGTTGGGTCTTTTTACTCCCCAAGTGTCCAACTAAAGGGACATTGTTTGCCAGCTTTTTGAAGGCAGCCTCTAAACCCGTGAGAGGTGATTAGGTGCCTCTTCATCTCCCCTTGATTCTCATCCTCCTAGCCAGGGGTATCCCGATATAATGACCACTAGTTCCATACATACTGTACATCCCCAGTAGTTCCCTTCTCTTTCTGGTTAACTTTCTCTGTTTTTTACCACTAAATCAAATATTTGTAGAACAATACATAATTGAGAAACTGCTTTGTTAAAGCTTCTTACCTTTCTTATGTTGGACATAATATTTTGTTGAGGCACAGATAAAGCTGTAAATGATTTGTATATTTTAATTTCCACGTCTCCTGAAAATGTTATTTTACACAGTTTCTCTACTCAAGTTGAATACTGAACTCTAAAAAAAGTTAGCCTCTAAATATACTATTAATGTTACAGCATATGTTGATTGTCATATGTGTTTATTCCAGTTTTTGGTTTTAACATTATAAAATTCTCAACCACTCAAAAGGGCAGTTTGTTGTCCCTTAATTATATTGTCTATGTGTCTTATTCATCTCATTAGTATTTATAAATGGGGCAATAAAATACCTATGAATGAAAAACATTAAATATAAAATAATTTTGCTACAATTCTCTTAGTGCAGTGAGTATGAGGAATTCATTTGTACATTATGAGACCTACCTACACAGAGCACTGTTAACCATATGTGGAATACGATTTGGCACTGTATATAATGATGGGATCTTCCTGTCTTGAAATTAGAGGCCATAGATATCAGATTCATATGGTATTATAGTTTACTCAGTATTTATTTCAACTATTTATTTTATCTATGTTTTAACCTGTATATTGTCTAAACTGCTGGTGTTTATCAGTACCTACTGGCACATGTTGGTGATCTTTATTTAGAGTGCCTGGACAAAATTCAGTCTTCTATCTATTTATAGGGGCATTCAGCCAGAAATATGGGGTATCTATATAGGTAGCATCCTTCAGGTCGGAGGCATCCTTTGAGGTCACAAGGTTCTACTACGCTTACCTGTGGTGTGGAGGTCATGACCACACTTACTTCGTCCAGGCTCTCCATTCAATATTATCGTAATTGTTTACCAAAACCAGTCATTTTTAGCTGGTATGGGACTATTTTGGCGTAAAACACTTTTTAAATTTTTTTTTACATTGATTGCGTTAAATATAAAACCAAATACACAGGAAATTAGGAAGAGATGGTATGAATAAGTGAATGCAGTGTTTAGTTCCACAAGTACAATACAAACAATTTACAAAGAACTAAAATAACATTTGAATAGTTTAATAGTTGTTATCACTTTTTCTAGGTTTAAATAAAGCCATAAAATGTAATTTAAGTTCCCCCTTACAAAAAACAACCTTTTGTCACTCATTCTGACTGATTCAAAGTAGAAAACCACTTTAAGAATAAAAAAAATTAAGAATCCAGTCTACAAAGAAAAAAGAACATCTTTTTTGGATAACTTCATTGGTTCCCTACAATTTTATGTGCCAGAAATTTATAAAAACACATCTTTAATGGTGACCTTTAAAATGTTTTAATACGTATTAGGTGAGGCTTAAAACCCCAAACAAAACGCTCATCGGGTATCTCTGATGTCCTTCGTCATCATAGACATGATCGAGGAGGGTGAGAAGCCACTGATTAACCATTACACATAACATTACAGACATAAATAAATTATAAATATACACCGAAACTAAAATACATTTCACCCTAGCTAGACATCACCCCCAATCTATACCTAACCCCTAATCTAAACATCACCCCCTATCTATAGCTAGCCCCCAATATAAACATCACCCCCTATCTATACAATACCCCCTAAATCTCAGCTAAAATAGAGTAAATAAAATTACCTTTGCAGATGTCCCTCCTGATCGCACCCCCTAGGAAAAATAAAATAAACATTACATAGAATAAATAAATTGTACAAATACAGTATTAAACTTACCTTTCCAGCATGTCCCCATCCATCTTCTTCTGTTCTTAGTCACACATACATCAAACACAATAAATAAATAACATATAAACATTATAAATAGAAAACCTTCCTTTTCCCAAATGTCCCAGGCCTTCTCCTCTTCTGCCCTGGCTAGGCCCTTGCTGAATCTGCGCTCTAAAAAAAATAATTAAAAAAACTCCTCACTTGCAGAGCTCCCCGACGCTAATGAGGCCTCCAGAGCCTCTTCCAGTAGGAAATTGGCAATAGCGTATTCTGATTGGCTGAAAAGGCTTTCAGTCACATTTCAGTCAATCAGAAGGCACTAAGGTGTGAGACAATCATGATGGGATACACCCCATATCCCATTCTGATTGGCTGAAGGAACTTTCAATCTTTTTAAGCCAATCAGAGGGCACTATCGCTTTCAGCCAATCACAATGGGATACAACCCAATGGGCTGATTGGCTGAAGGCATCTGCACCTTCTGATTGACTGCAGTCTTACTGATATTGACAACAGCCAATCAGCAGGCACTATTGCTTTCAGCCAATCACAGTGGGATACACGCTCACAGGGTGATTGGCGGAAGGCATCTGAGCCTTCTGATTGGCTGTTGTCACTGTCAATCAGACTTCAGCCAATCAGAAGGCTCATATGCCTTCAGCCAAACAGCCCATGGGGGTGTATGCCATTGTGATTGGCTGAAAGCAATAGTGCCTTCTGATTGGTTTAAAAAAGATTGACAGTTTTTTTTTTTGTTTTTTTTACGCAGATTCATCAAGGGCCCGCCGGGGCAGAAGAGGAGAAGGCTGAGGACATTGGGGACAGGTACGTTTTCAATTTATAATATTTTTATTTTTATTTATTTGTTGTGTTTTATGTACGTGTGGCTAATGTTTTGTATCTTTTTTTCCAGGGGCTGAGTCGGAGAACAGAAGAAGATGGATGGGGACATACTGGAAAGGTAAGCTTAATAAGTATTTTTACAATTAAATTATTCTATGTAATGTTTTTTTTTATTTTTTATAATCTGATGTTTCTTTTTTTTTTGGTAGGTGCGATCAGAAGGGACATTTGCAAAGGTAAGTTGTTTTATTTATTCTATTTTAGCTTACATTTAGGGGGTATTGTAAAGATAGGGGGTAATATTTAGATTGGGGGTTAGGTTTAGATAGGGGGTGATGTTTAGATTGGGGGTTAGGTATAGATAGGGGGTAATGTCTAGATAGGGGGAAATGTATTGAAGTTAGGTGTATATTTATAATGTATTTATGACTTTAATGTTATGTGTATTTGTGTATACCTTCTCCTTTGCAGGTGTGTAATGTATTTTTTTTATTTTATTATTTTATGTAGTGGTGGAGGGTTTTTTTATGTTTTTTTAATTTTATGTAGTGGTGAAAGGGGTTTGTGATGTTTTTTTTTTTTTTGTAGTGGGGTTTTTTTTTGTGTACCTTAGTTTTTTATTTTATTTTATGTACCTTAGGTTTTTTTTTATTTTATTTACCTTAGTTTTTTTCTTTTATGTACCTTAGGTTTTTTCTTTTATGTAATAAGTATGGTGGGGGTTTAATATGGGGTTAGGTAGTTGTTAGGTAGGTAGGGGTTAATAGGTTAGGGTAGAGTGGAGTTAGTTTAGATTTAGTGGTTTATTGGGGGGGATAGTGTAGTGTAGTGTTTGTACTTAGTGTCATGAGGGTCCTGGAGGACCCTCATGGCACTTATGGGGTTAATACTAGGCTTTTACTTGTCCTATGAGGGTCTTCATAGACCCTTATGGGATTGATTGGGTTAACTAGAGACTTATGGGAGTCTGTATAGACGCTCATAAGGGATGGGATTAGATGGATGCTTTTGGGGGTCTTTAAAGACTCTCATAAGTGATGGGATTAAATAGGGCTAGATGGGGTTAAATAGGCCCAGTTAGGGTTATTAGGTCCAGATTGTCACAACCTACAATGATGATGGAGTATAGAGAATCCTAGTCCTCTTATCTCCTGTAGGTTTTAGACCTAAGTTTGGACTGACTCTAGACTTATGGACAGTCTTTGTCGGTACAAAGGCATAAGTCCCAGCTTTTGGTAGTGTGCCTGGGAAAACCTGGAAGGGAGTCAGAACGATCTCCTCTACCAGCATATGCCCCTGGGTCAATAATACATCTACACACCACGTCTTGATGAAAATTATGAACCATGTTTTATTTTAGAACAGCATATTTAACCACATCACACAAGAATGGGGGAAGTGGCTACTGTTAGCCAGCCCCAAATAACCTTTGGCCAATCATGAAGGGGAACTGTGTGTGAACCAATAGTCCCCTCCCAGGTCCGCCCACTAGGCGAGGCCAACTAATTCATTTGGGCTCTGAATCACCAGGGCAAAGCATGTCTTGGCTCTACTGTGCCCATGCTATGAAGGCTGAGAAGCCTCAGGGCATCCCATTTTTTCTGGGTGCCTGCCTGTCTGCTCTCCAGCTGTGAGCTCCCCATTGTGTAGTTCTCTGCTGGACACTTAGCTAATGGGATTAACAGGCCTTTGGGAACAAAGGAGGTTTTGGCTGTATTCAATGGGCTTCCCCTCTACAATATAATAACATACTAATATTTACAAATACAACACACAATGTTTCACCCACATACAACCAATATATCCCATTAGATCCCTCACAGGATACCCATTACAATGAGCCTAAACATGGAAGGGATGGGAATATGCTAAGGGATAAACTTATAATACTTTATCCCCTAGACCACAACATAACAATATATCCATAATACAATATACAATATAATACTAACATATTATAACCCATAACATCAGATATACAGTGGGTCTCCTAAACCCAGAACTCTTGCTCTCCATATGGCATCAACTGTGGATGATATACCAGCCCCAAGATGGCGGTTATTGGTATATAACAGTCCAGTCCCAATATAGGCCACTGCTGATTCATGACACAGATAGGTTTAAATAGGCCCAATTAGGGTTAGATTGACCCAGTTAGGGTTAGATAGAATTTAGTATGGGTTAATGGGGTATAGTTAGGGTTAATAGTGTAGTGTAGTGCTTAGACTTTGTCATGAGGTTAACCTAGGTGTTTATAGCGTCCTTTTAGGGTCTATATAGACCCCTATTGGACTGACAGGGTAATTCAGTATAGAGCCCCATGAGTTATAGGGTTAATTTAAGTGCTCATTGGGCTCTGTTTAGAGCCCAATGAGTTATTCGATTAATTAAGGGCTTATTGGGGTCTGTATTGACCCTTATGAGTGACAGGGTTAATTAAGGGCTCATGGGGCTCTGTATAGAGCCCCATGGGTTTTAGGGTTAATTAATGGCGTATGGGGGTCTGTATTGACCCCCATGAGTGGCAGGGTTAATTAAGGGCTCATGGATGAGGAGGAGCCTGTAGTTTGGCACCAAACTTCCTGATTGTCGACTAACCCTGAGAGATGGAGGGCAGCTAATAACCCACGATGACACAGTGATTATACTGATGCTGGAGAGGTGATTGGAGAGATGAGTGAGATACATCACTGCACCGGGACATACCACTACACCAAGACACACTCTTATGTTCAAGCTGACACCGAAAATCCATGAATGGAGTCCGAATCCAACTGCATCACAATCAATAACTCACACTGATACAGTGTTATGTACTAATGCTGAGGCGGTGACTGGCGGTGACTGGAGAGACGAGTGAGACACGTCGCTACACCTAGACACGCCGCTACACCATGATACACCATCCATGATGATCCATGATGATCCATGAGGGGAATCCAAACCCAACTGCAGTGAATGCAGTGAAGGAGAGTCCTGTGGAGAATGTTGGATTCTGAGGTCTATATGAATGTCGGATATCGGATCTAATATATCTAGCGTGTCAAGATAAGCCGTGGATGAGAACTGAAATCGAATGAGACTGCAGTGAGTATAGTGAATGAAAGTCCTGCAGAGTGTATTTGCTGTGATATCTAAGTGGATGTCAGACTGAGTGAATTAAACCTCATCTAGATCAAGCGTGGATGAAGCGGAGAAGTGCCGGAGGTGGTGACGGAGCTTCTAAGAGAGAAATTGTCGCACTGAATGCCTTGTGCGCCCATTCTGAGGTGACCTGAAATATAAAAGTCATCCTTGTTAAAGAGCATCAACGCAATTGAATACAAAAAAATCATTGGTTAAACAGATGATACATTTATAAAAATAAATCAGGTACTGTTGCTTAAAAACACTACAGTTGCTGGAAATTCCTTACCTGTAAGTCTTAAAGCAAGAAAGAAGACCAGGTGACCTCACAACCGAATAAAATTGATACAGATGAGGTCTGTAACTCTGAATACTCTTTTTTCACTCTCTGATTTGACGTTAATAATGGGAAAATAATGAGTTAAAAGACTCTGAATTGCATGTAGTGCACAATCTGTCCCATCTACTAATTAGCAGCCTTATTAAATTGCGATTCGGTACATTTAAAAGGGCTCTATTTAAGCACACAGCATAATTTATTTACAGAAGTTTTTAGTTAGTAAAGAGACCTCGCTTTTTGCTTCTGTAAAAAAATTATGCTGTGTGCTTAATTAGAGCCCTTTAAAATTTACTGAATCGCAATTTAATCAAGCTGTAGATATATTGTTTATTTAGCTAAAGATATGTAAGATCTATTGTACTATTAGTGTACTATTATAATAAGCCTTTATGTATTAGTTTGTAGTAACTTGTAAATATATATACTATTAAGAGGAACTATCTATTATGCATAAAACAATTTAGGCCATAAAACAGATAGTAACATCTGGGAATATATTGTATTTTGTATAAAAGAATATTTAACCAGGGCAATTGAAAGACCAGAATATTAGCTTTCTTTTTTCTTTTCTCTTTTTCTACTGTGATTTTGAAATCAGAACATTAGGGTGCTTTTGTAAATAAAAGAATACACTGCATATCAGTATTTATAATCTTCCAATAGATATCATTTTTACCTTAAAGCATTAGTTAAATACTTTTGTACTAATACTGTTGATTAACATCTTATATAAATTCCAATTGAATTCAATACGTAAATACATATGAGATATTTAGTTTGATTTATCTTTTAATATACTTTCTACCGTTTTCCAATTATATACTTTATAATTATAAGTGTGTATAAATAAGAGCTGGATAATCTCTGTAAACCATTATGAAATAGGGTTGTGATAGTATATGAATTTCTACTATTAATATTATGATAATTATATATATCTAAAGAAATCTATTGGATTTATTTAAACGGTATATTAAAAGAAAGAGAATAGGATAAAAAAAAGGGGAGGAAAAAAGAAAAAAAGAAAAGGGGGCGGGAGAAAAAAAAAAAGGGGGAAAGGAAAAGGAGGGAAAGAAAGGGGGAAGAGAGATAAAGAAGCTATAGTACAAGTGTAAAATGAGTCAAAAAGAAAGTAAGCAATTAATAAGGAAACATAATTCAAAAAATAAATCTAAAGATAAAAGGAAAAAAGTTGAAACAAAAAATATTGCCTCATTTTTATCCCCTAAAGAGAAGGATAAGGATATAATATCAGAAACATCCCAGGTAACTAATTCCTCACAGTTAGATCTCTCCCCAATACAGACAAAATCTAGTGAAACTTCACATATTAAACCTCCCAAAACACCAATTTTAAAAGAGCAAGAACTACTAACAGTGGACATTATGAGAAAGCCTTTTTTTAGAATTCCAACAATCAATAAGAGAAGAATTGTCCCAAGGAATTAAGAAAAATACAAAAGGAATTAATTCTGTAAAAAGTCAAATGGATGAATTAGAGAATAAATATGAGGAATTATGGTTAGATAATCAAACAATGGGAAATAAGATTACAAGACTGGAAGAAGAAACTAACTTATTAAGAGCTAAATATAATACACTAGAGGGTTACACAAGACGAAACAACTTAAGAATACGAGAAGTCTCAGAGAAAATTGAGATGAAAGACTTAAATACATATATTAATACTTTTCTAAATACGTTAGTGAAATCAGAGGGAAACCCTATAGAAAAAATATATAGAATTCCTATTCCAGGATATATTCTGAAAGAAACTTCAAGAGATATAATAGTGAGATTACATCAAACCTCCTATAAAGGGCAATCATGAAAACATCTAGAGAAAAAAAAAATATATGATAACCCTTTAATGAAAAAATTATGATTTTCTCAGATCTTCCTACTGAGACCCTGATTAAGAGAAAAGAACTTAGGAAAAAAACGAGAATCTTAAGAAATGAGAATATTGTATATAGATGGAATTATCCAGCTAAATTACTTATTATCTATAATAACCAAAGATTTATAATTACACCAGTACAAGAAGGACAGAAACTTTTGGATCATTGAGCAATACCACATAAACCAATTGCCCATTTGAATTTGGAACTAACCCAGAAAAGACATACATGGCAAGGTATAAAATAAACTGAGATCTACTCTATCATGTTTAGGTTCACTTTAAATACTGATAGATTATAAGATAGCAACTAATTATATTAGCAATATTACAACACTTCCTTGAATATAAAGCATTAATAAATGGAACTGATATAATTAAAACATAACAGAAGAATATGGTCATATGGAGGAAGGAAAGGAAAATAGTAAGGGAAAGGGGAAAGAAATGGGACAGAAAATTGTAAAGATAATGTTTATTTATTAAAAATAATTTATAAATGTAAGATTTTAGATAAATAAATGAATCACTAATTAAAAAGAATCATGTATTAAATCACTGGGGTTTATCACTAGACAAGAGTAAATACTTCTTAACACTTAAATATAATTTGGAATTATAAGAAAATCATCACTTTAGCATATAGCATAGAGTTACATTAAAAAATATACACAAAATAAAGAGATTACTTTTACAGGGTAGAAAATAAATGGAGAGGGGGAGAGGGAAGGAGAGAGAACTTTTTTTTAATTTTTTACATTTTTAAATTTATTTTATTTATTTTTTATTTTTTATTTTATTTTTTATCTCTTGCCCTTCCCCTTCTTCATACCTCTTTCTTCATTTTGGTAGTCCTTCTCTTCCTATCCATAAAATCAATATTTGATGAACCCCACAAGTAATAGAAATATACTGTTTGGTTATCGGTTAGTAAAACAAGTATGGTTTAGTCGACGATCAAGGAAAATAAAAACTACAAAAATGGTAGCAAATATATTTACTTTGCTACCACAAAATTATTGTTTATATTTGACAGCCTTATTAAATTGCGATTCAGTAAATTTAAAAGGGCTCTATATAAGCACACAGCATATTCTTTTTACAGAAGTTTTTAGTTGGTGAACTTCTATCCAAAAGCAAGGTCTTCACTAACTAAAAACTTCTGTAAATAAAATATGCTGTGTGCTTAAATAGAGCCTTCTTAAATTTACTGAATCGCAATTTAATAAGGCTGTATGTATTTATGTTTTTAATTGTCTAGTAAATCTTTTCTGGATTTATGTAATTGGAACCGTTTTTGTGGCTGTAATCAAAGAAATGTTAATGAAGAACATGTACAAAGCAACTATGAAACCCCAATTATTGAAGCAAGTATTTGTAGTAGAGGAATAGGAGATAACAAAATTAGAATTTTGAAGTTATATGGGACTTAAATTTATATCTCAAAATGTGAATGGGTTGAATATCCCATCCAAAAGAACAATGGTTATGATTTTTTTCCATGAACTAAATGTAGATGTAATATGTGTACAGGAGACTCATCTCAAAAACAATAATATTCCTAAGTTATCAGATAAAAAGTATAATATAAAACTCTTCTCTGATTATAAAACCAAGTCGAGAGGTGTTTGTATATTCTTTAATAGAAATAAGGTGGTGGAAGAATTTATAGAAAAAGATACAGAAGGCCGTTATGTAATTTGGATAGGCACAATAAATGACCAAATTTATACAATAGCGAATATTTATGCTCCCAATAAGAATCAATATAGATTTTTGAACAAAACAATAAAACACATTAACGATATAGAAAAAGGTAACCTGATTATTTGCTGTGATTTAAATATCTGTCTAGATCCTATAATGGATAGAAAATCGATACTAAAAACAGAACCAGATAAAATGATGACAAAAATTGCAAATAAAGTTAAAAAGATCCTATTGAACCACAAATTGTATGATAGCTGGAGAGTATTATACCATTAGATAAAGAGTACACCAATTTTTCTAATAAATACAAAACATATACAAGACTGGATTACTTTTTAGTGAATATGAATTTATTAGATAAAATAGATTAGTCCAATAACATGGCTAGACCATGCACTAATAACAATGACGATAGATGATGGTTATAAAATACAATATAATAAAAGACGTAACATTGATGCAACTCTTTTCAAAGGGATGATAGAGAAAAATTTAAAACCGAAATAGAAAGATTTTTTGAAATCAATTAAAACTCTGTAACTTCACAAACATTACTTTGGAACATGCACAAAGCATACGTGAGAGGTGTGCTTTATGCATGGTCGAAATATAGAACAAAACATAAAGAAAACTCACACAGAGACTTACTTATTAAACTTACACAATTACAACAGAAAAATAAACTGTCACCAACAAATACTATAACTTTAGAAATAGCAAAAACACAATTAGAGATTAAAAAGATACAACAAGAAAAAAATGACAACTTAATATGGTTGTACCAATTAAAGCAACATCACTTAGGTAATAAACCAGGGAAATTAATTGCTAAACAAATTAAGGGAATTAATTTCACTAAAAGAATTGATAAGATACAAGATGAAAAGGGCATAACCCATAGAAATCCAATAGATATAGGAAAGTTCTTTTTCCAGTATTATAAAACTTTATATAATCTTGAACAAACAGTAGACTTCCAAAAGCCCTCAATTAAACAAATTGAAGAATATTTAAAAAAGATAAAATTACCAAAGAAATCAGAAACACAATTAAAAAATGGACATTACAGAGAAAGAAATTTACCAAAGTTTAAAATCTTTAAAAATTAGAAAATCTCTGGGCCCAGACGGATTTCCTAATATATACTATAAAATATTCTCTTCATCTATAGTGAAATATTTACAAAAAATGTATAATGAAATTAAAATAAATGGGAAAGCACCAGCAGAGACACTCGAAGCAGTAATAATTGTAATACCAAAACCTGGTAAAGATCACTCAGAATGTCGTAACTACCGTCCAATATCACTTATCAATACAGATATAAAGATATACGCTAGTATATTAGCTACTCACCTGAATCCGTTATTAAACAATCTAATTAATAAAGATCAAACAGGTTTTATTAAATATAGACAGTCAACTGACAATACTCGAAAATTTCTTAATATAATTGACTTTGCCCATAAAGGAAAATACCATTAGTAGCTCTATCATTTGACGCTGAAAAAGCATTTGATAGAGTGAACTGGGATTTTATACAACTAGTGTTAGACAAATATGATTTTGGTTCATTTGGATCACATATGATAAAATCACTTTATACATAAACTAATGCATATATAACAGGTGTAGGCTTCAAAACCCACTTGTTTGATTTAAGAAATGGTACTCGTTTGGGTTGTCCTATATCACCACTTATATTTGCTTTGATTATAGAACCATTACTAGAAATGGTTAGAAATTCTAAACAAATAAAAGGGATAGTTACTGGTTCTATTATAAACAAAGTAACCATCTTTGCTGATGATTTGCTGGTTACAGTTTCTGATCCAATAAACTCAATAGTTACTTTAATTCAAATTATTCTAGAATACAGCGACTTATCTTACTCCAAAGTAAATCTTACTAAGACAGAGGTACTATATACCAATTTATCGAAAAATTATAAAGTTAAACTAAAAGAAAGATTTCCATATAATTGAAGAAATAACCAAATATCACACTTAGGTATTATATTCAATTCAAATCTAAATAATATAGTTCAAAATAATATGGATAGATTACTTTCTCAGGTCGCCCCTATATTAACAAGTTGGAGAGACTTAAACCTGTCATGTAGTGGTAGAATATCATTAATTAAAATGAGTATTCTCTCCAAAATATTATACATTTTAAGAATTCCCTTAAAAATTCCAATTAAATTCTTAAAACAATTAAAAAAATAATAGATACATTTATATATAGAAATAAAAAAAACATGTATGAAACAAGAAATTATTTAGTGGACTTTTTCTAGAGGGGGCCTAGCAGCACCGAATATTATTCAATACTCAAATGCTATTAAATTACTTCATCTTTCAAAATTTACAATAAAAGAAAATAAACCAAAATTTTTGCTTATAGAAAATTAGTTAGTTAAAAATATAAACTTATAATATATATATACAGGGATATGAAAATAGATAACAAGATTCTTACTAAATTACCACTTATCCCTAGAACTTTAATAAAATGGTGGTTTAAATATAATTAAAAAAATGAACTGGTAAAGCTCCAAATACCCCAATACATAAAGTGACTTTGAAATTTACCCCTTTCCTAAATATATCATGGGAAGAATGGGGTATGAAAACTCTTAAGGAGAGCCCTTCATAAGGTCAGTAAAGTTGTCCTTTAAAGGGAAACATCAAATGTCCCAGTTAGAGCACATATGAAAAGTACATTTAAATAAATACATTTGCAACTAGTTTTTTTTGTTAAAGTGGCAGTGTTAAATAAATGAGCTTGAAAGTTTTAAAAAAAATAACTAATAAAGGACTTATTTCAAGGACAAAAATTGAAATCATTTGAACTTATATCTAATGAATATCAAGTATACCAAATGGTTGTTCTATAATATACTATTCACATCGATAACAACTGCAGACTATGGAAAATTAATGAATAGAGAACTAACTGACTTTGAAGTTCTCCTAAATGATATTGATAAGAAGAGTTCAATATCAATATATTATAAAATAATAAAATCCTGGCTAGAAATAAGTAAAACAGATAGGATGGAAAAATGGGAGAGAAAGAGAAATCTTGGAGTATCCTGTTCTACAATTCAGTGGTATAAAAAGTATAAAAAACTCACCCTTAAGAGAAATATATTTTAAACTACTGCAGCGATGGTATATGACCCCAATCAGATTTTAAAAAATTGCCCCTGGAAAAAACCATGGCCATTGTTGGAGATGTGGGAATCAAATAGGAACCCACGAACATACGTGGTGGACTTGTACCTATATTAAAGATTTTTGGACATTATGTCTAACATATATTTCAAAGATTATTAATACTCAACTGGAAATGACTCCTGAGATTGTACTATTTCATATCCTTCCAAGTAAAATTGACTATAGACAAAAAATTTGATTATAAATACTTTAATGGCAGCCAAATGGCTTATAGTTAGATCATGGAATAAACAAGCCTTACCGACTTAGACTGAAGTTATGACCATTGTAGAGAGAAATAAACAAAAAGAATTGGAGTACTTGACATTTTCACATGGTTCGTCAAAAAAAATTAGCTTAAAATGGTCTCTTTGGAAGATATAGGAAGTTATTTAATTATTAACGTTGGAAAGGAATATATTAATAGAAGAGACCGAAAGTATAAAGAATGAAAACAAACAAGAAAAGAAGGATGGGTGCAAACAATCTCAGGAGTTGATAAAAAAAACCCTACTCCTCTTCTCCATAGTAGTGAACTAAATCATTGATATGCTGAAAAATGTAATCTTTTATGATTCAATGTGAATTATTTAAATTCAACTGTGGTTCCAATTTTGTCTTAATTTTGTCTTTGTTTTTGTTGGTTTGTTGCCTGGATATTTGTAGTTTCGACTTCTTGATGTCATGTAAATGTCTGTAATTTTTGTAATCTTTTTTATATAAATTTTGAAATGAAAATAAAACTTAAAAAAAAAAAATATTTATATATATATATTATGCCACGGGCAAACATTTTACTAATCAAAATCACAATTCCTAAGCATTTGCTTTTGACCCATAAACACTAATTTTGTTACTATAATAAACAAAATATTTTTACTTTATATATTGAATTTTTACATAAATATTTGCTTATCTCTTCCAGAATGGGTGTTTGATTAAATACTATATACTAATGAAACTTGTTCATATTGGACAAATACACTGTCAAACAAAACTGACACAGACCTTGAATTTTAGTACTTATAAGATACCAATAAATAATAACTCCAGTGCTTACTGAGGAGATAACAAATATATTGCACATGAGCACATACCTGAATACTGTGTCTGTTCTGAGACTCCTTGTTGGTTCTATCTGGAACGTCTGCTGGATACCATGATATGCATATTCCAGTTGCAATATCCCTCCCAGTATAATGTCTCCAGGCTTGTAAAAACCTCCAGGTTTAACATAGTTTTTTAGCTTGCAGTAAGGATTGAAACTCTTTCCAGCCACAGGGGAAAATAGTAAAACTAAAGACAGTGTTAGAAGGACTTTATTCCTTATCAGTGGCTGTGTCCAGGCGGAGATGATATCAGAACTCTTCATACTGAGACCAGGACAAAACCGTGTAAAAAGATATAAAGCAAAAACATAGAGACTTGTGTGCAGCATTATCCGCTGGTATTTAGTCATTGTAATAAAGGAGTTCTTTATTATGAATAATTTGCGCACCTCACTGACATTAATGCAAAATAAAATTATATGAGACTGATATCTGTGTTCAGTACCCTACAATTTCTCTCATTTAGAAAACTTAAAGAATAAAGCTGTGCACATAATAATAAGACTTTGACTGTGCATACAGATAATAGCATAGCTGCCATTAATCATCAGATCTGTGCTCGATGTCAGCCGTGAATATACGTTTTGCATCCAGAATCCTTTGTTTATATAACAATCCAACATATTAACCTCTATAATTGTCGGTCGGTAATTACATTTCTACAGGTTATTCTGAAACAAATCATAAGTCTGATGTAATATCTATCAGTCACACAGTTCATGTTCCCGCGAGTGCTACATCCACATCATTTATTACATTTGTGGCTGAATATTTTCAACACTCCACAGGGAAGATAAATTGGTTTTGCTCCAAGGATTGCTCAATATTTTTGGTATATTCCACAAAAGGAAAACTCTTTACAGACATCTCACAAAATAGACGCCGTTGTCATCTGCTGTGAATTTGTGTAATGACATTAAAGGGACAACACAAACTCCTTAGAATTAAGGGGACACAACAAAGGTAAACAACACATATAAACTCATATAATTTCAGTGTGCTTAATCAAACATGTTATGCAGAAATATAACATAAATGAGCTGTTGGGTCTCATCTCTTGGTAATGGACTTAGCACTGCTCCCATCACATATATAGTTGTGAGCGTACGAGTTGTTGCTAACGCTGCGGGCTCGCTACGCGCAGCAAAGCGAGGGCACTGCCCGAGGGTCTCAGTTGCTGGCATGGAGCGCCGAAGGCGCTCCTTGCCAGCAACTGAGGACCCTCGCGAAGCTGTTGGGTCTCATCTCTTAGTAATGGACTTAGCACTGCTCCCATCACATATATAGTTGTGAGCGTACGAGTTGTTGCTAACGCTGCGGGCTCGCTACGCGAGTCACGGCCCTCGCGTAGCGAGGGCTGCGGCTCGCGCAGCGAGCCGAGGCCCTCGCAAAGCGAGGGCACTGCCCGAGGGTCTCAGTTGCTGGCATGGAGCGCCGTAGGCGCTCCATGCCAGCACCTGAGGACCTCGCAAAGCCTTCGGCGCTCCATGCCAGCAACTGCGACCCTCGCAAACTTCACGTCGCAACCCAAACAGTACGACACACACATTACGACACTCGCAAACAACATACGACACACGTTCACACACATTACGGACTCGCAACACTCGGACGCAACTCGCGAACATTACAAAATGTAAAACACAATACATACACACACCACATACATAAAAAACTTACCTACACCAAGAGGGAGCACCCAGCACCTCAAAAATACAACTTACACCTCGATTTTACTCCAAATAAAACAGTTTAGAGACTAAAAAAAAATCGAAGCGAGAGAAAAAATGGCCGCCGAACAAAACGAAAACGAGGCTACAGCACTCTAAACTCGCAAAACACCACAAGAAACTCGCAAAACACCACAAAACACCTACGGATATTCCGATACAAACGTATACCACACATTACTCGCCATTTTAGGCCAATGCGGAAGTACACGACAACGGTTTGGGCTCGCGCACGCACCGTGTTACACTGCACACATTCAGCATGCTTATACAGCAGATCCACACCACTAATGCTGCAGCAACATCAAAACACATTCACAGCTCTTCCACACAATGCTTTAAAATAGGTAAAGTATATTCATTTATTAATCTATTATATATTTCATTATTACACACTAAACAGCATTAGCTACCTTACAATTTCATTGCCGTCATTTTTTGACGGGCAATTCGCTAGTCTGTAATAATTATGTAGAGAAAACACAACTGAAATATGAGCTAAAGACTGACCATAATATGAGTATTACATTCAAGGAAGATAGTGGAAAGGAGGTGCAGGTTCAGAGGTGGGGAAAGGATATAAATGAAAGACAGCTCATGTAAGGTATGATGAGATATCAGAGTCCATGGTCAGGTAGCAGGCAATGAAATCCCTGTAAAGAAAAGTAGTATGGCTACCAAGGAGAATGAGGTGTCCAGGAGGTTTCAAAGGTGTTATGTCTAAGGATCTAACTATGGATCAGTTGGTAGCGCTCCAGGCACAAATCAGACTGGAAATCCAAGCAGAAAAAAAGGTGCCTGCTTGCCCCTCCCCGGTGCCTGTAGAGGTCTGTAGTCCAGTAAAAGCCCAGCTACAGGTGATTCACCATATAGCTTTAGACCTTTAGAAAACGGGTGATCCTGTATAATTAGCACTGCCATGAATAGGGACTGGAACAAGGGTCCAAGGATGCTGCACTGATAGAAATTTTGATCCAGCAAATGTTTCAGCTGTAAGCCAGGTATATGAAGCTGCTGGAGAAGGCAGGCCATGGTACGATCTATCTCAAGAGGTGGAAGGAGCCCTGCCAACCAGATGAGATGCATTTTGGTACCAGGAGGCCCTGCAAACATCCAGCTGTTTGTAGTATTGTTTGCCCTCAGAGAGCACTAAATATTTGGAAAGTGTTGTTCTGGAAGGGGGCACGGGGGTTATTTAAAGGTTGTACTATAATGGAAAGTGGAAGGCCTGGGATTAAGCTACCAGGATACTGGGTTCTTGGAAGAACCAACCATGCACTGTGAACCAGCAATGGGGCTCCAGCTGATAACCACTGTCCAAGACCAATAAGAAATAACTACAGGTCGAAGGGTACAAGCTAGGGAAAAATACTGCAACCCAGTGCTTCCCTTGGAGTTGCTTCCTAAGCTACAATTTGTCTTTCAACTATGGACATGTTTGGACTATTGGTTGCCCAAGACAAGGACTTGCACCTGGATTAAGTGCCACAGCATGCCAGCAATCATCTGATAAATATGCTCACCAGGATGCTGCATTTAGAAGGGGGAGCAGTTGATATGACCAGATTCTTTGGGTCAAGGGGTGAGCCTTTTGGACCTCACTTTTATCAGTCATAATCAGTCAAAAACCCTCTCAGACAGGGCTCAATTCAATTGGGTCTGTACAATTTCATATGGGATTAATACAACGGATCTCTGTCATGCCCAGAAGACCACTGGACTTTGGAGTAGGCTGCCATTGGTTAATATGGTTGTAATAAATATTTGTATCTTGTTATAGATTTAAGTTTTTCCTTAATGTGTTCAATTGTTTATTTTGTTATTGATAATTTAAGTTAACCACCCTTATACTTATTAATTATATATACAAATATTGGTGTTGCTCATTCCTTTCAATTGGTATTATCACAGAGTAAATATTTAAAGTGAAAAGCAAATACTATCACTTTCTGCAAATTACAGGTATTAACACATCACACTGTCAAATACTTAAAGTACCAATGTAGTTTGTAAAAACTGTGCATGCTTGTTACAAAATAACTCTAACAAGATAAAACAAAATTATTTGAGTGTATATGTAAGGCCAGAATATAAAAGTGTTTTTGAGAATATCTTTTAAATTAGCTAGGTCTGCCAATATCTTGCGGGATTCAATATTGGAATGCCAGTCTGTCTGTAGCTTGAGAAGAAGAAGTTCTTTTGTCGATATAAAGTGCCAATCTCCGAAAAAAGCTAAATAAAGATCTTTGTCTATTTTCTAAATACACTGTTCCTTTTACTCCTGTAATGTTTCCATTTAGAAATAAAGGCATACTGTTTGTCATCAATAAATCAAAATTGAGTATACTAGTTAAAAATAATTACTGTAGTTATTTATTTTAAACCATGTATATAGGCTTGGCTTCACGAACAAAGATATAAAAGGGGTATCTACATCTATAGGCTCTCAGGTGGCTGAGGAGGCCAATGCGGGATAGGCAGCTTTGACCACAGTGGTTACACAGGAAGGTTTGTTCTTGGTTGAGTGCTGTAGTGACACCATTTTTTCTTTTTTTCCTTTTGTCCTCAAGACCAGCCTTTCCTGTAGTCTCAAAAGAGTAGACAGCCTGGTGTATGGTACTTCTCTATGCCTTTCGGTCTGAAGCGAAGGTGGACCATCAACGATGGTCAATATGACAGGCATCAAGGGACTGTTTCAGTGAGTCTTGTACCTCTTCTTCGGCCCTCCTCTGTAATGATTGCCAGTGGTGAGCTCACTATATAGCACAATCTTTGGAAGTCAATCATCCTCCATCCTAGATATGTGTCCAGCGTAACTGCTTCTTCAACAGTATAGCCTCAATGTCTTTGACTCCTGCCTGTTCTAGGACTTCAGTGTTGGGATGTGGTCATTCCGGTGAATTTTAAGGATGGTGCGGAGGCAACGTTGATGAAAATGCTCAAGAAGTCATAGGTGGTGACGGTAGGTAATCCACGACTCAGAACGATACAGAAGGGTGGTCAGCACACAGCCTTGTGCACTTGTTCAGATGCTTGTTTTTACAAACCCTTTTATATAACTTGCCAAATGCACTATTTGCCTTTTCCAGTCTGTTGTCAATTTTTTTGTCAACCTTTGTGTCCGAGGAGATGATGCAACCCAGGTAGGTAAACTGTTGGACTGTTTTCAGCTTAGACTCGCTAATAGTGATGTGAGGAGAACAGTAATCTTCCTGAGGTGTGGGCTGGTGGAGAACTTCAGTCTTCTTCAAACTGACTTCTAAACCGAAGAGCTCGGCAGCCTCGGCGAAGCAAGATGTCATTTGCTACAGAGGTGTCGCCGTATGGGAAACAATGGCAGCATTGTCGGCGAAGAGCAGCTCTCGAACAAGTCATTCCACTGTCTTGGTGTGGGCCTTTAATGGCCTCAGGTTGAATAGACTGCCATCTGTGCAGAATCGGATGTAGAGTCCATCCACATAATGTTTGTCATCAATAAACCAAAATTTTGTACACTAGTTAAAAATAATTACTTTAGTTATTTATTTTAAACAGTGTATAAATGCTTGTATATTATCAAGCCCAGAATGCAATAGAGAGAACATATGTATATCTACTATGTATTACAGAGAACATTATATTTGCGTGATCCAACATTACTGTACTTACCCTACTGTTACTTTAATTATTAATATCCATATATAATTTTTGATCACATAGTAACTTTATTGAAACTTTGTCAACTTGTGAAGCTTTTATACTGTATTATACATTCACCCTCTCCCCACCCCTCCTGTTCACATCTTCACATTTGTTTTTACCAATTATCTTCATATATGTATAAGAACTGGGCCAGTCACTCACCTCTGTCTGTCATTTCAGCATCCCTCCATGCCTCCACTCTCATAATGTATAGAAAGCCACAAGACTTGTTCAGTCAGCATCACCTGCTACAAACAAATTCATAATAGTAAAAAAGAAATAGTGATAAAAAATCTTAGCTACTCACCCACCGCATCCATTATGATAAACCTTCCCTCACTCATTTTCCCTCTCCAGCATTTATATTACTATACAGTGCCTTGCAAAAGTCTTCACCCTCCTTGGCTTTTTCATGTTTTGTTGCCTCCCAATCTGGAATAAAAATGGATTGTTTGAGGATTTGCATCATTTAATTTACAGAACATGCACACAACTTTGAAGATGTTTTTTTTTTTATTGTGAAGCAAACAACAAATTGGAAAAAATAACAGAAAAAGTAAATGTGCATAACTATTCACCCCCCTAAAGACAATACTTTGTAGAGCTACCTTTTGCAGCAATCACAGCTCCAAGTCACTTTGGATAAGTCTTGCCAGTTCTTACCACTGGGATTTTTGCCCATTCCTCCTTGCAAAACTGACCTAGCTCCTTTAAGTTGGATGGTTTGTGCTTGTAAACAGCAATCTTTAAGTCTGACCACAGATTTTCTATTGGATTGAGGTCTGGGCTGTGACTAGGCCATTCCAACACATTTACATGTTTCCCCTTAAACCACTCAAGTGTTGCTTTAGCAGTGTGTTTGGGGTCATTGTCCTGCTGGAAGGTGAACCTCCGTCCTTGCCTCAAATCCCGCACATAGTGGTACAGGTTTTGCTCAAGAATATCTCTGTATTTAGCACCATCCATCTTTCCCTCAACGCTGACCAGTTGCCCAGCCCCGGCTGCTGAAAAACATCCCCATAGCATGATGCTGCCATCACCATGTTTCACTGTGAGGATGGTGTTTTTTGGGTGATGTGATGTGTTGGGTTTGCGTCAAACATAGCGTTTTCTTTTATGGCCGAAAAGTTCAATTTTAGTCTCATCAGACCAGAGCACCTTCCTCCATACATTTTGGGAGTCTCCCACATGCCTTTTTGCAAACTCAAAACGTGTCAGTTTGTTTTTTGCTGAAAGCAATGGCTTTCTTCCTGCAGCTCTATGAAGCGTACAGCTTATTGTTGTCAGATACTCCAGTCTCTGCTGTGGAACTCTGCAGCTGCTCCAGGGTTACCTTAGGTCTCTGTGCTGCCTCTCTGATTAATGTTCTCCTTGCCGGTCCGTGAGTTTTGGTGGGCGGGCGTCTCTTGGAAGGTTTGCTGTTGTGCCATGTTCTTTCCATTTGGATATGATAGATTTGATGATGCTCCTGAGGATCATCAAAGATTTGGGATATTTTTTTATAACCTATGACTTGTACTTCTCAACAACATTGTCCTTTACTTGTTTGGATAGTTCCTTGGTCTTCATGGCAGTGTTTGGTTAGTGGTGCCTCTTGCTTAGGGGTTCGAGCCTTTGGGGCCTTTCAAAAAAGGTGTGTATATGTAATGACAGATCATGTGACACTTAGATTGCACACAGGTGGACATCATTTCACTAATTATGTGACTTCTGAAGGCAATTGATTGCACCAGAGCTTTTTATGGGCTTCATAACAAATGGTGTGAATACATATGCACATGCCAATGTTATGTTTTCTATTTATAAAAATAGTTTTACGTATATATTTTCTCATTTAACTTCACCAACCTAGACTATTGTGTTCTGATCATCACATCAAATTCAGATAACAAAGCATTAAACTTAAGGCTGTAATGTAACAAAATAGGTAAACAGTGAAGTGGGTGAATATTTTTGTAAGGCACTGTAACTATCATATCTTAGGCTAATCATTTCCCCCCACCTTCATCTAATCTACTTCCTGTGCCTACACACTGTGTCACGCTCCTCTCCCTCCTCCAGTCATAATCTCATCCCTTCCCTAACACTCATAAGCAGAAACACTACTATAAGTCCCACTCCTATCTTCTCTCAGTCCTTCTTTTCCTGGCTGCTGGAGACATATCCCCTAACCCAGGCCCCTCACTCATTTCCCCCTTCTGTCAGCCACTCTCTGCCCCAAAGGCAGCAAACACTCAAAACACCCAGAATTTGATGCCCATCACTTGTAACAAACCTTCTACTCTACCCTTCTACTGTGCCGTCTGGAATGCACTTTCACTCATGACCTATTCATTATCAACTCGATAAATCTACTGGCTTTTACTAAAACCTGGCTCTTCTCTTCAGACACTGCCTCCCCCGCAGCACTCTCTCATGTTGATTTTCACCTCAGTCACACTGTTAGACCTGGGAACAAACAAGGTAGTGGTGTGGGTGTATTTCTTTCCACTCGCTGTTCATTTCACCTCATACCCCCGTCCCATCCCTCCAATTCTCATCCTTTGAAGTTTATACTACCCGCCTCTTCTCACCTATCTCTCTGTGTGTTTCTGTGATCTGTCGCCCACCAGCACCACCCTCTCGATTTCTTGGTCACTTTTCCGCCTGGCTTTCTCTCCTCTAACATTCTTTTACTTATACTTGGCAATTTCAATATTGCCATCGACACTCCCACCTCCCTAGCAGCCAGCGATCTGCTTGCACTCATCTCCTCCCTCTACCTCTCACAACTAACAGAGTCCTCAACTCCCCATGCTAGACACTTTCTAGACCTTATCTCAGCACCACCTCCAACCTAGTCGTCCACCCACTCCCTCTATCTGACCACCACATCCTTACCTTTAACCTCTCCACACCTTACTCTCACCACCTTTCTTCAACCCCTGCCACCATCACTCACAGAAACCTGCTAGCACTTGACCCTCCACACCTCTCCAATGTGCAACAACCCCTTCTCAGCTCCATCACCAACCTCAACTGCCGTAACACTGCCACCTCACACTACAACTCTAATCTTTCTTCCACCCTTGACATCCTTGCTCCCATTTCCAAAATTGGCAACCCCAATTTACCAAAATGATTAGAAGTTACCAAACACCCATCCAAAAGGTCCCCTTGGTTTGTGGTGCTTGTATCCAACTCTGACAAGTTAAACAACACCAGGTAATAAAAATATAGCAATATTTATTATACTTAGATTTGGTTAAACACACAAGGCTGAGGGACTCCACCGAATCAATCGACACAGCAGCTTAGCAGGAGAGAGAGATAGAAAGTGAGGCTCAGAGCTTGCAGAGAGGTTTCAAGGTTACAGAGAGGGAGAGTCCGTGCAGCACAGCTAGGTCCCCATATTTATAGCAAATCATAATCAGGAAGTTCTAGAGATTATTATTGTACATTTTTGTTAAATAAAAAAGCCTTTGGTCGCCATGACAGGGAGTAGTCCTCAGTTGGACAAGTCACTATCTTTGATACAGACTTACACTCTCCTCCACCCACCATCTCCTCCCGTCCCTTACTGTCTCATAGCTGAAGACTTTTTATTCATCAAACTTGAAAACATCCGCATTGAACTTCTCCTCTCATCGTGGCTCACACGTCTCGTCTACAACCGCTTTATCAGCTTTATTTCCTCTAACTCACTTCTTGACACTTTCAAATCCAGCTTTCTGCCCCAACGCAAAAGAGACAGCTCACACAAAAGTCTGAGACACCTCACACAAAAGTAATTCGAGCCACTGCTTTCTCGTTCTTCTCATCATATCTACAAGATGGAACATTTAGCGTCTCCTTATCTGGCACCTCTTCTCCTCACCCTCGGTCTGTTGGTATACCACAAGGCTCAACACTAGGCCCCCTCCTCTTCTCCATCTATACATCCTCACTTGGTACCCTAATAAACTCTTTTGGGTTTCAGTATCATCCCTATGCAGATGACTCTCAAATCTGCCTCTCAGCACCAGATATATCCCCCAATCTTCTAACACACGTCTCCAACTGCCTCTCTAGTATATACTCTTGGATGTCCTCCCACCATCTCAAACTCAACATGTCTAAGGTCAAACTACTAATCTTTCCACCCTCTTCAACTCCTCACAACTCTCTCTCTCACTGTCAACAATGCCATCATCACTTACTCCTCCCAAGCTCATTGCCTTGGAGTTCTACTGGACCCCGCCCTGTCTTTCATCCCTCACATACAGTCACTAACAAAATCTTGCCTTCTCTATCTAAAAAACATTTCCAAAATATGCCACTATCTTACATAAGTCACAACTAAGATTCTAATACACTCTTTCATAATTTCTCGTCTTGACTACTGCAACTCGCTTCTTGCTGGCCTGCCTACCACTCGTCTTTTCCCACTTCAATCCAAAATGAATGCCTCTGCTAAACTCATCTACACAATGTTCAGTATGACCAGCAGCAACTCTCATGACTTACTAAGCCCTCAGCAACAGAGCACCCACTTACATTTCTGGTCTCATGTCCAAATACTCCCCCACTCACCCTCTTAATTCTACCAAAGACCTTCTTCTTTTTACAACTCTTGTTACCTCCTCTCACTTCCACCTTCAGAACTTTTCTTGTGCTGCCCCTATCCTCCTGCTTTAGAACCTTCAAAACCTCACTAAAGACAAATCTATATAAAGAAGCCTAACACCTTCCATCCTGACATGCACAACACTTCTCTCACCCTCCTCTACCACACACAAAACCTTTAGATTTTAAGTCTGCAAGTTTTTAATCTCGCATGGTGCTTTGGGGAAAGCACTATGGACACTAGATTCCAAGTTCAAAGACAGGGCCCATGCATATTTTGTAATGTGTTAATGTTGAATTAGTCTTTGTCTGTAACTTAACTTATGTATCGAGCTACAGAATATGTTCGGCTTAAAGAGGTTTGTCTCAGAGTGGGTTATCATGTCCACATGACTAACCTATTAAGATAAGTTTGTTCTCTGATTGAGCACCTCTAATTTGGTTTTTGTTTATTCAAATGACCCTTAGGGATTAGTCTCAGCTCACTGTGCCTTAGGGAGCTATCAGCTACACCTCACTGACGAGGCACAATGAAGGCCGAAACATACGTCTGGGGTTTGCTGTTTCTCCTGTCCAGGGTACAATTGCCTGGTATTTCGGGGCTGGATCACTCTAGTGAATGGGACCAGACTGATATACTACAGGATATTTCTCCTTGTGAAGGCCACACGTGAGCTAAAAGAGGTTGCCCTCAGGGTGAGATATCATGTCCACTGAACAAACCTATTAAGGTTAGTTTGTTCTCTGATTTAATGTGTAGGACTTAGCGCTCATCTCTCAGAGCCTCGCAAAGCAATGTGAGATGTTAAACCGCAGCACTTAGCCGATGCTAGCCTCGTAAAGTGAGGCGAGTCGTTTAAATACGCGACGCGTATATATGAGAAGATGCAAAAATTTACGAGATTAGCAGACGAACAAAAAAAACATAAAAAACACTTAATACACAAAAAAAATAAAATACAAAAACATCACAGACAGCATGGGGCAACAGCCAGGACATCTGTGAGTGAGGTGGAACGGGAATTTAACTCGATTTAGACGGTTTTCACCACTCGAAAATTGACAAAGCAAGGAAAAAAATGGCCGCTGAAAAAAATGAGAATGAGGCTACACGACCCCAGTCTGTGCAAAACACTGCTAAATGCATAGCAGTTTGCACATCACACTACGACCTACAAAATACACTATTACAAAAGCCGGAAAATGCTAACGAGACGCGTACCACATTTATAACATTACGGCTATACAATGCCACTTTACACAATTAACCAACGGCTTTACCTCAAACACGCAGCCTATTTAGAATGCACAGTTCAAACATTCATTACAATTTATAAGCAGGGCACTAACACTCACAAATGTATATTCTATGCAGAGGTAAAATATAAACAGATTGTTAGCTCTTCAGCCTATTGCATTGCTGCATATATCAATTATAAATAATTAAAGTATATTAATTTGCTGAATAAATCATTATTTATTAACTACATATACATAGAAATATATATCTCTCTCAGAGGACCAAAAGTACACTACAGGAGAGGTTTGCAATAAGAGCCGAAGGAGCTCATTGCGAGGCATGCGATGAGCGGCAAAGGCGCTTAGCGCAAGCCTCGCAATGAGCGCCGAATGCGTTAAGTGCAAGCCTCGCAATGAGGGCCGAAGGGCCTGAGGCTCGTAATGAGCGCCAAAGGCTCTCATTGCGTGGCATGTGATAAGCGCCAAATACGCTTAGCGCAAGCCTCGCAATGAGTGCTGAAGGTCCTCACAGTACAAAACGGGTTAAATTATGTCTCAAACAGCATTCCCATGGCTTCAAATTTTCTTGTCCGGTCATTTTTGACGGGCAAGTCGCTAGTAATAATAATAATAATAATAATGTGTATGTTATTATATAAGTACTATGTTACAGAAAAGAATATTATATGTGTATGTTACCAATACGTTCCCATATTTTCTGATTCTGTATACTAAATTTTCAGATATAACAGCACATAAGGTGATAAACTGACAGTTGGAATCGAGAGTTGTAAAACAGTTACAGTCTTGTGAGTTTCAGGTGGAGTAAAGACTGAAGAAAAGTAATTGTTGTTGAGCTTGAGGTAGCCCCTCTGAGCTACCTGAAGCTCATGTTCATTCTACAATGATCTCATCTATCCATCTTAACCTCTGTCTCCCCTTCTTTGAGGGATTTTAATCTTCTCTAGGGATTCTCAGGGATTCCTGTCTTCTCATGATATGTCCAAAATATTTGAGGTTCGCCCTCATGACCATACAGTTTGTCTTGATTTCCTGTAGTACCAATGTATTAGATCACCTTGTAGTCCAAGGGACTCTAAGCAGTTTTTCAACAACACCGCAATTCAAAGGCATCAATTCTCCGGTTCTCAGCCTTCCTTATGGTCCAGCTCTCACATCCGTATGTTACTACTGGGAATATCATACTTTTTACTATGCAGAACTTTGTTGATAATGTAATAATAAGCTATTGGATCCCAGGAAAATAAAATCTATCCCTTCCTCCCCGTCTTATTTGCCAGGAACTGAGATTTACAATTGCCAGATTGTAAGACCAGCTTTTTTTCTTTTTGCTTTTACCTTCATCAATAGGTCCTTTAGTTACTCCTCAATTTCAGCCATCAGAGTAGTATCTGAAGTTGTTGATATTTCTTCCAGCAATATTGATTCCAGCTTTGGATTCATCCAACCTAGACTTATGCTTGATACACTTGGTGTATAAGTTGAATAAATAAGGTGACAATATATAACCTTGTCGCTCCCATTTCCCAATCTTGAACCATTTGTTGCTCCATGTTTGGTTCTGACCATGACTTCTTGGTCCATATACAGATTTCCTCAGGAGGCGGGTCAGATGATCTGGTAATCCCATCTGGAACTCTCTTGCTTTCTCTATTATCCTGCAGACATTTAATCACTTGTGCCTCTTCCTCTGAAGAACTTGGCGCCTCTGGTAGTTTCCAGTCAATATATTGTTGAAGCTGAACTTGTAGGATCTGAAGCATTACCTCGCTTTCACGTAAAATGAGAGCAATTGTTTGATAATTGGAGCAATTTGGCACCACCTTTTTTGGAATTAGGATAAAGACTGACCTTTTCCAGTCTACTGGCTAATCTTGCGTTTTCCAAATTTTTTGGCAGAAGGCAAACAACCCTTTCACAGCATCATCTTGTAGGATTTTGAATAGTTCAGCTGTTATTCTGTCAGCCTTGTTATCAGCAAGACATCATAGGGGCCACCTAACTTCACTTATCCAAGATGTCTGGCTCCAGCACATCGGATAAACTATTAAGGTCATCACTGCTGTTAAGATCCTACCTCTATCTATCTTGATTATATTCCTGCCACCTTTTCTTTATCTGATCGGCTTCTGTTAGATCCCTACCATTTGATTTTCTGACTTCCCTGCTGTAACCTGCCCATCTTGGGTGAACTTACACTGTATAGCTGATAACTTTATTGAAGTACACAAGCTCCTTCACCATGACAAGGTATTGATCCAGAAGGGGGCCTCAAGTTGGTACCTGCTTTCCTGTGGTAATGTTGGTGTGCCCTGGTAATTATTGTCCTGATACTGGTCCATATAAAGGACCTTGCAATTATACTGGGTAGGATTGATGTAGGATCTTTCCAAGCCACATGAAGCAGTAGATCATGACACTGGTGTTCCTGTGATCCAGTGTTCTTGTGTACCAGCTCCTGTCCAGCATTTTCCAAGAGGATGAATGCGACATACCCCCAAACAGATCTGGAACAACATCCTACCTGGAGTTCCAGAGCATTGCCAGGCTAGCTGGCTTGGTTCCATTGACAGGGTAGCAAACACGCTGATTCAGCAGCTCTATATCTGCTCCTGAGGCTGACTTGCTTTTCATGAAAAGACAGTGTGCTCATATCCCCTTACTTGATCATGATGCAAGAATCCTCGCTAATGGCAGTTGGAGGCCACATGGAGTCTAAAGTGTTTAGTTGCAACAATCTGGTGCCAGTGGAGGGATTGACACTGCAATGGGCAGAGCCCAGGGCTATAGTATAACAGACAAGGAGATTGCAAGAATGTCAGTATCCCAAAGTGAGTATGAGGATAAGGTACACCGTAGATACCCACTCCAGACAAGCAGACTGTGGTCTACCAGAACTGATGGTGACAATAAGAAGCTTCTGCACCTGAAATCTGAAGTGATCTCCACCTAAGTAGCCACTGGACTAACAAATATTTCCCCCTGCAGCCCATGTCTCTATTGTATTCTCAGCAGGCCTTTGCTTTTAATACTTGGAACTTTGGGGAAAAACCCTGTCCCCAAATCCTTAATGGATCCCATCAGTTTCCCCTACCAAGGCTGGGGTTTAGGGAGCCTGTTTGGTCCCATAGGTGATGATGCTGGACGGGGTACTTGTTTGGTGGTTGAATAGGGTCCTGGTCCAGCACCAATGGAAGACTCCTTCTGCAAAGGGAGAGTGTATGGGAGCTGCATAGCTGTCTCACCTGTATCTCTGCTTATTCGAAGAGAGAAAAAGAGACTTTTTTTCTAAATGAATGCTGGGAAGTAGTGGCATAGCTTGAGCTTGTGCTGCCCGAGGCTGTCCTGTGTTTGCCTAATGTATTCCATCAGTTTCCCCTCTCACTCTCTCTTCTGTATCTCCCTCACTCCCTCTTTCTCTCTTCCTGCTTCTGTTTCTCCATGGATGTAGATGGATGTAGATTTCCTGCGGCAAATGGCCATCCGTGTCACAATACATACATACATTAAAAAATATGGGGGGGGTGATTTATCCCCCGATCTTTGCCGCCCCCCCCCCCATATTTTTTTATGTATGTATGTATTGTGACACGGATGGCCATTTGCTGCAGGAAATCTTTATGACAAAAGGTTTCGCAACACAGATTTATACTGCAGGAGACTTGTTAATTTGTAGGGCTCATAAACAAGGGTTAGAAGTAGAAAAATTTAAAAAATAAATCTACATAAACATTCTTACTAAACATACAGGAACACCCTGACTACAAAAGGCAGCTTCTCTGCTCCGGATAAATTATAATTCATAAAGAAAACAAATAAATCCAGTTGTGTTACTTCCAGAAGAAGTTCTTGTGGATTATATATAACAGTCTCTGCTATGTGGGATAGTGCCACCTTGTGGCCAGGATACAAATAGTCTCTTATAATTGGTATAGTGCCACCTTGTGGCCGGGGCACCAAATAGTCTCTTTATTATCAGAAGTATTTTACACGTCTTTAAATAAGCAACAGCGGATGAAGCATAGGGCCTGCCCTTCTCTCCCATATGCTTCACCCCAGGGACCCTTTGATATTGCAATAGTAACTAACTGCAAATTAACAGGACAAGCACTCAGCCTCTTCCCTGGGGTATAATAAGTCTGGTACCTTCATTCAGTGCCTCTGACAGCTCCACACTCCCCTAGACATATTAGGCAATTCTGCCTGGGAATCCTCAGTATTCACTTCCCTTACTTGGTGTCTTTGTAGTTTAACCTCCTGAGTCTGTAGTTACTTTTGCTGTCATCTCTGTTCATCCAGCAGCTGCAAACAGCACACACAGCGACTGCAAGCAGCCCCCAGTAAACAAGGTGATCTCCTTCAGGTTCCACACAGGACCAGCCAGCAAGCTACTCTCTGTGGCTTGCTCTGGCTGCTTAGCAGCAGCACACAACCTCGGCCAGAGCCTAATCAGCCACCCCTCCAAATGTCTGCTTTCCAGGCTTTAAAGTGAAGTTGCACCTGCACCAATTAGGAGTTCTTCATCACTTCTGTCAAGAACTCTTTACACTACTTTCCTTGGCACCATCCTCTAGGGGGCAAACGGTCACATACCCTCCCCCTTAGCTCAACAACATGGTGTTGAGCGACATGCCGAGAGGCCGGAAATTCGGTACACCACAACCACATTTCGTAGAAGGCACTGTAGCTCTCGTGGAGAAACCCCTGCATCCTGTAGAGCAACTCACCACTCAAGAACTCTTTGCCATGCAAAACATTCCTCCTCTGTGCCATCTGCATTGAGGTATGAGGCTGAGATTAAGTGACCACTTGTAAATACATCTTCTCTCTATCCTCACATTATACTACACAGAAGCTCACAAGGTCTGTCCCTACCGCCTGGAACACCATGGCACGCATCTCATCCGGAACAATGAAGAAGTCCCCTGTTTTGTTTGGACAATAGGCTTTCAAGAAACAAGGCTTGAGATACTTCACAAATCAATTTCCAGTGATTTCTTCCAAGGTGTCTTCTATGGGTAGCCCCTAGACTTGTTAGCCATCCTTCACATCAGGACATAGCTGTATACTGATAATATTTCCAAGCTGCACTCTCAGATTGTTTCCTACAACTCTATTCTTCCAGATCTTCTCATCTGAGCAGGTGTCATCTGAAAGAACAATACATAGAGCTTCTCGTCTCCTTTTCCCTTTCAGAAGAACCATGTCTGCTTGGAACAATTGAAGCTTAGCCATCTTGACCTAAGATGGCAACACCATGCTGTTATTCTCATTGATCCTGTCATCTATAATGAACCAATTTCAACATTTTTGTGGAGAGGTAATCTGTTTTGGAATCGGAGCCTGAGGTCCTGGTCCAGCCTGACTGGTCTCTTTAGGTTTCTCCCTATCACGTGCTGGTGTCTCCGCACTCCCTAAGTACTCAGAGTTCTCCACTTCTGCCAGTCCCAAGTGCATCCCACAAACCACTTCTGGGAAACTCCAGACACTCTGATTCTCTTTGAAGCTTTGGACTATTTTGTTTTACACTAAGGATCCGGACTTCTTTATTCACTAGAGAACTGTAATGGAACCCATCACTGTTTTACCCTGTTTTATAAATATTATGGTTAAAATATGATCCTACTATATGTATGTTGGTTTATGCTCTGCAGAATATTAGCCAGACTATTGCAGGCCTTGGCTAATAGATAATCCTGTTACAGATAAAGGAAGTCTATTGTATACAGTGTTTTCATTCTCAGATAAGAACAAAGAAGTGTAATTGAATCAATGTCTGATTGTATCAAAGTTGCCAGGTAGTCTCGGAGAGGTGTGACCACACCTATTGTTCTCTTTATGTGTATTTGTGTGGCCAACTATGGGGGATGTGGATTGCCTGTGGGAAGAGATGTGTATAAATATTTCTGCAGATAACAAAATAAAGTCAGTATTCATTTGACTCCCAAATTGTGTGTCGTCCAATATGGGAGGTCGGGAATGGTGAGACTGTAGTGCCTCTTGGGTATTTTACCGTATACCAGCGGGGATATTGGACTGCGTGTTCCAGCTCCGTTACATTTGGTGGCAAGTGGCGGAATTGTTCCCACGGTCAGAAGGACAGCTACAGGAGACACCATTCCGTGGAGTACAAATTGAGGGCAACGCTAGTATCCGTACAGCGCCCCTGGCTACAGCTGGATTGAACCGGCTAGTTTTCAGACCGTGTTCCATCATGAGGAGGAGGAGGCGGGCGTGGACTACAGGGATGCAGACAGAAAGGAACTCATGGTTACAGTACCTCTTATTACCCCACAGACTGAGTTTGAAAGAGAACTCCAAAGCAGACTGGCCTTTTTCCCAGGTACGCTTCCCATAAAAACCTTGGAATGGTTAATGACAGATGTCCACAAATACATAATGGAAAAGCAGCGGGCACGGGAGCGGTCCATCTTGGGAACTGCTAACCCACCTCCCACCATTAACCCCCCCCAGCACTGCGTCCGGGTGGTGGGAACTACCAAACCCCTCCACGGTACATCAGGTGCCACACGTGTAACCAGCAGGGCCACATGCAGAGAGACTGTCCCAGAAACAGAAACCGCTCCACGTGGAATACTCCAACTAATTCTCCTCCTCAGCGACAGTGTGTACCCCAGGGAGCAGAAGGTGTCGTCCTTCCCCCCCAGCAACAGTGTGTACCCCAGGGAGCTGAAGGTGTCGTCCTTCCTCCCCAGCAGCAGTGTGTACCCCAGGGGGCCGAAGGTGTCGTCCTTCCTCCCCAGCGGCAGTGTGTACCCCAGGGAGCCGAAGGTGTCGTCCTTCCTCCCCAGCGGCAGTGTGTACCCCAGGGAGCTCAAGGTGTCGTCCTTCCTCCCCAGCGACAGTGTGTACCCCAGGGAGCAGAAGGTGCCGTCCTTCCTTCCCAGCAGCAGTGTGTACCCCAGGTGGCCGAAGGTGTTGTCCTTCCCCCCCAGCGGCAGTGTGTACCCCAGGGGGCCGAAGGTGTCGTCCTTTCCCCCCAGCGGCAGTGTGTACCCCAGGGAGCAGAAGGGGCCGTCCTTCCTCCCCAGCGGCAGTGTGAACCCCAGGGGGCAGAAGGTGTCGTCCTTTCCCCCCCAGCGGCAGTGGGAACCCCAGGGGGCAGAAGGGGTCGTCCTTACCCCCCAGCGGCAGTGTGAACCACAGGGGGCAGAAGGTGTCGTCCTTCCCCCCCAGCGGCAGTGTGAACCACAGGGGGCAGAAGGTGTCGTCCTTCCCCCCCAGCGGCAGTGTGAACCCCAGGGAGCTGAAGGGGTCGCCATCTCCCCCCAGCGACAGCTTACCCTAACAAGGGGAGACCCCAATCTCCCAGACGGCGCAGATGGGACCGTGGTCTCTGTGCCTGACCTACCGGGATGCTGGACAGCCTGTCCAGATCCCCAACTACCCTCACTGGGACAACCGGAGGAGGGGGTAAGTACAAATTCCCCTCCCTAGCTAACTCCTAATGTGGCCCCAGGGTTAACAGAGGAAATGTTAACCCCCACTGACCCCCACCTTTCCCTGGCTACTGAGCCGGAATACGTCCTGCAGGTTATACCAGCAGAAGAGCTGGCATCAGGGCAGAATGCCGCTGGCCTCTGCCCCTCAAGTCCCCTCAGCGTGTTGCCCCATCACCACAGCAAAGGGGAGATGTGTGACGAAGTGCCCTTCGCCACTTTGTCTTGGAGAGGACTGTTTGCCAGCCTCCTGCCCTGCGACTATGGCCCTGGGACATATTGCCCTTTGGAACCAGTGTTCGGCCATACCAGAGTGTATGTCACTCATTCTGGCCCTTTACATACAGGGGGGTACTTGCCCTGTGTAAACCATGATACCACAGATAACTATGCCATGAAGCCCATTCATATAATGAAAGACTATGGGAAAGACTTTAGCTACATGGCAATTGAACTGTGTGAATAGGATCTGAGCGCTATTCGGTAGTTTTGTGCGCTCAGATCCCAGCTATCTGGGGATATCTGAAATGTGAGTAAATGTGAATTGCAGTAATGCTGATGGGTTGTCAAACTAGAGAATTGACCAACAAATACTTTTGTCCGGACATCCCCAGGCCGATCCGTTGGGATCAGACCGTGTATGCCGGCTTATGGTCATGGGGGAGGTGTGTAACGGAACCCATCACTGTTTTACCCTGTTTTATGATTATTTTGGTTAAAATATGATCCTACTATATGTATGTTGGTTTATGCTCTGCAGAATATTAGCCAGACTATTGCAGGCCTTGGCTAATAGATAATCCTGTTACAGATAAAGGAAGTCTATTGTATACAGTGTTTTCATTCTCAGATAAGAACAAAGAAGTGTAATTGAATCAATGTCTGATTGTATCAAAGTTGCCAGGTGGTCTCGGGGAGGTGTGACCACACCTATTATTCTCTTTATGTGTATTTGTGTGGCCAACTATGGGGGATGTGGATTGCCTGTGGGAAGAGATGTGTATAAATATTTCTGCATATAACAAAATAAAGTCAGTATTCATTTGACTCCCAAATTGTGTATCGTCCAATATGGGAGGTCGGGAATGGCGAGACTGTAGTGCCTCTTGAAGTATTTTACCGTATACCAGCGGGGATATTGGACTGCGTGTTCCAGCTCCGTTACAAGAACTATGAAGCTTCTGCGCCTCATCTTGCCTACGGACATCTTTCTCATTCTGTGCTTTTAGCTTGGATAACGTATGGGGTTTATCTTTTTCTCTCAACAACAATTCCACATTACTCTGTGGTTCCTCTAATGTCTCTAGATGGGGGTTGATGTCTGGCTCAGGTAACAACTGACTCTCTAGTACCAGTCTGTGTACCCCTTGGACAAGCTCTGGGACATTCTGAGCTGGTTGTGCTCCTTTCTTCAGTAGTTTAGGTAGAGTATCCAAATCTCTCTTATTAGGCTCCCCATCTTCATTATTATAGTTGTTATGAGATGGCAACTGTTCAGGCTGTTTTGCTTCAAACTTTCCTCCCAATTAATTTTGCAGTGCGGCAAACTGTCTGGTGCCAAGGATTTAGGTGGAGAGATAATTTGACTCTTCCTGTTCCAGGTGGTCCCATTGACTGCCTGGAAATTCTCACCAGACTCGATCAGCTTCCTATTGCCATCTTGTTTCTGTTATGGTTTCCTTACTAGACTCCACCAGCATATCCCTTCCCAGAGTTGCGTCTACCTTTTGGATCTGCACCTCAAAGGTCTCACGGTTCGAACCGGGCATCCTCAATATCATGGTGCCTCCAATTGTATAAGGTCTGCGTCTCTCTAACTCTAACTATATTTGGCAGCTCTGCCACCCTTTCTTAATCCTTCTGTCTCTCGGGTACAAGTTACTATGTAACTATATGAGTTTTCTTTGGACATAGCTCTGTGTTCAACACAGCATCTTGTATATACAGCTCCTGAAGATCGGGGTTAGTCTCTTATGGACATGCATCACCCTGTTCCAACCGTATCTCCTTGTCAGGCGGATCGTTCATCCTCTGCTCTTGTAGTTGGGAGCATAGATCTTTTACTTGGCTGTGCCAAGTTTGTTTGTTCGGCTCCCAATTGAGACACTCCTCCGCCTTCTCTTGTGCCTCCCTATTAGAGCGATCGATCATATTCTTAGCTGCACGGATAGTGAGGAGATCTTGCTTCTCCTGTATGTCCTTTTGCTACAGCTTCTGCATATATTCCTCTTTCAGTTTATGCATGGTAGCTTCCACTGCTCCCATCTAAACACCTGGGTCTTCTTCCAATAGGAGACTCTGTTGTCCTCAAGTGCGGTCTCCCTTCTCCATTCAGGAATATAATCCAGTATCATCCTGATACCTTTCATTTTAATAGCAACTTGCCTGCCTTCCATTGTAGGCTTTTCCAGTACCCCTGGGATAGGGTTCATCTGTACGTCTTGCTTTATAGGTTTCTGGTCTTGGCTCTCCTTTGATTTACTGCAACGTGAGACAAAGTGCTCCGGGGAAACTTTACATTTCCTTTAGGATCTATATTTTGTCTTTCATTCTCTGAATCTTCAGACTCTTTTTGTCCTTATCTTTCCCTTTGATAAGGTTTCCAGTTTCTTCATAATTTTCAGGACACTCTTCCTTAGTAAGAACACTGGCTACATTCATCCATTTGATTTTTCCTTTCTGTGGGTTAGAGATCTTTCTTTCTCTAGTACTCTCCACCTCAGGAGCTTTCACCAAGGACAGACGACTGTATCTGTTTAGGTTTCTTATGGGGGTCTCTACATTGATCTTACCCGTAAGGTTGGTACATTGGGTTTGATTAAGATCACCACCAATGACCTGATCAGCATGTTTCTTACTGAGGCTGGTTTTGCACTCATCAGTGACAACACTTTCTCCTTTTTCCCTTGACCTTTGCTCATGTCTGTGGCTGCATTTTTCTCTCTAGTCTCGTGCACCATCTCAGCAGTCATTTTTGCTTTCTCTGTGACGCTCTCTACGGCGCTCTCTGCCGTATCTGCGGCGCACTCTGCAACGCTCTCTGCCGTACCTGCGGCGCACTCTGTGGTGCTCTCTGCATTGTCTGCGGCGCACTCTGCTGCGCTCTTTGATGTATCTGTGGTGCACTCTGCGGCGCTCTCTGCCATCTCAATTGCAGCTCCTGCCGTCTTACTTGCAGCTCCTGCCGTCTCATTCATGGCACTGAACTTGGTGTCTTTTTCCACTCTCTCGGCCATCCACCTGGTCTCTTTCTCCCTGTTTCCTTCTAGGTCAGGTTTGGTTTGCCTTCCCTTAACAGGGAAACTGTATTTTAAACTTGGATAGACAAGTATGTCTCTTGGGTAGCGATAAGCCTGTCTGTCCAAAAAATCCCAGAGGTGTGCTCTCTGTACCTGGACACCCGGTTAACTCCAACGCGGCCAAGGATTTCCGCTTTCAGGTCATCATAGCTCATGGCCTTTTCTTCATCCATGCCTACGTAAGCTTTCTGAGCTTCACCAGTCAAATATTGTGCCACGCCTCCCTTATGGATGTCCTTTCAAAAATGGTGAGGTATATTAACACATCATTATCATCAGTCAATTTTAGGAAAAGTTCATCGGCTCTAACTCTTGCTGCATCTTCCATTCGTTTCCCTAGGTTAGCTTGTGCCTGAGCTAACTGGATAGCCCCTTTTTTGTTGCTCTCTTACTGAGCAGCTACAGCCTGCTTCACGGCTTTTAACATGTCCTCCATGTTGCGCTGTGGGTTGTCTTCTTAATCACAGACAAAAGGAACCCCTCTTCTGACAGCAGTGTGACAAGGATGGCCGTTTGCCACAGGAAATCTTTATGACAGAAGGTTCCGCAGCACAGATTTATACTGCAGGAGACTTGTTTATTTGTAGGGCTCATAAACAAGGGTTAGAAGTAGAAAAAATGAAAATAAAAATCTACATAAACATTCTTACTAAACATACAGGAACACCCGGGCAGCTTCTCTGCTCCGGAGAAATTATAATTCATAAAGAAAACAAATGAATCCAGTTATGTTACTTCCAGCAGAAGTGCTTGTGGATCATATATAACAGTCTCCGCTATGAGGCATAGTGCCACCTTGTGGCCAGGATACAAATAGTCTCTTTCAGTGCCTCTGACAGCTCCACACTCACCTAGACATCTTAGGCAATTCTGCCTGGGAATCCTCAGTATTCACTTCCCTTACTTGTTGCCTTTGTAGTTTCACTTCCTGAGTCTGTAGTCACTCTTGCTGTCAGCTCTGTTCGTCCAGCGGCTGCAAACAGCACACACTCCTTTCTGTTGTCCAAAACTCACAGCCCCAGTAAAAGAGGTTCAAAATGTAGATCCACACAGGACCAGCCTGCAAGCTCCTCTCTGTGGCTTGCTCTGGCTGCTTAGCAGCAGCACCCAACCTGGGCCAGAGCCTAATCAGCTACCCCTCCCCATGTCTGCTTTGCAGGCTATAAAGTAAAGTTGCACCTGCACCAATTAGGAGTTCTTCAGGAGTTTAACTCCGTCACTCCTATCAAGAACTCTTTACACTACTTTCCATGGCACCATCCTCTAGGGGGCAAACGGCCATAGTAAGCATATATATAAACTATTTTATGGTGTGTGTATACAATGAGCTGTATCCCCCCGAGAAATATTTTGGCTCCTACATCCCTGCATCTTTCCCGCTCTCTCCCTTTTGTCTCTCTCCTCTCCCTCTCTTTCTCCTCCTTCTGTCACTTGCACTCTCCCCACTTTATCTCTCTCCCTCTCCCCCACATTCTTTCTCTTCTCTCATGTCTCCCCACCTTCTCTCTCCTCTCTCATGTCTCCCTCTACCTTTATTCTCTCCCCTTCTGTCTCTCTCTCATGTCTCTCCACACATTCTCTCTATCCCTCCTTGGTCACCCTCTCATGTGTCCCCCATCTTCTCTCTCTCCCCCTCTCCCCTCCCTCTCTCCCCCTCTGTCTCTCTCTCTGTCAATATTTCATGTTTTCCCCACCTTCTCTCTCCAACCCCTTGGTCTCTCTCTCTTATGTTTCCCCCACCTTCTCTCTCTCCCTTTCCCTCTCCCTCATTCTCCCCCCTGTCGTTCCATCTCATCCCATCTGGCTCTCCCTCTGTCTCTCCCCTCTGCCTCCCCCACCTCTGCCTATCACCCCATCTGTCGCTCTTTCTGTCTCTCTCACCTCTCTCTCTCCCTCTCACTTCTGTCTCTTACCTTCTCTCTCTCACCCTTGTGACTCCTCACATTGCCAGATCTTACTCTCCTTTACAGGACTCATAGAGAGAGCAGGAGGTATAGGGAAGTGACAGGTGACACCTGGGGCTGTTGACCCACCTCACCCCCTTGCTACGTCACTGCTGGGAAGACTGAGAGCTAGAGCAAGCCACCTGATTAAGAGGCCATCTATATCTGCTTATGAGGCTGACTGTTTACTTCTGAAAGGCCCGTGTGCTAATATTCCCTTACCTGATCATGCTGAGCAGGTCCACAAAGGTGGCTGTTGGAGGTGATCTGGAGAACATAGGTCAAATTGCATACCGTTCTGGGAGACTACTTGCAGGAATTATTGTAATCTCTTGTAAACCCCTTTTACTAGGATTATTGGGTGGACATTCAATCAAGACCTCATCCCAGGATCATATCTCATTTAATGCCTTAGGTAAGGAATAAAGTTCCTAAACGTCATATATAACCTTTTACAGAGAATAAACTAGAGAGTAATACTTGTTAGGTGCTTTCAAGACCAAGGAAGTAATAGGGAGGTATATTAAAATGGAACTTTATATTTTTCTTGTTGCAAAACATTTCTTTTATTAATATAATTTTTTTTTTAATCAAGTGGATCCTTTAAGTAGGTGGTATTACCTGAGTTCTATTTGCACTATTGCAGTAAGGGTGAATATCTTGTGGCTGAAACGATTCTACTCTATTATTGCACAAGCCAATAGATGATATATGAATCAGGGATACTTAGGTTAGATCTCTATATAAGTTGTTGACTTTTGTGTTACAATTGATATCTGTGTATCATTTATTTTGTGAGTAAATATTATCAGGATCTTTGTTAAAGTTACATAATTCAAAAGCTGTTACCATCCAAATTTTTGGCGTTTTTGCTCCAACTACCACTCTCTTCTTTTGCATTCTGGAGCCACTAGATTATTCTACTATAATTCATATTCTTAATATTATTGCTAAAAAGAAATAAAATTTGACTTTTTGATGCATTTTGCCCACCAACTTCCAAAAAGAGTTCCAAGTTGTAAAAAACATCCAATAGGAAGTTGCTAGATAAGGAGCCAATTAGAAGTGATAGACATGTTGGACTTGCTATTATGGTGTGAATTATGTCTATTCTCATACTATTGTACTATTGTATCCATTATTTTATTTTTTAGTATTAACTGCAGAATTTTATGTCTAGCAGAGTTCTTTTATCTTGCATCACTTTACTTAATGAATGTATCAAAAGCCACTGAATCGATAACATTTATGCTGTTATTTCTTTGTGAAGTTATACTGAGAGAGTATATAACAGATTTTGTAACAACCCTGTGTTCCAATTACTATGTGGTTTCGACCTTTATCCAGATCATGCTTATGCCATTACTAGGAACTTGCCCGTCAAAAATCTGGGAGTTAAATTGGAAGTCTGGAAATAATGGGCCCTATTAAATTATCCCTCGTAGTTCTCTCGGTGCTCGCAAAAGGCAGTTTTCCTGCTGTTTGCGAGAACCGAATCTCTCACAGCCTGCTTTACGATATGACTGCGAGAAAATGGCCGAGAATAGGCTCCGAGAGAGCTAAGTAGCCTTAAATCTATGCACGAGTCTCGCATATCGTAAGAATCCCTACGTGGACAAAAAGTCCACGCAAGGGATCCGAAAGCCTCTACGTGCTGCCTCGGAACAGCCCGAGACAGCAGTGTGAGGCTCCCCCCTGCACCCTATACACATCCCCATGCTGCAGGGGTCTCTATCGGGACCCCTGCAGCACCCCCACATTAACCCCTTGCAGCGGGGGTCCCCGATCTGCATAGATCAGGCCCCCCGCTGCATTTAAAACTTTTAAATTCCCCGCCGCGGCTCCTTAAAGGGACCGCGGCACACTATTACCCAATCCCGGCTGCGGCACTTAAAATTAACCCCCCTCTATGCTGGGGGTCCCCATCGGGACCCCCGAAGTGTCCCCACATAAACCCATTGCAGGGGGGGGCCCCGATCTGCATAGATCAGGCCCCCCGCTGCATTTAAAACTTTTAAATTCCCCGCCGCGGCTCCTTAAAGGGACCGCAGCACACTATTACCCAATCCCGGCCGCGGCACTTAAAATTAACCCCCCTCTATGCTGGGGGTCCCCATCGGGACCCCCGAAGTGTCCCCACATAAACCCCCTGCAGCGGGGGGGCCCCGATCGGCACCAATCGTGACCCTGCTGCAATTCAATTTTAAATTTCCCGCCTCGCGGGTCCTCAAAGGACCGTAAAGGTCCTGAAAGGACTCGCACTAAAAATATTAACCCCAGGCAACTATAATTACCCCATTAACTCATGGTGGTCAATCCAGACCACCATAAGGCTCTAATTAACCCATTAACTCATGGTGGTCAATCCAGACCACCATAAGGCTCTAATTAACCCATTAACTCATGGTGGTCTATACAGACCACCATAAGGCCTAAATTAACCCATTAACTCATGATGGTCAATACAGACCACCATAAGGCTCTATTTAACCCATTAACTCATGGTGGTCAATACAGACCACCATAAGGCCTAAATTAACCCATTAACTCATGATGGTCAATACAGACCACCATAAGGCTCTATTTAACCCATTAACTCATGGTGGTCAATCCAGACCACCATAAGGCTCTAATTAACCCATTAACTCATGGTGGTCTATACAGACCACCATAAGGCCTAAATTAACCCATTAACTCATGATGGTCAATACAGACCACCATAAGGCTCTATTTAACCCATTAACTCATGGTGGTCAATACAGACCACCATAAGGCCTAAATTAACCCATTAACTCATGATGGTCAATCCAGACCACCATAAGGCTCTATTTAACCCATTAACTCATGGTGGTCAATACAGACCACCATAAGGCCTAAATTAACCCATTAACTCATGATGGTCAATACAGACCACCATAAGGCCTAAATTAACCCATTAACTCATGATGGTCAATCCAGACCACCATAAGGCTCTATTTAACCCCATCAGTCCCATAAGGGTATATTATTACCATTATGGGCCTGTTACAACCCAACATTAACCACATAAGTGCCATGATGGTCCTCAAGGACCATCATGACACTAACTACAAACACTACACTATAACCCCCAATAAACCATTTAATCTAAACTAACCCCCCTCTACACTAATCTATTAACACTTACACTACCTACCTACACTACCTACCCCCTAATAAACCTTCCCACCACTCTAATTACAAAAAATAAAAAACCTACAGCACAGAAAACAAAAAACCTACAGTACAAAAAACAAAAAAACCTACAGTACAGAAAACAAAAAACAATTACAACCCCACCCCCCACTACAGAAAACAAAAAAATACATTACAACCCCACCCCCCACTACAGAAAATAAAAAAATTACACACCTGAAAAGGAAAGACAGATAAACACAATACAATACATACATATAATACATTACATACATTACATACAATACATGACATTACATATAATATATTAAATATAATATATTACATATAATATATTACATATAATACATTACATACATTACATACAATACATGACATTACATACATTACATATAATATATTAAATATAATATATTACATATAATATATTACATATAATATATTACATATAATATATTACATATAGTCCTAATCAAATACCCCCTATCTATCTAACATACAATCTATTTAATTTAAAATAAATCCTAACTATATCAAATACATCCCCCTATCTATCTAATATACAAAAAATCCTAACTACATACACAGACCATTATTCTAAACTAAAATAAAATAATTACAGTCCTAACTACATACACAGACCCTAATTCTAAGCTAAAATCAATAAATTAAGACCACTTACCTTTAAGATGTTGCTTCAGATCACTAACCTATGGGTCAAACAAAAAATAAAAATTAGTACAAAACATTAACATCAAATAAATAAACATTCTATACATTCTAAATATTCAACTCACCTTTACAGCATGTCCAGTCACTGTTTAGCTCTTCCGGCGCGGCCCTGTTAAAAAAAAAAAACACAATACATGAATACATGAATACAATATATAAACAATAAATAAAATACACATATAAACATCTAAATGTATATTTAACTTACCTACCCGCGATGTCCCCGGCCTTCTCTCCTTCAGCCCCGGCTGGGCCGCGGAACCATTCGCGCTCTAAAAAAAAAAAAGAAAAAAAACTAACGGAGGTCTGCACTGGCAGACCTCCCCGACGCTACTGAACCTCCCGGAGTCGTTTCCGGGAGGAAATTGGCATTGGCGGCTTGTGATTGGCTGAAAAAGCTGTCTATCAATTTCAGCCAATCAAAAGTCGTCAATGTGTGAGCCAATCAGGATGGGATACACCCCAATATCCCACCCTGATTGGCTTAAACACTTGTCTATCTTTCTGGGAACCAATCACAACGCTCAGATGCCTTCAGCCAATCACTATGGGATACACCCCCACGGAGTGATTGGTAGAAGACATCTGCGCATCCTGATTGGCTCCTACATTGACGACTTTTGATTGGCTGACAGCTTTTTCAGCCAATCACAAGCCGACAATGCCAATTTCCTCCCGGAAACGACTCCGGGAGGTTCAGTAGCGTCGGGGAGGTCTGCCAGTGCAGACCTCCGTTAGTTTTTTTTTTTTTAGAGCGCGGATGGTTCCGCGGCCCAGCCGGGGCTGAAGGAGAGAAGGCCGGGGACATCGCGGGTAGGTAAGTTAAATGTATATTTAGATGTTTATTTGTGTATTTTATTTATTGTTTATATATTGTATTCATGTATTGTGTTTTTTTTTTTAACAGGGCCGCGCCGGAAGAGCTAAACAGTGACTGGACATGCTGTAAAGGTGAGTTGAATATTTAGAATGTATAGAATGTTTATTTATTTGATGTTAATGTTTTGTACTAATTTTTATTTTTTGTTTGACCCATAGGTTAGTGATCTGAAGCAACATCTTAAAGGTAAGTGGTCTTAATTTATTGATTTTAGCTTAGAATTAGGGTCTGTGTATGTAGTTAGGATTTTTTGTATATTAGATAGATAGGGGGATGTATTTGATATAGTTAGGATTTATTTTAAATTAAATAGATTGTATGTTAGATAGATAGGGGGTATTTGATTAGGACTATATGTAATATATTATATGTAATATATTATATGTAATATATTATATGTAATACATTATATGTAATGTATGTAATGTCATGTATTGTATGTAATGTATGTAATGTATTATATGTAATATATTATATGTAATATATTATATTTAATATATTATATTTAATGTATGTAATGTCATGTATTGTATGTAATGTATGTAATGTATTATATGTAATATATTATATGTAATATATTATATTTAATATATTATATTTAATGTATGTAATGTCATGTATTGTATTATATGTATGTAATGTATTGTGTTTATCTGTCTTTCCTTTTCAGGTGTGTAATTTTTTTATTTTCTGTAGTGGGGGGTGGGGTTGTAATGTATTTTTTTGTTTTCTGTAGTGGGGGGTGGGGTTGTAATGTATTTTTTTGTTTTCTGTAGTGGGGGGTGGGGTTGTAATTTTTATTTTTTCTGTACTGTAGGTTTTTTTGTTTTTTGTACTGTAGGTTTTTTGTTTTCTGTGCTGTAGGTTTATTGTTTTTTGTAATTAGAGTGTTGGGGAGGTTTATTAGGGGGTAGGTAGTGTAGGTAGGTAGTGTAAGTGTTAATAGATTAGTGTAGAGGGGGGTTAGTTTAGATTAAATGGTTTATTGGGGGTTATAGTGTAGTGTTTGTAGTTAGTGTCATGATGGTCCTTGAGGACCATCATGGCACTTATGTGGTTAATGTTGGGTTGTAACAGGCCCATAATGGTAATAATATACCCTTATGGTACTGATGGGGTTAAATAGAGCCTTATGGTGGTCTGTATTGACCACCATGAGTTAATGGGTTAATTAGAGCCTTATGGTGGTCTGTATTGACCACCATGAGTTAATGGGTTAATTAGAGCCTTATGGTGGTCTGTATTGACCACCATGAGTTAATGGGTTAATTAGAGCCTTATGGTGGTCTGTATTGACCACCATGAGTTAATGGGTTAATTTAGGCCTTATGGTGGTCTGGATTGACCACCATGAGTTAATGGGTTAATTAGAGCCTTATGGTGGTCTGTATTGACCACCATGAGTTAATGGGTTAATTTAGGCCTTATGGTGGTCTGTATTGACCACCATGAGTTAATGGGTTAATTTAGGCCTTATGGTGGTCTGTATTGACCACCATGAGTTAATGGGTTAATTAGAGCCTTATGGTGGTCTGTATTGACCACCATGAGTTAATGGGTTAATTAGAGCCTTATGGTGGTCTGTATTGACCACCATGAGTTAATGGGTTAATTTAGGCCTTATGGTGGTCTGGATTGACCACCATGAGTTAATGGGTTAATTAGAGCCTTATGGTGGTCTGTATTGACCACCATGAGTTAATGGGTTAATTTAGGCCTTATGGTGGTCTGGATTGACCATCATGAGTTAATGGGGTAATTATAGTTGCCTGGGGTTAATATTTTTAGTGAGAGTCCTTTCAGGACCTTTACGGTCCTTTGAGGACCCGCGAGGCGGGAAATTTAAAATTGAATTGCAGCAGGGTCACGATCGGTGCCGATCGGGGCCCCCCGCAGCAGGGGGTTTATATGGGGACACTTCGGGGGTCCCGATGGGGACCCCCAGCATAGAGGGGGGTTAACTTTAAGTGCCGCGGCCGGGATTGGGTAATAGTGTGCCGCGGTCCCTTTAAGGAGCCGCGGCGGGGTTTTTGAAAGTTTTAAATGCAGCGGGGGGCCTGATCTATGCAGATCGGGGACCCCCCCTGCAATGGGTTTATGTGGGGACACTTCAGGGGTCCCGATGGGGACCCCCAGCATAGAGGGGGTTAATTTTAAGTGCCGCGGCCGGGATTGGGTAATAGTGTGCCGCGGCCCCTTTAAGGAGCCGCGGCGGGGAATTTAAAAGTTTTAAATGCAGCGGGGGCCTGATCGGTGCCGATCGGGGACCCCCGCTGCAAGGGGTTAATGTGTGGGGGCTGCGGGGGTTCCTATGGACCCCTGCAGCAAGGTGTTCATGTGAGGACACTTCGGGGGTCCCGACAGGGACCCCCGCATTGAGGGGGGGTTCATTTTAGGTGCCTAGGGGGGGGTTTGGAGTACCCCCCACGGCAGGGCTTATGTGGGGGACTGCCGCGGAGGTCCCTTTTAGGACCCCCGCAGCACTTGATGAGGAGTGGGAGCCTGCGATATCATCTCGCAGGCTGTCACTCCTCATGTACATTTACGCAGTGTAGATACGTACGGGCCTGCTGCGTAGCTCATACGTTGCTCGCAGCAGGGCTAATTTAATAGCATTGTAAGTTAGAGAAACTTTGCAGTACGTAGGGCTTAAGTAGAAGCCTCTTATTTACGAGGCTGGAATTTAATAGGGCCCACTGTTTGCAACCCAATGTGAGTCTTTTACCGTTGTTACTTTGATTTTATTTTATTTTTATTATTTATTGTTTTTGCATGTAATAGTCCTTATGTTTGGCAAAGGCCAAGAAATTATTGTTTTAGTATTTAATGTGTTTTTTGTTGTAACATGCAACTTTTATATAGTAATATCTGTTATTTTTTTTTTACTTTTTAAAATGTTTCTATTGTAACAGGTACCTCAATAGTTTAAGACAGGTGATATTTGTTTGCAAACCATTGTAAAACATGACATGTTATTTAACACATATAGCATTTTGTTATTGAATCCAGAGGAAGGCGAACAAAAAAAAACCCAAGTGAAATTTAGCCAATTGTCTGAAACGGGGAAAAAAATTAATTCCTTCCTGACCCCAGAAAATGGTGATCAGATTACTCCCTGGATCAATAGTATGTGTTTAATTATACATTAAAACTTGAAAACTTGAAAATGTATACATTAAAACTCATAAGTCAATACAATGTAAAAACCTTATAACTAAATATAATCCAAGTTGTAAATCACCTTAATATTATATTACTGTGTAAACATTTTTTTAAACCAAATCTATATGTAAACTATTACATGTTAATTATCCCATTTTATAATGATACTGGTGATGGGACTACTCCCTGGATGAATCCACAATCAGTAATTATTTATGAAGAGCTCCAAATTGCTAAATACATAAGGGAAACATCATAACTAAATGCAATTCAAATGCTAATTCAATTGGCTGAAACTGAGAACAACAGGAAATTCAAAATGTAAGTACATGCCTGATATGTAAACCATTACATGTTATTTAACACATTTCAAAATGATACTGGCGATTGGACTACTCCCTTGATCAATATAGAGTCTGTAATTATATATGAAGAGGTCCAAATTGCAATATACATAATGTAAACATCTTAACTAAATACAATTCAAGTGATGATTCAATGAACTGAAAGTGAGAACAACTGGAAATTCAAAATGCCGGAAAACTGTTAAGTATATCCAATGAGAGTCCTAACTAAGTTCCAAGAAACCAATAAGTATATTACAGTTGTTTAGTGGTTTGTCAGCTTTGCTGAATTTTTATATTTTGTTATTTTCTTTTATTGAAGTTATTATCATTTATTTCAGTTCCTGAGAATGGCACATACAGCTTTCTATGTGAAATAGTGATCCTCTACAAACAGTCCAAGTGACATCAAAGTTCATTCTTGAAATAAAACCAATTTTCTATGTTTTTTGCAGTTCTTGAGACTGGTACATAGAGAAAGAGTGCAAGAGATGTGAAATGTGTTCTTTTGGATGTAACCACAAGTTTTTGTTTCAATTTTTTGAAGATCTTCTTTTTTTTTGTGTGTTTTAGAATTTAAAACACCTCATGGTAGATGATATTTTCAGTAAATACTCTGCCATCATCTAATAATTCACCCTGATTTTCGTTATTTTTAATGTAATTTTTTTACATCTTGAAAATTCCACATAGAGTTGGCCATGGGCAAATACAGGTTCTTCTAAAAAGAGGCCAACAGAGTTACATTTTTGTCCTTGGGATTTATTAATTGTCGTTGCAAATGCCATGATTATGGTAAATTGTCTCCTTTGAAGTATAAAAGGCAAGCTAGTCTCACTTGGAGCCACATTTAGAATTTCTGCACGTATGAAATGGTCTCTTAAATCCCGAACAATTAAGCTGGTCTCATTACAAAGTCTTTTTTTGGGATTCATATTTCTCAGTAACATGACAATTGCTCCTTTTTTGAGCTACAAAATATGTGGTGGCATTCCAGAGGGTTAATGTATTTATAAATTCAGTGCTGAAATTAGATTCACTCTCGTTGTCATCAGCTAGAAGAGAATCAGCACTGTGATAATTTTTTGTGTGCCATCAATTAATTTCTAAATCATTCAACAAATTCGTTTTTGAGATCCAAAGCATCTTTTTTTTGGATGTTAATATTACTTTCTCTGCAAGTTCTGATGAATGTTATGGGGTTATTCCATTTGGGAATATTGCTGATATGAGTGAATCTTTGCAAATAATTTCTGCTGGTATTTCGGCAGTATCATCAGGTAAATTGGTTACTACATCTGTTTTTCCTTTAGCAATTATAATTAGCCAATCATTGAATTCATTTTGGCCTTTAGAACTCTTTTTTCTTTTTTTCTAATTTAAGGTGTGTAAATTCTTTCCATTGTGGACTTGACTTTATGTTTCCATAAAAACTAAATTTCCATAATGTCTGTGTGATTTCCACGTACAACCACAGGTAATGTTTGTCTGAAATCTCCACCTAATAACATGACTTGGCCACCAAAAGGCAAATAATGACTCATGATTTCACGTAATAACCGGTCAATACATTGCAGAGCATGGCACGACATCATAGCGGCCTTATAAATGATAATTAATTTAGATTTTTTTTAAACTTAGTGGCTTGAGATGATTTCATTCTAATATCGGAAACTGATGTTTCCAAAATTAGAACTGGAAGCTTAAATCTACTATGTATTGTTCTGCCACCTTCTAACAATAGTGTAGCAGTTCCAGTTGTTGCAAAGGGAAGTGCAATTTCACCTTTACCTCTAATTGAACTCATCAACAAATTATAGAGATACGTTTTTCCAGATCCACCGGGTCCATCTAGATAACAATAACGCTCTTTGAGCAAGTCATCATCTAGTGCTTGTTGTATGGCATTGAAAGCGTGCTTTTGCAAATGATGTAAAGTGGCAATTGTTTGTTATGTTTTTTGTTTCTCAACATCAGCGTCATAGTCTTCCAAGTTGATATCATCTATAATTCCTGGATCTGGGAGATTAAAAGTTGCACAATTAATCCATGACATAGAAACATTTGTTGAATGTCCATTAATGCCTTTAATTCAGCTATGGAGTTGTTGTATCTGTACAAAAAATCTCCATACATGTGTATTTTAAATGTTTCCCCTAAAGCCAATGCATCTGGAACATTGCAATATATGCAGATATATGCAAACTGTTCCCTCATCTGGCGTGGCATTATAGATAGAGCTAATTCTTGTAGACATCGCTCCCATTCTGTGTCATCAGCAAGGAAGTTTCTATTTCATGCTCCTAATTGAAAGGTGTCATAAACTGTGTCATTGACAGTTCTCAAGTCTTGAAAACTTTGTGCACCAGAAACATTTAAAAGTAGTAAACGTAAGCAGAAATGTTCAATGTCTCTGGGACTCACTGTATACATTCTGGTAATAATTCTATTACCACCCTTTTGTCTAAGATTCCATTTGCCATTGACAAAAACATAATAATATAAAATCTCATTGTATAAGTGTTCCCTTGCCTCAATATGTTTTGAATTTAGGATAAACGAAGCAGTAAGTGTGGTTTGTTGATGTTCATTTTGTGCCAGAGCAATTTCTTCATTGCAAGTATGAAAGTAAACAAATTGTGGTAAATGTATAGCTAATCAATATACTGCATGTGATCGATCATGCATTTCAAATTTTAGAAGCCACCATATTGCTTCTGGCACATTGACATAGTGAGCATCTACATGTGATGCTAGTACATCATGCAGTAACTCATTGTCTTGTTCATTTGCTCTACTTTTTTCCACAACAGTTGCGGCATCATATCCTTTATAAATATATTTGTAGACATATTTAATTGATTTGATAGAAGTTCAAGCTTTCACATTTATGTGTGCATTATACTTCATTAAGAGATGTGGATTATATGGCACCAAATACATGTTATCTACATGTTTGCCGTGAATTACTGCCGTTGGGCCTTTTCTTCATCTGTACAATGGATATCCATCACAACTTGCAAAAGTTTTGGAAAATCTTTGGTGCATTTTTTATTTTCCATACACGGTGATTGTGGATTTAGCTCTCCACATGGGCCATGAATAATGCGATGTGTTACAATCTCATATAGTGAGACATGTTTTTGTGGATGTCTGCAGTAATTACTGAATCCACTTTCTCTGCAGTATTCAATTTATGCAGTTTGTCATGTATTATCAGAATATGTGTATGTGGAAGGCCTCTTATTTGAAATTCAATGGTATAAACATAAGCCAAATACTTACCAAATAAGTTGTTATTACAAGTGATGGTTATGTCATGTAATAAAGCTGTTAATTTAATTTTAAAGACTCAAGCCACTAAGTCTGGTCTATCAGAGGCATTTTGACAATGTTTTAAATTATCCACAATTTCTGGCCATTGAGGATTACCTATTTACATAGTTACATAGGGCCTCATTCTATTATCGGCCGTAGGAGATGCGGGGCCGCAAGGACCGGCCGCAAGCTATTCTACTATTCTATTCCCCTCTGGCCGGGGATTCCGGCAGGCTTGCGGCCTGCGCCTTGCTATCCCTTGCGGCCGCTCGCGCCGGAGGGAAGCCTTTGATCTAAAACGGCCGCAAGAGTTTCGGCCGCAAGAAAATCCCGGTTGCTACTCAATTGCTCCGGGAACCCTCTCTGCAAGGCTAAAACCGAGCCGCAGCTTACTTGCAGGAAAAAAGTCCCGCTAGCACCAATTAAGCACATTATAAAGCCGAAGTAAAGCCATCCTGCACTCTTATGACACTATAAAGTGATTGTAGGTGTTAGCAAAAATAGCACAACATTCCCCTACACTCAAATCCGTAAAAAAAAAAAAATGTAATTAATGTCAAAAATCCATGTAAAAAGTCCCGAGGGCTTGGAGCACCTCAGACCCGCCCACGCTGCGGCCGGAAAATAAACAGTTAATGTAAACTCGGATTTGGGCTGATGTGCAAGCTTGAGAGGGGGTTGCTATTAATCCTCATGTCCCCCAATATGATCCCTAGCATTTACAGAGCTGTACAGTGCCGTCTTGAATTTATTTTTGCGTTTTAAGCTTTCAGAGCTTACGGCCGGTTGCAAGATATACGGCCGGCCGTAAGGGGAGATCCTTGCGGGGCCGTATAATTGAATTCCAAGATAACGGAACCCTTGCAAGGAATCGCAGCCTTGCGGCCATTTTACGGCCGATAATTAAATGAGGCCCATAGAAATTAAGGTTAAAAAAATACTTTAGTCCATCAAGTTTAACCGTTTTTAGAAATCCTCTGATCTGCAATACGCTGATTTATTGTTAATTGATCCAGAGAAAGGAAAACATGAAGAAAAAAAACAGTGAAACTTTGCCAATTGTCTCAACAGGGAAAATAAATATAAAATTCCTTCCTGACCCCAGATACTGGCGATCGGATTCATCCCTGGATCAATACTCCCTCTTTATTTATCCAGGATATCCCTTAATGCCCTTTTTATTTAAAAAATGTATCCAAACCCTTTTTAAAGTTATCCATCGAATCCGCTGTCACCACTTCCTTTGGTAGAGAATTCCACAGATTAACCACCCTTACTGTGAAGAACACTTTTCTTTCTTTAAGGTGAAATCTTTTTACTTCTAATCTCAAAGGATGTCCCCTTGTCAGTTAAAAACCTCTTGGCACAAAAAGTTCCCCTGACAAAGCCTTGTACTAACCCTGGATATATTTATATAAGGTAATCATATCCCCTCTTAGATGCCTTTTTTCTAAAGTAAATAAGTTTAATTTGGTTAGCCTTTCTTTATAACTTAACACCTCCATTCCCCTTATTAGTGTTGTTGCCCTTTCAGTCCATCAAGTTCAACCTTTTAAATGTAAATGTAAGAAATAAATCTGGTTTACCAATTTTTTTTTTTACAATAGCCTTAGCATCATTGTATCTTTCTCGCATATTGCTAGGAGGTCCTTGGAATAAAGATGGTAAAATGACAGCTCGGGCAGCTGCTAGATTTTGGTTTATAGCTGCTTGAGCAACATAATCCATGAGGCTACTATACTGTTCAACACAGAGGGCCCTATTAAATTCCAGCCTCGTAAATAAGAGGCTTCTACTTAAGCCCTACGTACTGCAAAGTTTCTCTAACTTACAATGCTATTAAATTAGCCCTGCTGCGAGCAACGTATGAGCTACGCAGCAGGGCCATACGTATCTACACTACGTAAAGGAGTGACAGCCTGCGAGATGATATCGCAGGCTCCCACTCCTCATCAAGTGCTGCGGGGGTCCTAAAAGGGACCTCCGCGGCAGTCCCCCACATAAGCCCTGCCGTGGGGGGTACTCCAAACCCCCCCCAGGCACCTAAAATGAACCCCCCCTCAATGCGGGGGTCCCTGTCGGGACCCCCGAAGTGTCCTCACATGAACACCTTGCTGCAGGGGTCCATAGGAACCCCCGCAGCCCCCACACATTAACCCCTTGCAGCGGGGGTCCCCGATCGGCACCGATCAGGCCCCCCGCTGCATTTAAAACTTTTAAATTCCCCGCCGCGGCTCCTTAAAGGGGCCGCGGCACACTATTACCCAATCCCGGCCGCGGCACTTAAAATTAACCCCCCTCTATGCTGGGGGTCCCCATCGGGACCCCCGAAGTGTCCCCATATAAACCCCCTGCAGCGGGGGGCCCCGATCGGCACCGATCGTGACCCTGCTGCAATTCAATTTTAAATTTCCCGCCTCGCGGGTCCTCAAAGGACCGTAAAGGTCCTGAAAGGACTCGCACTAAAAATATTAACCCCAGGCAACTATAATTACCCCATTAACTCATGGTGGTCAATCCAGACCACCATAAGGCCTAAATTAACCCATTAACTCATGGTGGTCAATACAGACCACCATAAGGCTCTAATTAACCCATTAACTCATGGTGGTCAATCCAGACCACCATAAGGCTCTAATTAACCCATTAACTCATGATGGTCAATCCAGACCACCATAAGGCTCTAATTAACCCATTAACTCATGGTGGTCAATACAGACCACCATAAGGCTCTAATTAACCCATTAACTCATGGTGGTCAATCCAGACCACCATAAGGCTCTAATTAACCCATTAACTCATGGTGGTCAATCCAGACCACCATAAGGCTCTAATTAACCCATTAACTCATGATGGTCAATCCAGACCACCATAAGGCTCTAATTAACCCATTAACTCATGATGGTCAATCCAGACCACCATAAGGCTCTATTTAACCCCATCAGTCCCATAAGGGTATATTATTACCATTATGGGCCTGTTACAACCCAACATTAACCACATAAGTGCCATGATGGTCCTCAAGGACCATCATGACACTAACTACAAACACTACACTATAACCCCCAATAAACCATTTAATCTAAACTAACCCCCCTCTACCCTAATCTTTTAACACTTACACTACCTACCTACACTACCTACCCCCTAATAAACCTCCCCAACACTCTAATTACAAAAAACAATAAACCTACAGCACAGAAAACAAAAAACCTACAGTACAAAAAACAAAAAAAACCTTCAGTACAAAAAACAAAAAAACCTACAGTACAGAAAAAAAAGAAAATTACAACCCCACCCCCCACTACAGAAAATAAAAAAATTACACACCTGAAAAGGAAAGACAGATAAACACAATACAATAATACATATAATACATTACATACATGACATACAATACATGACATTACATATAATATATTAAATATAATATATTAAATATAATATATTACATATAATATATTACATATAATACATTACATACATTACATACAATACATGACATGTCCTAATCAAATACCCCCTATCTATCTAACATACAATCTATTTAATTTAAAATAAATCCTAACTATATCAAATACATCCCCCTATCTATCTAATATACAAAAAATCCTAACTACATACACAGACCCTTATTCTAAAATAAAATAAAATAATTACAGTCCTAACTACATACACAGACCCTAATTCTAAGCTAAAATCAATAAATTAAGACCACTTACCTTTAAGATGTTGCTTCAGATCACTAACCTATGGGTCAAACAAAAATAAAAATTAGTACAAAACATTAACATCAAATAAATAAACATTATATACATTCTACATATTCAACTCACCTTTACAGCATGTCCAGTCACTGTTTATCTCTTCCGGCGCGGCCCTGTTAAAAAAAAAAACACAATACATGAATACATGAATACAATATATAAACAATAAATAAAATACACAAATAAACATCTAAATATACATTTAACTTACCTCCCCGCGATGTCCCCGGCCTTCTCTCCTTCAGCCCCGGCTGGGCCGCGGAACCATCCGCGCTCTAAAAAAAAAAAAAAAAAAACTAACGGAGGTCTGCACTGGCAGACCTCCCCGACGCTACTGAACCTCCCGGAGTCGTTTCCGGGAGGAAATTGGCATTGGCGGCTTGTGATTGGCTGAGAAAGCTGTCAGCCAATCAAAAGTCGTCAATGTAGGAGCCAATCAGGATGCGCAGATGTCTTCTACCAATCACTCCGTGGGGGTGTATCCCATAGTGATTGGCTGAAGGCATCTGAGCGTTGTGATTGGTTCCCAGAAAGATAGACAAGTGTTTAAGCCAATCAGGGTGGGATATTGGGGTGTATCCCATCCTGATTGGCTCACACATTGACGACTTTTGATTGGCTGAAATTGATAGACAGCTTTTTCAGCCAATCACAAGCCGCCAATGCCAATTTCCTCCCGGAAACGACTCCGGGAGGTTCAGTAGCGTCGGGGAGGTCTGCCAGTGCAGACCTCCGTTAGTTTTTTTTCTTTTTTTTTTTTAGAGCGCGAATGGTTCCGCGGCCCAGCCGGGGCTGAAGGAGAGAAGGCCGGGGACATCGTGGGTAGGTAAGTGAAATGTATATTTAGATGTTTATTTGTGTATTTTATTTATTGTTTATATATTGTATTCATGTATTCATGTATTGTGTTTTTTTTTTAACAGGGCCGCGCCGGAAGAGCTAAACAGTGACTGGACATGCTGTAAAGGTGAGTTGAATATTTAGAATGTATAGAATGTTTATTTATTTGATGTTAATGTTTTGTACTAATTTTTATTTTTTGTTTGACCCATAGGTTAGTGATCTGAAGCAACATCTTAAAGGTAAGTGGTCTTAATTTATTGATTTTAGCTTAGAATTAGGGTCTGTGTATGTAGTTAGGACTGTAATTATTTTATTTTACTTTAGAATAATGGTCTGTGTATGTAGTTAGGATTTTTTGTATATTAGATAGATAGGGGGATGTATTTGATATAGTTAGGATTTATTTTAAATTAAATAGATTGTATGTTAGATAGATAGGGGGTATTTGATTAGGACTATATGTAATATATTATATGTAATATATTATATTTAATATATTATATGTAATGTCATGTATTGTATGTAATGTATGTAATGTATTATATGTATGTATTGTATTGTGTTTATCTGTCTTTCCTTTTCAGGTGTGTAATTTTTTTATTTTCTGTAGTGGGGGTGGGGTTGTAATGTATTTTTTTGTTTTCTGTAGTGGGGGGTGGGGTTGTAATTGTTTTTTGTTTTCTGTACTGTAGGTTTTTTTGTTTTTTGTACTGTAGGTTTTTTGTTTTCTGTGCTGTAGGTTTTTTATTTTTTGTAATTAGAGTGGTGGGAAGGTTTATTAGGGGGTAGGTAGTGTAGGTAGGTAGTGTAAGTGTTAATAGATTAGTGTAGAGGGGGGTTAGTTTAGATTAAATGGTTTATTGGGGGTTATAGTGTAGTGTTTGTAGTTAGTGTCATGATGGTCCTTGAGGACCATTATGGCACTTATGTGGTTAATGTTGGGTTGTAACAGGCCCATAATGGTAATAATATACCCTTATGGGACTGATGGGGTTAAATAGAGCCTTATGGTGGTCTGGATTGACCATCATGAGTTAATGGGTTAAATAGAGCCTTATGGTGGTCTGGATTGACCATCATGAGTTAATGGGTTAATTTAGGCCTTATGGTGGTCTGTATTGACCACCATGAGTTAATGGGTTAATTAGAGCCTTATGGTGGTCTGGATTGACCACCATGAGTTAATGGGTTAATTTAGGCCTTATGGTGGTCTGTATTGACCACCATGAGTTAATGGGTTAATTAGAGCCTTATGGTGGTCTGGATTGACCATCATGAGTTAATGGGTTAAATAGAGCCTTATGGTGGTCTGGATTGACCATCATGAGTTAATGGGTTAATTTAGGCCTTATGGTGGTCTGTATTGACCACCATGAGTTAATGGGTTAATTAGAGCCTTATGGTGGTCTGGATTGACCACCATGAGTTAATGGGGTAATTATAGTTGCCTGGGGTTAATATTTTTAGTGCGAGTCCTTTCAGGACCTTTACGGTCCTTTGAGGACCCGCGAGGCGGGAAATTTAAAATTGAATTGCAGCAGGGTCACGATCGGTGCCGATCGGGGCCCCCCGCTGCAGGGGGTTTATGTGGGGACACTTCGGGGGTCCCGATGGGGACCCCCAGCATAGAGGGGGGTTAATTTTAAGTGCCGCGGCCGGGATTGGGTAATAGTGTGCCGCGGTCCCTTTAAGGAGCCGCGGCGGGGAATTTAAAAGTTTTAAATGCAGCGGGGGGCCTGATCTATGCAGATCGGGGCCCCCCCCTGCAATGGGTTTATGTGGGGACACTTCGGGGGTCCCGATGGGGACCCCCAGCATAGAGGGGGGTTAATTTTAAGTGCCGCGGCCGGGATTGGGTAATAGTGTGCCGCGGTCCCTTTAAGGAGCCGCGGCGGGGAATTTAAAAGTTTTAAATGCAGCGGGGGGCCTGATCTATGCAGATCGGGGACCCCCGCTGCAAGGGGTTAATGTGGGGGTGCTGCAGGGGTCCCGATAGAGACCCCTGCAGCATGGGGATGTGTATAGGGTGCAGGGGGGAGCCTCACACTGCTGTCTCGGGCTGTTCCGAGGCAGCACGTAGAGGCTTTCGGATCCCTTGCGTGGACTTTTTGTCCACGTAGGGATTCTTACGATATGCGAGACTCGTGCATAGATTTAAGGCTACGTAGCTCTCTCGGAGCCTATTCTCGGTCATTTTCTCGCAGTCATATCGTAAAGCAGGCTGCGAGAGATTTGGTTCTCGCAAACAGCAGGAAAACTGCCTTTTGCGAGCACCGAGAGAACTACGAGGGATAATTTAATAGGGCCCAGAGTTTATGCTGTTGGTATTTTATGAAATTTAAATTATTGGCCTCTACTTGCAGGTAGGAATCAATGATCCATTGTTGTGTCAGTTTTCCAGCACTTAAGATGGGATTACATTCATCCCTAATTGCAGTTTGAGCCACTTTAAATTCAAGCATGGAAATATCATTCTGACACGTTGTTTAGTGTTTAGATAACTTGGAAGTATTCATTTTGGTTGCCAACCTGCCTCCCTATTGGGAAACAAAATTGGATAGGTCATTGGATCTAAATTAGTACTTAGTTATATTGATGTTAATGAAAGGTTGCTCCCCATTTCTTGGATATATTCTTTTTGAAAAGGTGGCTCCCCCTCATCAACCTCAATAGTGGTTGGTAAGTTGTAACGTCTTTTATCAGAATGCCGATCTCTTCTAAGAACCATATTGACTCTTGGAATTGGCAACTGATTTTGTTGTGCATTAATATGTTGTTGTTCTTCAACTTCTTTTTATCAGCTTGAGTGTATGGATTTTTTCCATAATCTTATCAAGCTCATGAAAAACAGTGGGTAAGCATTTTGTATTTTCAGTAAGCTGCATACATTGTTCCCCAGCTTTGTTTGTATCTAGGACATAGAGTTAAGCAACATTTCTTTGATCTCCTTCCAGTGGGTGTAAATGTGAAGTAAGGTGGTAAATTTGTCCTTGAACTTTAAAGCATTAAGGGCCATGTCCGGCAGCATTTTCTGCTAATATTGCACCCATAGATGCAAAGGAAATATCACTGTTATATGATCTTATATTTTGTTTACATTTTTTGTAGTTTGGCAAAGTTGAGTCAGTCATGATGTTTTGTAAATATGTTGGGAATTCAGCTTTTTCGGGAAGTTTGACTTTTCCCTTTTGATAACAACTAATCAACCTACCATTTCTCAGTCTTTCATTTACAAAATGATTAGCCCCACAAAATTGACAAAGCACATTCAACATACCACAATTGTGAGGTTCCACATTTAAATCTGTAAATAATGGCATTTCCTGTGAATGAAAGTCAACATTTGAATCCATATCTACATTAGTAACATTAGCATAGTCTTCACATCTTTGTTGCTCAATAGGTTTTCGTTTCCTATCTATCTTACGCTGACTTTTAGGAGCAAGCATGTGTCGTTTGTTGGCCTTTTCGTTGCCAGTCTGCTTTTCATATTTTTTTCTTACTGTCCTCTGATTGTTTCTGTCTCCATATTTTCTTTTGTTTGTTGGCCAGATGTAGTTTATATTGGTTGCTTTGTTTCTGGCTTCTCATCCATAGTACTCTGTAATAATAAATATTAATGTTTATTAGCAATGTACCAATGATGTAAAGAGTGATTTATATCTGAAGTAATATTTTAATGTAGTTTACCTCTTTAACAGGCTTTTTCACTGTTGTAAATGTAGTGTGTCTTTTCTTAGAAATTCTCTGGCGCTCTTCTTCTTGAACTTTTTTCTTGGTGTCCTCTGACTGATTCTCTCTCCATCATTGTTTTCATTCCCTGGCCATACGTTGTTTGGCTTCCTGGCTGGTTTCAGTCTTTTCAGCCATTTTAATCTGTAATGTAACATGTAAATCAGTATTTGTACATGACAGATGTGGTTTCAGTTAGCTGAAATTGTAATTAATTAAGACATTCCGGCTGAGCGACTGTGATGAGCACAGAGTATGCAATGCGTGATAGAGAGAGAGAGAGCAGTGTGTGATAGAGATGGATACTGCACAGTGTGTGTGAGAGAGAGTGCATGATCGAGAGAGTGTGTGGAGGGTGCTGTGTGTGTGTGAGAGTGTCCTGCGTGTGCGAGTGTAGTGCATGTGTCTGAGAAAGTGAGATTTCAGTGTGTGATAGAGAGTGAGGTCTGTGTAATATAGAGAGTGCAATGTAATATAGAGAGTGTTTTGTACAGGACATTCTGGTGGGGGGAGTTAAAAACAGGAGAGAGAGAGGAGGGTGAAGAGACACAGGTGGGGAGGACAGGAGAGTAAATAGACACAGGCTGGGATAGCAGGTGGAAGAAACACAGAGGAGGGAGAAGGGAGGATAGGAGGGGGAAGAGATAAAGACTAGGAAATAGTCAGAAATACAGGGGAGGGAAGGAGAGGGGCAAAGAGGCACAGTGGAGGGAGAGGGGGTGGGAAGATACACAGGGAAGGTAGAGGGGGCTAGGAAACATAGAGTATGGAGGAGGTGTGAACAGACATAGGGGAGGGAGAGAGGTGGGGAAGAGACATAGGAGAGGGAGAGGCGGTGGTAAGAGACAAAGGTGAGGGAGGGGGTGTTGGCTGGAGAGGGGGGCAAGAGACACATAGGAGGGAGAGGGGGGAAAGAGACATGGAGTAGTGAGAGGGTGGGTGGTGGGAGAAACACAGTGGAGGGTGGGCCAGGAGACACAGGGGAGGGTAGAAGGAGGGCAGTGATCTGCGCAATTTATTAATTATTGCTGTTAAAACAAATAATATCTGCAGTTTTGAATTAATGGTGTACGCAATAGAAATATACTGTACCTGCTAGTTGTAAGAGATTTTCTATGTCCCAGTGAAATTGACCGACATCTGCAAAGTATGCAAGAACATTATCAGTATATAGTATGCAATTGTTATGAAGTAATGAATCTTTGATCATTTGTACACATCTCAATTTTCTATCTTAATCTTACAAAGTAGCCTCTATTGGTTTTCAGTATCAGATCGATCATGTTTTTATTTTAATTCAGCAGTCAGAGTTCCTAGCTCTTACTAAATTTCTGCTGTTTTATCTCAATCTTTAATTATGGAAGGATGTAAAATGGTAGGAACTTTAAAAATAACTCTAGTTATTGTCTTATAGTTCACTGTCTGTGTTTCTGGTTGTGCTTATCCATGTGGTTTTCATGGCAAAGATACTGGAGTGAGTTGCCAGTTCCTTCTTCACTGGACCGCAATTTGTCTAACCTCTCTACAATGACCTGCCCATCTAGGGCGACCTTATATGATATAGGTCACAAATTCATTCCCACAAGCCCCTTTCACCACGACAAGGCAATGATCCAGAAGGGGAAAAGTAGGTGTAGAGCTTTTCAAAACCAAAAGGTTTCACTAACTGACAATATTCATTATTTTGAATAGATAAAACAATGTTTAGGAGCAGATATGTTATTCTCATCTTTAATACTGGTGCTGATTTACCAAATCATGTATTGATTGGAGACCTGGGTTATTTTTCCAAGCACATGTATTATTTATTATATTTAGATAATTGCATATTGACATTTATATTGACATCTGTTATTTTCTTGCTCACCAGAGTTATGCAATGCTAAAAGCATATCAATAGGTTTATTAATATACTGAGAAATAAAAATTAAACAAAACAGGTAGAGATTATATTTTGTTCCTTTTTAACAAATGTAGAATTAGTAATAATTCACATAGCTTATACTTACTTAACCTTATCATGGCACTGGCACTGCCAATTAAGTCATTTTCATGGTGGAATGCAATGGGTGACGGTGGAAAAACTAGAATGGTTTTGAATTAAAGTTTCAAATTACATTTTCTTATGTTAATTTTGCACAGTTGGAGTGGTGCAAGATACTTGTGAGGTGAGTATAACATCTTGCAGCCACTCATTTGTCTTTAATAAAATTAGAATGTGTATGGATGACACAAGAGGTCTGATGTGAGCCACCCATAAAGTATCTTTCTAATTATCAACAAAGAGTTATGGCAAAATTAAAGAATAGGTAGAATTTTTTAAGGTCAATGGCAAAGTAATGTATAATAATGGTGTATTGCCAGACTGTTTTTAGGTTATGGGGAGCTGTACTGCATCTTTGCGCATGTGGTCCCCTTCAGATGATTTTTTTCTCAATATACATTGATGATATTATCTATGTTTTGAGAGGTAGCATAACTAAGTTGTGTCTTTAGTCTGGAATATGGCAATTATTCAATTATAGACTTAACAAGAAGCACTAAATTAAGGACTAATACTTTTAATTTTAGTATTGTCATCATGAGCATCCCAGAAGGCCAGTTCATCAATTGAAACTGTAATTGCACACAGTAGACACCTATGAGAGACATTCAGCATAATCTACCAAAGGTTACTGACCAGTGGCTATTATAAATACAAAGAAAGTTAGATGAAGTTAACAAACACTTAAAATTATATAACATCTTGAAAAATAAAAGTATGTTTGATATCAATAAATTAGTAGGTCTATGCACTCTCCAGAAAAACAGAATTAAAGGACAGTGGGCAGGTGCTGATTCCCTTTTTTAAAACACACCCACAGCAGGACATTGCAGAGATGGTAGTGGTTCTTCCATATTGAAATTTCAAAGTATTGAACACAGTCTGGACTCAAGGGAGTTAAAGATAGACTTTAGGCCTTATGGCATAGAGTCAGAGAAAGGTCATTTTTATCTTCAACCTTAAATACTAACAGCCTTATTAAATTGCGATTCGGTAAATTTAAAAGGGCTCTATATAAGCACACCGCATATTTTTTTTACAGAAGTTTTTAGTTAGTGAACTTCTATCCAAAAGCAAGGTCTTCACTAACTAAAAACTTCTGTAAATAAAATATGCTGTGTGCTTAAATAGAGCCCTCTTAAATTTACCGAATCGCAATTTAATAAGGCTGTAAATTCCTTTAAGGTCTTAACATCCTTGTGGTGTATGTAACAAAATGACAACATTAGCAGATAGTACGTCAGAAACATAAAACATTTTTAGAGAAAAATTTATATTTAGATGACTTTCATTATGTAGAGAAGATGCTGTCTTAGGCCTCTATCCCATGGCTCCTATAGGAAATCTCAGAAAGCAACTCAAAGCTACAGAAATTTTCAATAGCAAATTTCTCAAACTATTCTATAGGTCCCACAAAAAATAATCATGTAAAACTTACTGACTTCCACCCAGAGGGGGGTTTGCTTGGAGTTCTCTAGCTCCAACCTGTACTCGCAGTCTGCTCACAGGAGACTCCAAACACTACACTATCCCTAACATCCTTCTTTATTCCTATTTATTTATATTTAAATTTCTTCCCGTGACAGGGAAGGATTGAAATATTAACAAGAGCTAATGCAGGGGGTTTTAAGACTTATGGATACCCATGGTATCAAACATTTGTCCCTTAACTGGGGGGTCCCTAAGGACCCCCATGGTAATCTAAAATATAACCATGGTGATCCTGATGGAGCCCCAAGGCACCTAAATATAACGTGTTACTATTGTAGTCTCTGTGCACCCACATGTTAATCTAAAGTATACCACAGGGGTCCTATACAATGGTGGTCCTCATGGAATCCAGTGGTAGCTAATATTAACAAAATTAACCCCTATACTACAGGGGTCCTCATGGACTGCAGTGACACCTAAAATCACCCCTTTTACTTCCTCCAGTGATGATCATCGATGACCAGGTTCCTCTTTCTTCAGCTCCCTCAATGACTAACATTTTGTGAGCATACCTTCACCTTATATACTGTTTTTTGTGGATTCAAATTGACTGAAATGTGTGTCAATCATCTTTCAGCTAATCTGAACTGAGTATTTGAATTACCACTGCCCAATATCTAATTGGTTAAAAGTCAAACCAATCACAACACATATCGCTGCTCGTATTTGCCATCAGTGTTACAAAATCACACTATTGATACTCTCTCTTTATTTCATGCTCCTTGACAGTCACCAAAATGAACAATAATGCTACTTAACATGACCTTGTAAGTCGGCCTCGGTTTAAGTGGTTTGAGTCACTACCTCGGGTTGCAGGCTACTGCAACCACGAAAGCAGGTGAAGCCTATGCCTGCAATAAATCTAGTCCAAATTGAGCTCAAATCCAGCCTGTGCCTGCAATAGGCCAAGTCCATCCTCTGACTGCAAGAGCCCAAATTGAGCCCAAATCCAGCCTGTGCCTGTAAGAGTCCAAATTCACCCCAAAGCAAGCCTGTGACTTTAAATGTCCAAATCCAGCATGAGCCTGCAAGAGGCCAAGTCCAGACTGTGCCTGCAATAGCCCAAATTGAGCCCAAGTCCAGCCTGTTCCTTTAAGGAGCCCAAGTCCAACCTGTATCTGTAAGCGCTCAAGTCCAGCCTATGCCTTCAGAGCCCAAATCCAGCCTGTACCTGCTAGAGCCCATATTTAGCCCAAGTCCATCCAGTGCCTGTAAGAGCCCAAAACCAGCCTGCTCTTGCAAGATCCCAAATTGAGCCCAAGTCCAACCTCTACCTGTAAGAGCTCAAGTCCAGCTTGTGCCTGTAAGGGCCCAAATCCTGCCTGTGCCCACAAGAGGCCAAGTCCAACCTGTGCCTGCAAGCTGTGCCAAACTGAGCCCAAGTCCATGCAGATCTGACAAAAGACCTACAGCAAGTGGTGAGAGCTGTGAAGAATTTAAAGCCAATCATGGTTGTTTGATACATTCAGAAAGAGAACTGTCATTCACAGCATGGTGAGGCATGGAGAGCAGCCAGTGCACACAAAGAATCTGCCGAAACCTTTTGTCAGGGAGTTCAGATAGTATGTAGAGGATGAGGCTTTTGTTCCCCAACAAGTTTTTAACTGTGAAGAGATTGTGTTATTTTGAAAGAAGATGCCTATCAGAACCTACATCACACAAGAAGAGAAGGCATTGCCAAGGCACAAGCCAATGAAGGACAGACTGATTTTGCTGGTTTGCAGGAATGCAAGCAGTGATTTAAAAATCAATCCTCTACTAGTGTACCAGCGAGAATCCCAAAAATGTTAAGAGGCAAACATGTAGAAAAGCAATCTTTTTGTTATGTGCAGGGCCAACAGAAAAGTCTGGGTAACCAGGACATACGTCACTTAAATGGATAAACAACGTTTTCAGTCTTACCATGAAGAAATATTTGGAAGAGAAATAACTGCCTCTGAAAACTCTGATAATAATGGCCAATGTTCCTGCTCACCCTCCAGGCATAGAGGACAACTTGCTAGGGGACTTTAAGTTCATAACTGTGAAGGTCTTGCCACAACTCCTCTGATTCATCCCATGCAGCAGGTCATCTCCAACTTTAAGAGGCTGTACACCAAGGCCCTCTTCTGGCGTTGACCTTGGATACTCAGTTGACACCCAGAGAGTTCTAAAAAGGACCATTTCAATATCCTCCACTGTGTGACTGATAGATAAGGACAGGTGTGATGTGTCTGACAAGACCGTGAACAGTGGCTGGAGGAAATTGTGGCCTGAACTGAAGCTGTAGCTCCGGTATACTTGGAGGTAAAGATGACTAATGCAGACATCCAAGAACTAGTGGAGGAGCACAGAGAAGAGATAGCACTGAGGAGCTGCAGGAACTTCAGAGAGTGCAGCAAGAGGGAGTAGCTAATCAACTTTATTTTTCAGGTGAAGAGGAGGGAAAGTAGAAAGCACCTACTGCACTCATCAAAGAAATGTGTGCGAAACACTATCACCCTGACAAGGCTTAAGCAATGTCTCACTAAAGAAATATTTTGCAACAAAGGCAGAAGCAATTTTTCCCTTCTTAGGTTTCTAGTGAAACTGCCTACGTCACAGTCTCCAGCAGAGTCTCAACCAATTCCTTTTTGGCCAAATTGCAATTGAATGAGGAAAGCAATAAAACTTAACAATGACAAGAATCCCATGTAACCAATCACAATGTAGAATGCGGTGGCAGACCCCTCATTGAAGTATAATATAACCTTCCCATTAACAGACTGAGTATCAAAGTCTGGGTATGGTGATCAGCCACACCATGCATATGACAACTTGCACCAAGGAGCAGAAAAAGACCAGACTACTGGAAACTCGGGACCCCACCCACTACTGTATCTTGGACCAGGTTTGGTGGCATTGAAGGTGATGACAACAGTAACTGATTTTGCCAGAACACAAGAGGCAGAAACTACAAAAATGATCCCAAAGGCAGCTTGTCTGAGCAGGCAGGTCACCTTCATAGGACGTCCAATGAATAACAAGGAGCAGAGGAAGGACAACATAAGTGAGAGGAGAAGGGTGTAGCTGATGTCCCGGTTATTAGCTCCCACTATTGGAGTCTCATGATGTTTGATAATGATCCCAAGCACTGATAAAGTAATGATGCAGAATTTAAAGGAAATAAAAAGTAAAAAAAACACCTAGAATATCCTTATATGAAAGGAACTCCAGAGGTTTTGGGATGCACGTATCTCTTTTGTCATTGGACCACAGATTTTCAGAACATTTCATACATTTTTCAGCATCTGCTAAATTCAAACATAAACAGTAACAAACTAACCAATTTGTTCTGCCGGTGTGTTGGAGAGTTGTATTTGAGGTGCTTCTCTGCAATATACAGTATATATATGTTAAAATATTAAAGGTTTTAGATAAATGAGATTTACAGTTAAACTAAATATATGCCATGAATAAATATATGAATATTAACTTGTTTTCAGCACAGATGGCAAGTGATTAGCAGACTATTCAGTCACTGATGTGTACATAGTATGATTCCAAAATAAGAGATAGTGACTATATAATTGTTTTAATACAAACTATAATAAGAGAAAATTAACACTGGTAAAATCTTGCCAATACCTTGTTGCATGGTCTGTAGGCTCCATCGTTTTAAGCTATCCAAATGACAACTTTTCCTTTTCTCTTTTGTTATTTTTTATTTATTCAGTTTTATAAAATGTTACATAAATAACATATGACAAGGACGGAAACTCCTTGTTTAAAGAAGGAAAAATCAAACAAGGAGACATATACATACATATCCATAACTCACTATTGTATCAATAATGTTATTATTCAAAGTTCTGTTAAAAAAAGTAATTTGGGTTAACATATATACCATATAAAATTTCAATGATGTCTGTTGGCATACAGAAGGAGACCCCACTGTACTAGAGACATAACAAGTGGGCCTCAGAGGAAGTCTGACAAGATGAATCTTAGTTCTCATTCACTATTACTAGAACTCAATGTGAAATTTCACTTCCCAATTCTTTAGATCTATATTTTTTCCAGATTTTCCATTTAGTCGTGGACTTGGAAATAACTCCCAATTCACAATTTTTTTTTCCATTAACCAATTTTTAAGTGTTTTTCCCCAACTTCATCCCTTGTTGGAATTATCTTTTGCTTCCAATTTGCACCTATTAGAGATTTTGCTACAATTAGACTTTGCACTAAAATCGCTTTAATATCCAAGGACGTTGTGTCAGGAAAAATATGCACAATATGCACTTCCCCAGAACCTCTCCAGCAAATTCTCATCCTTACTTATAAGATACAACCTTAAAGGAACCAAGTGCCATCTATTATAGATTTTACAATGTAATTCTCTCTGGGCAGCATTCTTTATAAATCTTTCAGTTATGGTTAATGCACTATGCCAAGTGTCAATTGGCAATTCTACCCCTAGTTCTTCTTCCCACTTTAGCATCATGTTGGATTTCTTCTCCTCTGACTTACTTCTTATGATATTATAATATTTGTATATTAAATGTCGGTTACTCTCAGCTAGGATTCATTTTTCACAAGCCGTCAGATCCCTAAACTCTATTAAATGGAAAGTAAGAGATTCTCAACTTGTTAGATAAAGATATGTACTCCATCCAACTACTGACAAGAGTAAGATCTTTCATTTTTATTTGATCAAATGTTCTGATCTTATTATTGACATATAGATCTCTAAGATATGTCATACCACCTTTAACCAGTTTAACTAACATAGTGGATTCCAAGTATTTAGCTAATGGAGCCAAGGGGCTTATCGGTCTGGGAATGGAATCAGTGAGTATTTTTTATTCAATTTATTCCACATTTTAATTAAAGCTATACCTCCTTTATTAAATCTACATCCTAAGTCAATTTTTTTAGTCTAATTTTTTTTGCATTATGAATACAAATATAAATGTTTCTCTGAAGTTTATTTATTAAGTAATTCAGCATTGGAAACAGAATACACAGTAGGACATAGCTAATTTTAGGGTGTAGAGACATATTGGTCACCATAATTCTCCCTGACCAAGAGATATTTAAACCCTCCCAATCTTTGGTTGTGTCCTAAATATTCTTATAGATTGTCTTATAATTAATATTAATATATTTTTTTAGATCATTATGAAGTGTGATTCCCAAATATTTAATAGCCCTTTGCTATTTTACCTTATATTTAACTTTAAGAAATTGCAATTCTTCCTCTAGGACATTAATCAAAGAGCCTCTTATTTATCTAAGTTAAGTTTAACGGCAAAATTTGCTGTATTCTTCAATCGGGGAGATGAGATTACGCAAAGAGGAAACGGGCTCCTCAAATGTTATCATTATATCGTCAGCAATGGCTGCTAGTTTATGTTCTGTTATTCCTACTTTTATCCCTTTAACTATCTTAGTGTTGTTTATCAAAACCAATAAAGGCTCTATTATCAATGCAAAATGTATGGGCGACAGAGGGCACCCCGGTCTTGTCCCATTTTTTTGTTTTGTCCCTTATTCATTTAATCCCCCCCCCCCCCCACACACACACAGTTCCTGTGCCTCTGACAGTATCCCATATTATTTTTTAAAAATACCAGACAATTTGTATTTGTAATCTAATTTGATGCACACTTCACACCCACACACATTTGAATAGAACAGTCTCTTTCACTTATGGCTTCATTCAATTGCAATTTGGCCTATTGAATAAGGCTCTATATAAGCACATAGCATATATAGGGCTTCATTCAATTGCAATTTGGCCTATTGAATAAGGCTCTATATAAGCACATAGCATATATAGGGCCTCATTCAATTGCGATTTGGCCTATTGAATAAGGCTCTATATAAGCACATAGCATATTGTTTACAGACTTTTTTAGTTAGTTAACTTATATCCAAAAGCAAGTCTTCACTAACTAAAAATGTCTGTAAAAAAATATGCTATGTGCTTATATAGAGCTCTATTCAATTGGCCAAATTGCAATTGAATAAGGCCGTTAGTACTTCGCTCTTCATCTTTGCAAAGCTTCGTCGAGAATGGATCTTCCTGGAACAGTACATTTTATTATTATCGCACACAGGAATATCCAATATGAACTGTTTCTTACCCTCAAGGACTGGAGCAATGACAAAGTTCACAACAGGAATTACATGAAGAAATAAGTAAATCTAAGTTAGAGCACAGAGCAAAACAGGGGCCTCATTCTAATGTGATTTGGCCAATTGAATAGGGCTCTATATAAGCACATAGCATATTATTTTTACAGAAGTTTTTCGTTAGTGAAAACCTTGATTTTGGATAGAAGGTCACTAAGAAAAACTTCTGTAAAAAATATGCTGTGTGCTTATATAGAGCCCTATGTCAAGGGGTTGTGGAAGGAATCTGATGAAGAAGGACCTGGTTTAAATGTGGATGATGTTGTGAGCCAAGGTCAATGTACTGTCGTACACTTGGTGCAAAACCAGCCTCAGATAGATAGATAGATAGATAGATAGATAGATAGATAGATAGATAGATAGATAGATAGATAGATAGATAGATAGATAGATAGACAGATAGACAGATAGATAGATAGATAGATAGATAGATAGATAGATAGATAGATAGACAGATAGACAGATAGATAGATAGATAGATAGATAGATAGATAGATAGATAGATAGATAGATAGATAGATAGACAGACAGATAGATAGATATAGAGAGAGATAGATAGATAGATAGATAGATATATAGAGAGAGAGATAGATAGATAGATAGATAGATAGATAGATAGATAGATAGATAGATAGATAGATAGACAGATAGATAGACAGATAGACAGATAGATAGATAGATAGATAGATAGATAGATAGATAGATAGACAGATAGATAGATATAGAGAGAGATAGATAGATAGATAGATAGATAGATAGAGAGAGAGAGAGAGAGATAGATAGATAGATAGATAGATAGATAGATAGACAGATAGATAGACAGATAGACAGATAGATAGATAGATAGATAGATAGATAGATAGATAGATAGATAGATAGATAGATAGACAGATAGATAGATAGAGGGATAGATAGGACACCATGTTTCAAATGGTAATGGATTACAAGAGCTAAGCTTTTGTGGTCACATTTGCATGTCCTTGGCGAGGTTCCCAGAATGCAGTGTAATAACTGTTTTTCTCTGAATTCTGAGCATACAATCTACATACAAATCTACATGCTGTGCCAATTTGCATGCCAATCTGCACTCTGTGTGTGTAAGTGCCCAAGTGCCGCCTGTAAGTTCCTGTTGTGCATTGGTCCAAAGGGCCACAAATAGACATGACTGAACAACTAGATAGTTAGATAGATAGAAAGAAATGAGCTTTGTGATGCTGAGAGGGGCAGTGACAAATAGATTTGTTTAGCGTGCTGAGGTCCATAGGGTCACATAAGGATGGACACGACTGAGCAACTATATATAGGTACATAGATATAAATCTATGATCTTAATGAAGCTCAGAGGGGCAGTGACAAACAGATGTACTTGGCGTGCTGTGATCCATACGGGCACGGAGAGTCGAACACAACTTAACACTTAAACAAGAAAAAATATATGATAATGACAGGAATACAATTTTAAGCGTGGCTCGCAATGAGCGCCTTTGGTGCTCATTGCAAATCTCTCCCCATCTTCTTCCTCCCTTGTGTCTCCTTTTCCCCCTCCTTTCCCTCCCTTGTGTCTCCTTTCCCCTACTCTCCCTCCCTTGTGTCTCCTTCCCCCACTCCTCTCTCTCCCTTGAGTCTCCTTTCCCCCGTGTCTCATTCCCCATCTCCCTCCCTTGTTTCTCATTTCCACCCCTATCCCTCTTGTCTGTCTCATTCCCCCCTTCTCTCCCTCCCTTGTGTCTCCTTTCCCCACTCTTTTCCCTCCTTTGTGTCTCATTTCCGCCTCCTCTCCCTCCCCTGTGTCTCCTTTTTCCCTCCTCTCCTTCCCTTGTGACTCATTTTCTCCCTCTCCCTCCCTTGTTTCTCATTTCTTCCCTTGTGTCTCATTCCCCTGTCTTCCTCCCTTGTGTCTCATTCCCCCGTCTCCCTCCCTTGTTTCTCATTCCTCCCCCTCTCCCTCCAGTCTGTCTCATTTTCCTCTCCTCTACCTGCCTTGTGTCTCATTTCCCCCTCCTCTCCCTCCCTTGTGTCTCCTTTATCCACTCCTCTCCCTGCCTTTTGTCTCATTTCCCCCTCCTCTCCGTGCCTTGTGTCTCATCTCGCCCTTCTCTCCCAGTCTTGTCTCATTTCTCCCCTCCTCTCCCTCCCTTGTGTCTCATTCACCCTGTCTCCCTCCCTTGTGTCTCATTTCCCCCCTCTCCCTCACTTGTGTCTCATTTCCCCCTCCTCTCCCTTCCTTGTGTCTCCTTTTCCCACTCCCCTGTGTCTCCTTTTCCCACTCCCTCCCCTGTGTCTCTTCCCCCTCTCCCTCCCCTTTGTGTTTTTTCCATCCGCCTCCTCCGTGTCTCTTCCCCTTCTCACTCCCCTGTGTCTCTTCCCCCTCTCACTCCCCTGTGTCTCTTCCCCCTCTCACTCCCCTGTGTCTCTTCCCCCTCCCTCCCCTGTGTCTATTTTCCCCCTCTCCCTCCCATGTGTCTTTTCCCCCTCTCCCTCCTCTGTCTTCCCCCCCCTCTACTACCTCCCTTGTGTCTCTTTGTACTGCTCTACCTCCCCAGTGTCTCTTCCCCCTGTCCATCCCGCATCCTGATTGACTCAATTAACAGAGAGGAGACATCGCCCCCCCCTGTGTCTCTTCCCCCTCCCTCCCCTGTGTCTATTTTCCCCCTCTCCCTCCCATGTGTCTTTTCCCTCTCTCCCTCCTCTGTCTCCCCCACCTCTACTACCTCCCTTGTGTCTCTTTGTCCTGCTCTTTCTCCCTTGTGTCTCTTCCCCCTGTCCATCCCGCATCCAGATTGACTCAATTAACAGAGAGGAGACATCGCCCCCCCCCCCCCCCCCGGCTTTTAAATGGAAGAGTCCTTGGGCAGGCAATCAGGCAGATAAGCACAAATGTTCTTTATTTCATATATAACTGAAAAAAGGAATGATTTCAAAAATTCAAAAAGTTTGTCACCATGTTTTTAGGAGAACTTTACCGTTATATGGTGCAAACTGTGCTAAATTAGGTGGCAGTGTTAGTTTTAACATAGTAACACAGTACCTATTATTTTGGAATTATATTTTTAATGTGTTTCTGAATATTCTGCTGTAATTCTTTGAACTGGCTGATTGTAATATCAGAAGATTATCTATGTTCTTGCCTTATAATTCCCACAATATTTTTACATTTTCTACTCAGTTTTATTCACAAAATTCAATATGTTTTATGAAGTGCAATAAATGCCTGGAAAATATATTGTAACCTTGGATTTAAAAATTGTTGTTTTTATTGTGTTTTTTTTTTCCTTTCGGAGAGCTATAGAATCTTGATGACCAGTACATCGGCTGTAGAGATGCAATGGACGAGAAGCTTCTCTCCAGCCCAGGGCTACAGAAGGAAATGAACACCAATGTCAATTTTAGAGACGCATGGCAAGAAGCAACACAGTTATGGAATAAGAAAAATAATAAGATCTAAAGCCTTCCATCTGGATTTAAGGATAACTATGGGATTGCTGTGGTGGCCTATACAGGATTGATACATTCTGAATTTAATGCAGCCTGCAGATCGGTGGGGACATCCTGTGATAAGTACATGAACAACTTCAATTTCAAAGCTCTCCATTATTATCTGACTGTAGCTCTACAGCTTTTATACGGTACCTGCAATAATAATGGGCAGCCAGTATACAGAGGAGTAAATGATAAATATTTTGAACCAGCCCCAAATGAGGATATCAGATTTGGACAATTTACATCTACATCAGAAGATAAAAACCAAGCTATAACATTTGGCACGTATTCCTTCTTCTATATGACCACCTGCTGCGGTGTCCCAATTCAGAAGATTTCACAGTATCCTACTGAAGGTGAAATTCTTGTTTCTGGTAATGAGAGGTTCAAAGTGAATGCATTTTATAAGGAGAAACACATTTGTCTTGACCAGCATTAAGACAACTTGCAGTTCCTTTAACTGCACAAATATTAAAGGTAAGTGATTTTTTTGGTTTTCATTTATACTGTTAGAAACCCAATTAGAAATTATTTGTATGTGTCACGATCTGCTTCTTCTTGGGGGCTTGATATGAACCTAGTTCAAACCTACCCCAGCAGAATCATGTACTTCCTGATCTCTGTGGCACAAAAGATGGCTTCTGAAGATTGCAAGGCCCAAAAGCTACAGGCAGAGAATACTGGATCCAGGTTACTTAGTGGCCCATAGCAAGACCACTCCCCAAGTCAGGATACAACACACAGAAATAGTCTCACACCTTGTTTATGTGAAAACTATATTGCAACCTTTATTGAATGAACAAAACAACATATTGATACTCTCCAATACCACACCCTTGTGTACATTTGTGTATGTGTGTGATGTCAGACCATCTGGCTTGCAACCTTGGGCTATCAAAGCTCTTTTTTTTTTTTTTTTTTTTTTTGCCAGTCAAAATTTTATTCTTTTTTTCAAGTTGGAGATATTTTATTCCATGTAAAAAGTGGATTGTTTTCTTTTTTTTTTTTTTCCCCTTTTTTTTTTTTTTTTTTTTTTATAAATTTTTTATTCATTTTCTTTTTTCATATAAATATGTCTTTGAACAAATGATACGTTTACAACATATAGAAAGAAAACAATTAACGAACAGTACAAAGATATGAGAGCACAAGATCTTATTGTCAGAACTTCCTTGTTGTCCATCAAGTTACAGTTACGTTGTTAAGATCTACAAAAGAAAAGAAGAAACAACGAAGAAAAGCAAAAAAAGAAAGAAGAAAAGGAGAAAAACAGGGGAAAAAAAAAAAAAAAAAAAAAAAAGGGAGACCGTCAAAGAGACACTGCTAAAGGAACTTCATCTCAACCTACTCTCTGGCTTAATGCCAGATGTTGGTCCCAGAGCTGCCATTTTATTAGTCGGGTAGCCTTAGGAATATTATCTCGTACATTATCGGACATTCTTGTTCTCATCATTTCCCTGTTGTATGTGATGGTGTTCTCTAGTTCTTTCCAAGAGGGGACCTGAGGTTGTTTCCAATATTTCAAGAGTAACCATTTGGCAACTAGGCATATGTGTGATATTAAATATATTTCCCCCACAGAAAAAGTTTCCATTTGAGAATGTAAAATGAATATTAGAGGGTTAGAGGAAATGTGTTTGCCAATAAGAGCTGATATTTCTTTGCTTACCCTCAACCAAAATATTTTAATTTTTTTACAGTCCCACCACATGTGGAAGGTTGTACCTGGTAGTCCACATTGTTTCCAACATAAACCATCTAAATTACTATATATTTTTTTTAATTTGTTGGGAACATAGTACCATCTGTGAATTAATTTTACTATCATTTCATTATATGAGGAGTTGATTGATGAGTTCTTAACTGTACTAAAAATTTTAGTCCAGTCTTCTTCTGATAATGTAATTTTCAGGTCAGCTTCCCAGGCTAATATTCCCAAACTTTTATCAAAGGGAGTATTTTCGTCGATAATATTACTGAATTTGGAAATTATATGTAGCGATTCACCTTTGATTAGGTATTCTTCCATTTTCCACATTTTATTCATGTTAATAATCTTATATCCCAATATACTAAGGTTCCTTTGTAATCCTTCATACTCTAACCACGTTATATTATGTAATTTAAATTTCTCTTTAATTCTTTTCAGTTCCAATAGATTTCCTTTTTCGTATAGATCCCCCACTATTCTAATATTATATGATTTTAGAAAGGATATAAATAATCTATTCGAGTTATTATTAAGAAACTCTATTGGTGCTGCCAAAGAAGGGGACTGAACCAGAGAAAGTTCAGTTTTATTTTTGTGCCATACTTTAATAATATACTTAATGTTAGGAGGTAATTCTGAACTCCACTTCTGTTTGTACCTAGCACTCCATAGTAAATTTTTTATGGGTGATCTGCCCAATAAGGATTCCTCTATTGTTAACCATCTTGGAATGTTTTGTGTGTAGTTATATCCAGCTGCTTGTGTAAGTATAATTTTTTTACTTAACTCCTTAACAGAAGGGGAGCTTAATCCCCCTTTCTCAAGTTTCTTATATATTATAGATTTTTTAACCCTTGGTTTTTTCCCCTGATATATAAAATCATCTAGTGTTTCTTGAATTATTTTTATATAATAAGCCGGTATTTTACCTGGAAGACATCTCATTATATACGTGATTTTAGGGATTACGCTCATATTAACTGCATTTATCCTGGATAACCATGATAACTGTAAAGGTCTCCAGTCATTCAACAGTTTTCTGATTTTTTTCAATATTTCATTATAATTATCTTTAAAGATATTTTTTGTATGACCTGGGAATCTTACCCCCAGGTGTACTATATGGAAAGAGTTCCAACAATAAGAGTATGAATTCACTAGCCTATTTTTTTCTTCTAATGGTATGTTACAGGTCAGTACTTCCGTTTTCTGTTGGTTAATTTTGAAATAAGAGAATTTGCCATATTCCTCAAGAACAGTCTGCAGAGCTCTACAAGAGTATTCAGGGTTTGTTATCGTTATTATAATATCGTCTGCATAAGCCATTATCTTATATTCTTCCTGTCCTATCTCAATACCTTTAATTTCTGATGATTCTCTGATAGTTATCAGTAAGGGTTCAAGAAATAAGATAAAAAGCAAGGGAGATAATGGGCAGCCCTGACGAGTACCATTAGTTATTAAAAATTTGCCCGAGCTAAATTGTGAGGATGAGATATGTGCTATGGTATTTAAATAGAGGGCTTTTACTGCTGATGATGCAAAGCTTTCCAGACCAAATCTCTCCAGAACGCCTTCCAAGAAGTCCCACCTGACTCTGTCAAAAGCTTTCTCTGCATCTAATGACAGGGTCAGGGAGGGGATCTTCTTTTTCTTCGTGTAAGTCAAGATGTCCAACAAACGTCTGGTGTTATCTGACGCTTGTCTGTTTGGAATAAATCCTGTTTGATCTGGTTTTATTAAGCTGGATATAATCTTGCTTAATCTATTTGCCAGCACTTTAGAGTAAATTTTAATATCAACGTTGATTAGAGAAATTGGGCGGTAATTTTTATACTCTTCAGGGTTTTTTCCTTGTTTCAATATATTGACTATTTTTATTTCTGTTAGTTCTGCTGGTATCACTCCTTCCCGTTTTATCTCGTTAAAGAGATTACATAAGGTACTATTCAGTTCTTTGCTAAGGAATCGATAAAATAAATTATTAAACCCGTCTACCCCGGGTGTTTTATTCTTTTTACTTTTGGACACAATTTCAGTTATCTCTATACTTTCTATTTGTTTATTCAGAAAGCTAAGCTGTTCTTCCGATATTTTAGGGAATTTTATCTTATCTAGGTATTGTTTAATCTCTTCTATTCCCGGTTTAGCTACTTGATGATCTTTCTCTAAATTATATAGATTACTATAATAATCCTGGAATATATTTCCTATCTTATCCGGGTGAGATTGAAGGATGTTGTTTTGATCTAAAATTTTTTCAATATTATTTTTAATATGCTGTTTCTTCAATTTGTTAGCCAGAAATTTACCTGATTTGCCCCCTTCGAAAAATTGTGTCTGTTGAAATTTCCATAATATTTTATCTGATTGAAGCTGAAGAATTTTTTGTATTTGGGTGTTTATGTCTTTTATTGCTTTACTATTTTCGTTATTTGGTGTCTCCCTAAAGATATCCTTCCTCCTATTTAGTTCCAGATATAGGGTCCTTAAGGACTTACCTCTTAGCCTTTGCACTTTGGCTGCTTTTGCAATAAATATACCCCTCATGTATGCTTTATACGTACACCATAGGGTTATATCTGAATTAACAGATGGCTTATTGATTTTAAGAAATTCCAAAGTTTCTTTTTTCAGATATGTAACAAATTCTTCATCTTTTAAGAGCCAGGAGTCCATCTTCCAACTCCTCTTTTTCCTTTGGTTATTTGTGTTTAGGTCTTGTATACTTAATTCATTTAGAGAGTGGTCTGACCACGGGGTAGGTCGGATATTTATCTTTTTAATTATTTTTAGGGTTGGGAGATCGGTCAATATATAATCGATTCTAGAGAATGAATTATGTCGGTAGGAGAAGTGGGTGTATTCACGTACTCCAGGGTGTAAGATCCTCCATGGATCAATCAAGTTATTATCCTCTTTGATTTTGCGAAATGCTTTTGAGGTACTATTTGTTTGGGCTGCTACTTTGTTAACTCCAACTGATTGTTTATCTAAATTGTCATCCAATATCATATTAAAATCGCCACAGAATATTAACCCGCCTCCTTTAATTCTGTTAATCTCCTTAAGAAGGTTTTTAAGGAACCCTATTTGACCTTTATTTGGCAAATAAGCATTAACAAGTGTTGTTAAAAACCCATCAATCCGTCCAGTCCATATTATATATCTACCCTCTGGGTCGATCTTACTGCCTTCTTCTAATATTTTCAGGCTATTTTTAAATAAGATGGAAACCCCTTTTGATTTTTTCCTAAAGGTAGAATCTATTCTAGTTGTAAATTTTGTGTTTTTCATATATTTTAGATTTTCTTGTTTTAAGTGAGTTTCTTGTAAACATAAAATTTCAGCATTTAATTTGTTGTACTCTAGAAAGGCAGTTTTTCTTTTTGTTGGAGAATTAAGACCATTAACATTATGTGAAATTATTTTTATTTGCATTTTACTTTAACAAGAGAAGAAAATACCAAAATAGCTGTATAAGGTATTCCCTGATTGTCTCCAAGACTCGAGAGAAGGAAGGAGAGGGAAAAAAAAAAAAAAAAAAAAAAAAAAAAAAGAAAAAAAAAAAAAAAAAAAAAGAAACACATATATTAAAGAATAGACCCACAAAACCGTCAGAATAATTTTAAAAACCAGCTGCAAATTAAGAGAAAATGTCAGCTGATATTTTACAAGACGCATAGATATTAGGAAGTGAAATATGTCGCTCTATTTCTGAGCGAGGGGGTCAGGTCTAGGGTACATATATGTAAATAAGGTTTTCAGGAACATATAACAAAAAATATGTGGAAATATGATACATTCGCTGCATACCCCCCTTAAAATGGATGTCTTTGTTCCTCGGGCAGTCAAGAAGGGAGATCTCCTCAGCTGTAAGCTTTTGGTTTGCCGATTTGTATTTGAGCATAGCTCCCCTTTTATATAATCATATCTAACTTATTCAAAATATTGACCTTTCGGCTAATGGCAGGTCTGTCTTTATTGCCTTCCATCTGTCCGAGGAAGATAGCATCCAGCGGGTGATATGTTTTATAGATACCGCTAAGATTTTCCACATATAACTCTATTTTTCACCTTGTTTATCTTTTCTGGTAAGTATAGTGTTAATTATAATTTCCGTTCTAGAAGCAATTACTTACGGGGGTTCTAACCTAGTGAGTGTGTCTAACTCTAATCATATTCCTACGCTCTACTACTTCAATTGTTTTACTTACATGACGGTAAAAAGTGAGCTTGTTTACCCTGTCTATCTATTATATTTTGGGTGATATACTAATATTTCTAATTTTAATCTTGAACTCACAAAGTAATCCTTGTGTGATTACGACCATTTAACTATATTCATCTTTATAATCTGTTTTGTATTAATAATTATATACCTGTCACCTTTCACCTTATTGCTAATTTAAAGTTCTATTCTTCATATAGAATGTGCTAAAGTTTCTAATTTTGTCTTACACCACCTAATCGTAATTCTTCACAGGGGAAAGCAAAAACAAAATACTTGTGCAAAACATACTTCTATTATCATTGTGACCATCTAATTATATTCATCTTATGAGAATCTTTGTGTTGGTGAGTATTTATCTATCCCCCTTCATCTTGCTACTGAACTAGGAGTAGCATACTTTTCTCTATACATTTCATTTTACCTCAATGTTCCCACACTTATCGCGTACCCTTATCCCTATTCTACAGTTTCCAGAGATTATTTCTTATATTTTTTCCAGTCTAAATTTCCTGCTATCAGTTCCAATTTTTTTTCAGCGGCTATATTACTCTCTATCTGTATATCCCATTCTTTTAGTGTTTCTATAGCCTCTTGAACTGAATTTATTTTTACCCATTTTAGGTCTTTATAGATTGATAAGCCTGCAGGCTGAGCCCATTTGTATCTAATTTCTTTTTGCCTAAGTGTTCTAGTTATTTGTATAAATTCCCTTCTTTTCCCCAGCTTATATGCTGATAAGTCTTGAAATATCTTAATGTTTTCATATGGATGTACTAGCTGTTTCTTTAAGAAAGCATTTTTTAAAACCATTTCTTTTGATGATAAGTAATGTAATCTTATTATAATGTCTCTAGGGGTGGATTTGTCCATTGCTTTAGCCAGAGGAAGTCTGTGTAATTCGTCCATTTTCCAATGGTCTTTCTGCATCTCTGGTACCAGATAGTTAAACAGTCCTTCGACATATGACTCCAGGTCCTCTCCTTGGACCACCTCCGGTATCCCCCTCAGACGCAAATTATTCTTTCTGGATCGATTTTCAAGGTTGTTGATTTTAATGGAAAGTTCCTCATTTTTATTTTCAAGAGCAGTTAAATAATTGAAAAGAGCATTATTGTCCGTTATAATTTTATCACAAACATTTTCATTAGCTTCAATTCTTTGAGTTATGTTGTTAATAGATTCGGTAATTTCGGACATTTGTTTTGATAGGTCTTTTGTCAAATTAACTTGAAATTCTTTTAAAATGGATTTTAACATAGAGCATGTAAGTGCTTCCTCTACTTGAATGGGATTCTCTTCCAGATTTCCCTGAGGAGACCTTTCCGGGGTCTGGTTTTCTGTGCAGTCTAGACTGATGTCTACATTTGAGGAATCTGCACTAGTACCTTTATTTCTTGGAGAGAAAAAGTTTGTTTGTTTTGTTGAGTCTTTTATTTTCTCCTTTGGTCTTGTTTTATTAACTGTATTACTTTTTTTATTTGACATGGTTAGACCTTTTATATTCTTCCTTATTTATCCTTTACGACTTTCTTGGGAGACCCCTTTCTTATTTTCTCCCCTCTCTTTTTTCTTTTTTTTTTTCCTTTCCCCCTTATCCTCGCCTTTATCTTCTCTTGTGGTTGTATATTTTCAGGCAGGGGTAAAGAGTTCTTTTCTTATGTACTATTATGTACTAATGTTCTAGAGGTATGTCTTTAAGGAGAGTAGGGGTTACTTACTTATTTTCAGAGAGTATTGCACTTATATGTTAGCTGGTATTTCTATCTGTTGCTTTGATATTATATTTGTGAAATTTCAGAGATAGTTATTTCACTGTTCCTTAAGGTTAGTAAGCCAGTTCTAATTCTCCAGAGACTCCACGTGTGTTATCTGTGTACCATCATGTAAGGGAAGAGAAAGCTGTATCAGCCACAGCTAAGCCACTTACCCTTCCTCCTGGACAGGACAGACCCAGCGCACCGCACTCCACACACCTCTCTCGGCTCCACTCCACCGCACCTGCAGCACTGACTCCCAGAGACAGTCACGATGTGAAGTGGAAGGTGAGTATTGATTTTAGCCAGCAGTGCTAGCTGTTCTGGTTTAGTGTAACCTTGCCGGGTCGCTGTTTCTAAGCCTCACTGTATCGGGCTGGGCATAGGCGGTTTTCCCAGTATCTCTGCTCCAGCATCTCTGTTCCAGCTGACGCTGTCAATTTCGCGGGGTTTTCCCGCCGCGATGCTGTACCGCAGCAATCTTTATTCCGACTCACCCGAACCTAGTTGCCACTTTACTTCTTTTCTATAAGTCCAGGGGGGTCTGTCCTGGGAGGGGGTAACCTGGGCCTCTTACTTGGATGGTTGTTCGCATGTCAAGCTGTTCCGGGGCTCCCTGGCTGCCAGGCATTACTCGATCACTGGCATGATTTCTCCTAGCAGGAGATAAGCACGTCTCTCTGGAAACTGCTCCCCTGCAAACTGACACGGCAGTCTCACTCTGGCGTGTGCATCACTTCCGGCGTCCTACCACGGGCTATCAAAGCTCTTGAGATATCATTCATTAGATAACCTTTATGTTAAACTCAAGTGTTTGCCCAGGACCACTTGAAGCACATGCATCTGTCTTGACCCAAGGTCTGCATGTTTGAGTGTGCAATGATCTGCAGCTAACTTCTATCCAGAACATTTCTACCAATTCCACATATGTTCTATATAACATTTTCCCTCATAATATATTATACCTAGGATACATAATAACCATGTACAGGCAACATATAACCGCACAATAACACATAATCCCAATGCAACAATCTCATGCTCCCTTGGACATACTCACAAACCACTGACAATATGAGTCCTTAAACAATTAAATCATGACAACTTCTCCCCCTTCCTTTCTAGTATAGCATAGAGGATCATCCTAACGGATAATTCTCTAGCTATACTGCTTTTACTTGTCCTCCTGTCTGGAAAGTCCATCCATGTGATAGCCTCAGTGGCTCTCTGGGTACCCTGCCTCCCCCTGTCCATGGCGAATACTCACTCCTTCCCAGTGGCCTTGTGACTTTCCCAAGCTCCTGGGGAGACTTATAAGACAACTGCCATGGAGGACCCTTCAAGGTAGTCCAGGGGAAACAGTACATCCCAGCTAGTAAGTCCAGCATAAATTTGGGAGGATCCTTACCCAGCAAAGCCCTTTCCTTCCAGGCTAGGGAGACCTCCTGTCCTGCCGATTCTGGATCAGCACTCTGTCCCATGGGTAAAATTGAAGAGTACAAGGTTCCCTTTGTCAGGCTTGATCTTTCTCCTGAATAAACTGGGATACGGGAGTTGCAACATGGGCTAGTGACATTCACTGGTGGCATCCATGCTGGATTAATGGGCAGTTCTGATACAAGCTGTTGTGGCTCAGTAGCCAACCTTTCTCCCACCAAGCCTGGCCAATGGCCCCTTCTTTCCAGGGTTACAGGTACACAGCCAGTGTCTTTGGGCAGCTGCAGGGGAGTCATTGTAGGGATACCAGGAGACAAATCACAATCTGGGGTACCCTCTGGCTCTTTGGTCTCTGGATCCTCAGGTGGAACCTCCTGACTCTCTCCATCTGAGACTGCCTGGTAGGGCCCAGTGCTCATTAGGTTCTTCTCTTACACTAGGAGCAGAGTAGCTTTTCCCCAGTTCTTCCCCTGGGCCTGGCACTGCTGTGGTTTGGCCCTGTCCCCCTTCCTCTAACTGGGTGAGACTTAGCCCCCTAAAGATAGGGACCAGTTCTTCCTCTTCCCAGTCCCCCCCATGGATGCCGGCATCCTTGTTATTTTGAGAATCATGGATATCAAAATTCTCCCCACAGTCCATACATTTATTTTCTGACCCCGCCTCAGCAATATTTAGCTGGGTCTCTGTAGTACCTGTTAGGTGGTTCTGTTCCATGCCTGACTGGCATGAGCCCTCCCAGCTGGCTGGCCAACAACCATCCAGGGATGCTTCATCCAGTAAGTCTATATAATCCACCTCCAGCTGTAGCTCCTGTTGGATCAAAGGCCAAAGTAGGTTAGCTGTCTGAGAGCCTGTCTCCAGTCCCAGCATGTGACAGCGCTTGGCAAACAGACACAGCTTTCTTTTCTCTGTCCCCAAGCCACAGTCCGGATCCCCATGTACTATGTCCCAAAGTGCCTTTTCCAGCCCCAATGAAAAATGATGATGTATCCCAACAGGTCCAACCCAATAAGCATATTGATCTTCCAGGGCAACCTCCTCATATACCAATTCTTCCAGCCATTCCATTAGCCTGTGACCTGGCCATAGTCCCAGGAATGCCATCCATTTATTTAGAAGGCCCATTCCTCTACAGTCCTTTCCAGTCACCAGAACATTCTCTATCTTTACTGGGGATAAGCATTTCCCCTCCACAGGAGCTGAGACAGGGCCATTGCTTACCCTTCTCCTGTTCCCCTGTACCTCCTGTGTGATTTGTATCCGGAGTTCCCTCTGCTGATCCTTAGTAAAACCTGCAGGCATTACCTCCATCCATCTTTGATACCGTCTGGACACTTCCTCCTCCTCTGCTGCAGACATCTCTTCATAAGCTGCCATCCTTCTGTGTTTTATACAGAGATCCCCACCGCTGCCAGCCAAATGTCACGATCTGCTTCTTCAAGGGGGCTTGATATGAACCTAGTTCAAACCTACCCCAGCAGAATCATGTACTTCCTGATCTCTGTGGCACAAAAGATGGCTTCTGAAGATTGCAAGGCCCAAAAGCTACAGGCAGAGAATACTGGATCCAGGTTACTTAGTGGCCCATAGCAAGACCACTCCCCAAGTCAGGATACAACACACAGAAATAGTCTCACACCTTGTTTATGTGAAAACTATATTGCAACTTTATTGAATGAACAAAACAACATATTTATACTCTCCAATACCACACCCTTGTGTACATTTGTGTATGTGTGATGTCAGACCATCTGGCTTGCAACCTTGGGCTATCAAAGCTCTTGAGATATCATTCATTAGATAACCTTTATGTTAAACTCAAGTGTTTGCCCAGGACCACTTGAAGCACATGCATCTGTCTTGACCCAAGGTCTGCATGTTTGAGTGTGCAATGATCTGCAGCTAACTTCTATCCAGAGCATTTCTACCAATTCCACATATGTTCTATATAACATTTTCCCTCATAATATATTATACCTAGGATACATAATAACCATGTACAGGCAACATATAACCGCACAATAACACATAATCCCAATGCAACAATCTCATGCTCCCTTGGACATACTCACAAACCACTGACAATATGAGTCCTTAAACAATTAAATCATGACAGTATGTCTATTGTTTAAATGTTGGTAACCTAAAGACTTCAAAAGCTTTAATTTGTAATACTTTTATTTTCACTTAGTTAATTAAATAGAGTAAAAACTGATATTCAGTAATGCATCGAAAGTTACAGCAAAGAAAAAAGGAAAGTCGGTAGTATGTAAAATTATACGTATGCTATAGATTGTTTACTAGTATCTATGGGTAAGTACATGAGACTATCTAATTTCACAGCGCTTCTTAACTTTTTCAATAAGACATTACATCTTGTAAGTTTGTATGTATCCCTTGCGGTTCTTCCATGCAGCTTGGACTGAATCTTCCAAAACTTCCATCCTACAACACCTTTAAAATCATATTAATAGCCATTGGGTTGCTAATAGCGAGGAAATATAAAAAAACATTTATATTATGGAAACTGCCATGCCGAGTTGGGTCTGATCAGTACTTGGATTGGAGACCACCTAGGAATACCAGGAGCTGTATGCTGTGACCCACTAAAGAAGGAACTGGAAACCCACTTCAGTATCTCTGCCATGAATGGCAAGTGGATCAGCATGTTGTGTTATGGTCTATGATGTCATGGAGAGTCGAGCACGACTAAATGACACAAACACACATACAACGAATACAAAAAGTGTAATTTATACAAACAAGTAATGGCTAATCTATTAAGCTTTTAGAAGGATTAATAAGGAATAATATACAATAATATGTCTATTCAAACAGGATTATAAATAAGGAGCCAACATGGATTTATGAAGAATAGGTCATGTCAAACAAATCTAAATACTTTCTATGAAGATGTTAGTAGGAACTTGGATCAAGGAAACTCAGTGGATGTAGTCTATTCGTATTTTGCAAAGGCTTTTGATATAGTGCCACATGGGAGACTATTGAGCAAACTAAGGGATACAGGAATTGCAGTAAATATATGCTCATGGATTGAGAGATGGCTAAAAGACCGGAAGCAAAGGGTTGTGGTAAATGGAAAATACTCAGAGTGGACTAATGTGGTAAGTGGGGTTCCTCAGGGTTCAGTATTAGGTCCCCTCCTTTTTTAATATATTTATTAATGACTTGGAGGTGGGATTGGAAAGTATTGTCTCCATTTTTGATGATGACACGGAGTTGTGCAAGGTAATTAACTCAGAAAATGATGTGCTTTCATTCAAAAGGGATTTGCATAAATTAGAGGAATGGGCATCTAAATGGCAGATGAGATTTAATATGAATAAATGTAAAGTTATGGTTCTGGGAAGGAAAAATAGCCATGCAATTTATAATCCTAATGAAGGAAATCTTGGGGTTATCACATATTGAAAGGGATTTGGGAGTACTTGTGGACAACCGCCTAGGTAACAGTGCTCAATGCCAGGCAGCAGCTGCAAAGGCAAATAAAATATTAGCATGTATTAGGCAGGGTATAGAAGCAAGGGAAGAAAATATAATTCTGCCAATAAATAAATCTCTAGTACACCCTCATTTAGAATATGGAGTACAATTTTTGGCACCACTACATAAAAAGGACATTTTAGAGCTGGAAAAAGTACAGAGGAGTGCAACAAAACTAAGGCGGAGAATGAAGGGGCTAAGTTATGAAGAAAGACTAACCAAAATTAACTTATTTACTGTAGGAAAAAGGCATCTACGAGGAGATATGATTACCTTATATAAATACATCCAGGGTCAGTACAAGGCTTTGTCAAGGGAACTTTTTGTGCCAAGAGGTTTTTAACTGACAAAGGGACATCCCTTGAGAATAGAAGTGAAAAGATTTCACCTTAAAGAAAGAAAATGGTTCTTCACAGTAAGGGTGGTTAATCTGTGGAATTCTCTACCAAAGGAGGTGGTGACAGCGGATATAATAGATCATTTTTGAAAGGGATTGGAAACATTTTTAAATAAAAAGGGCATTAAGGGCTATCCTGGATAAATAGAGAGGGAGTATTGATCCAGGGATCAATCCGTTTGCCAGTATCTAGGGTCAGGAAGGAATTTTATATTGCTTTTCCCTGTTGAGGCAATTGTCAAAGTTTCACTGTTTTTTTTTTTTTTTTTTCTGTTTGCCTTACTCTGGATCACTTAACAATAAATCTGCATCTTGCAGATCAGAGGATATCTAAAAAGGTTAAACTTGATGGACTAAAGTCTTTTTTCAACATAAATTAGTAAGTACAATGGATATAAAAAGTCTACACACCCCTGTTAAAATGTCAGGTTTCTGTTCTGTAAAAAAAAAATTAGACAAAGATAAATCATTTCAGAACTTTTTCCACCTTTAATGTGACCTATAAACTGTACAACTCAATTGAAAAACAAACTGAAATCTTTTAGGTGGAGGGAAGAAAAAAAAAAAAGAAAAACAATATGGTTGCATAAGTCTGCACCCCCTCTTATAACTGGGGATGTAGCTGTGTTCAGAATTAAGCAATTACATTCCAAATCGTGTTAAATAGGAGTCAGCATACACCTGCCATCATTTAAAGTGCCTCTGATTAACCTCAAATAAAGTTAAGCTGCTCTAGTTGGTCTTTTCTGAAATTTTCTTAGTCGCATCCCACAGCAAAAGCCATGGTCCACAGAGAGCTTCCAAAGCATCAGAGGGATCTCATTGTTAAAAGGTATCAGTCAGGAGAAGGGTACAAAAGAATTTCCAAGGCATTAGATATACCATGGAACACCGTGAAGACAGTCATCATCAAGTGGAGAAAATATGGCACAACAGTGACATTACCAAGAGCTGGAGCTCCCTCCAAAATTGATGAAAAGATGAAAAGAAAACTGGTCTGGGAGGCTACCAAGAGGCCTACAGCAAAATTTAAGGAGCTGCAGGAATATTTGGCAAGTACTGACTGTGTGGTACATGTGACAACAATCTCCCGTATTCTTCATATGTCTGGGCTATGGGGTAGAGTGGCAAGACGAAAGCCTTTTCTTACGAAGAAAAACATCCAAGCCAGGCTACATTTTGCAAAAACACATCTGAATTCTCCCAAAAGCATGTGGGAAAAGGTGTTATGGTCTGATGAAACCAAGGTTGAACTTTTTGGCCATAATTCGAAAAGATCTGTTTGGCGCAAAAACAACACTGCACATCACCAAAAGAACACCATACCCACAGTGACGCATGGTGGTGGCAGCATCATGCTTTGGGCTGGAACTGGGGCCTTAGTTAAGATAGAGGGAATTATGAACAGTTCCAAATACCAGTCAATATTGGCACAAAACCTTTAGGCTTCTGCTAGAAAGCTGAACATGAAGAGGAACTTCATCTTTCAGCATGACAACGACCCAAAGCATACATCCAAATCAACAAAGGAATGGCTTCAACAGAAGAAGATTAAAGTTTTGGAATGGCCCAGCCAGAGCCCAGACCTGAATCCGATTGAAAATCTGTGGAGTGATCTGAAGAGGGCTGTGCACAGGAGATGCCCTCGCAATCTGACAGATTTGGAGTGTTTTTGCAAAGAAGTGTGGGCAAATCTTGCCAAGTCAAAATGTGCCATGCTGATAGACTCATAGCCCAAAAAGACTGAGTGCTGTAATAAAATCAGAAGGTGCTTCAACAAAGTATTAGTTTAAGGGTGTGCATACTTATGCAACCATATTATTTTATTTTAATATTTTTTCTTCCCTCTACCTAAAATATTTCAGTTTGTTTTTCAATTGAGTTGTACACTTTATAGGTCACATTAAAGTTGGAAAAAGTTCTGAAATGATTTATCTTTGTCTCATTTTTTTACAGCACAGAAACTTGACATTTTAACAGGGGTGTGTAGACTTTTTATATCCACTGTAACTATGTAACTATATAAACAAAGAAAGAAAGAAATAAGTATTTTCTTTAGTTAATTTATATTCTCTTTTAGGTAACGCAAGACAAATCTGGAGGGCAGAGTCCATTATTGACAACTTTAAGAAATGATATTCTATTTTTTTTATGAGATTGTGCCAAAATAACGAAAGAGATAAATAAGCAGCTATTGAAGGGTTTCAGTGGCTAAACGTTGAACTATAGGTGATCTATCACACACACTCTACTATAGACATCATATACAGTTACAAGTTTGCATACCTTGGCTGAAATTTTGAAATGTTGGCATTTATTTAGAAAATATGACTGATCATGCAAAAAAAATATATTTTATTGAAGGATAGTGATCATATGAAGCTATTTTTTATCACATAGTTGTTTGGCTCCTTTGTAAATCATAATGATAAAAGAAATCACCCAAATAGCCCTGATCAAAAGTTTACATACCCTTAGTACTTAATACTGTGTATTGCCCCCTGTAGCACCAATGACGGCGTGCAGTCTTCTGTAATAGTTGTCTAATTCTTACAGGTGGTATAGCTGCCCATTCTTCTTGGCAAAATGCCTCCAGGTCATGCAACGTCTTTGGTCGTCTTGCATGAACCGCGCGTTTGAGATCTCCCCAGAGTTGCGCGATGATATTAAGGTCAGGAGACTGTGATGGCCACTCCACAACCTTCACCTTTTTCTGCTGTAATCACAAGTTAACTGATCAAAAAAATTACAGTATAATATTTTCTAGTGCCTAACAACCTTTCCATTTCCAAAAATATAGAATAAAGGAAAAATACCAACATTTTATTATTACTTATTCAGGACAACAGCGAATCAAAAACAACTTTAATATAAGACTTTAAAACCAAATAAAGATGAATCCCTTTGCAGTTTTGCCACTTTGGGGCTTGTGTCCCTATGTACCCGGCTTTTATGCTGGATGATAATTCATCTAATATTTTAAACTTATCCCTATTCTACGGGGAGCTTTTATTTACAGATAATTGATTCCATTAGTATATGAGTGATGTTTCTTTCCTAACAGAAATATTTCCTTTATGCTTTCTATAAAAGGCAATATTGTAAGATTTTTATTGAATTGTGAATTATGCTTTTTTTTCTTCACTTTTTTCAAATACTATTGCAACATTATGGTTTTCAAAAGTTTTTCTTGCCAGTTTAGGTGATGTCCTTAATAAGACCTATTACAAACTTAAAGTTGTGTGTATATATTATTTGAGTACCTTCACAATTCAGAATTTATTGATATATAAAACAGAGTTACTGTTCTTCTTATGGTGGTTTTGAGATATATTTAAACCACAATTTATTAATTCCTTCACTTGGATTTCAAGACTTGTTAAACAGATTCAATTGTTCACATAGTTGTTTGGCTCCTTTTTAAATCATAATGATAACAGAAATCACCCGCCTCACAGAGAGGTCAGACAATTCATGGTCTACTGGAGAAGGAAATGTATACCCACTTCAGTATATTTGCCACAGAGAGTCGGACACAACCAAACAACATCACGTTTATCAGTGAATCAACAGTATTATATCTGGCTTGGTTAAATTCACTTTTGATTTATCAGCTTTAGTTTCCTTGTCAGGAAGTTATAAATGATGCTAAATGATAATAACCCCTCTTGAATAGTCTACATTTTGTTATCACAATCTGCTGCCAATCAGAGGTACCTTGAAATGATAGCAGCAGCACATATAAGATGAAGGGAAGCTAAGTTAATTTCTAAGTTTCTAATAGCCCTATTAAATTCAGGCTACATTTTAAAAAGTAGCCTGTAGTGAGAAACGTAGGGCTGAAGGCAATTAAATTAGCCTCGTAAACCTCTACGTTGCCGACCTGCATGTTAGAAAGCAGGACGGACGAATAATGGCTAGTTTTGTGGAATATCAAACATCGCAGCCCAAAACCCTTTGATCTCTCCAGCCCGTACCCGCTACATTCCAGTTTTGCTAATAAATTGCCACAAAGCCCCCGTGAGCTAGCCCGTAATACGCAAACGGAGCCCAGAGCCCAACGAGGACTCGCAAAGGCTTTAAAAGCCCTTACGTTTGCTCCGGCCGCAAACCTCCCTCCGACCCCTAAAGCTCCCCCATGCTCCCCAAATACATCCCCATGCTCCAGGGGTCCTGATCTGAACCCCCACAGCCTCCTAATATATACTCTTGTTGCGGGGGTCCCAATCACGACCCTCGCGGCAGTTTACTGGTTAACGCTGGCACCTAAAATGAACTTCCCTATGCTGGGGGTCCCCTTCCCCACACAGTGTCCCCATATTACCCCTTGCAGCGAGGTGTCCCAATCAGGACCCCTGCTGCATTTCAAATTTCCCGCCTGCGGGTCCTTAAAAGTTCAATTTTAGTCTCATCAGACCAGAGCACCTTCCTCCATACATTTTGGGAGTCTCCCACATACCTTTTTGCAAACTCAAAACATGCCTTTTTATTTTTTGCTGAAAGTAATGGCTTTCATCTGGCCACTCTGCCATAAAGCCCAACTCTATGGAGCGTACGGCTTATTCAATTATTATACAGCTTTCAAAAAAGGTGTGTATATGTAATGACAGATCATGGGACACTTAGATTGCACACAGACATCATTTCACTAATTATGGGACTTCTGAAGGTAATTGGTTGCACCAGAGCTTTTTATGGCCTTCATAACAAAGGGTATGAATACATACGCACATACCAATTTTCTGTTTTCTATTTCTAAAGAATACTTTTATGTATATATTTTTCTCATTTCACTTCACCATTTTAGACTATTGTGTTCTGATCCATCACATAAGTGATGGGGTAACATAAAGGCTTGTGGGGGTCAGTATAAAGCCACATATGTTACATAGTTACATAGTTACATAGTTACATAGTAATTAAGGTTGAAAAAAGACTTTCAGTCCATCAAGTTCAACCTGTTAAGATCTCTCTGATCTGCAATATGCGGATTAGTTATTAATTACATTATTGATTAAATAATTATTAATAGTATAGTATTGGAGGACGAATAAAGAGTTAGTCCATCAAGTTCAACCTTTTTAGATTTCTATTGATCTTTTTAATGTGGACTATTTATTATTATTGTTAATTGTTAAATGATCCAGAGGAAGGCAAACAGAAAAAAAAACATTGAAACTTTGCCAATTGTCTCATAAAGGGAAAAAAAAGCAAAATTCCTTCCTGACCCCAGAAACTGGCGATCAAATTTCTCCCTGGATCAATATTCTTTGCTAGTTATCTAGGATAGCCTTGAATGCCCTCTTTATTCAGAAATATATCTAACCCCTTTTTGAAGTTGTCTATTGAATTCGCTGTCACCACCTCCTTTGGTAGAGAATTCCACAGTTTGACCACCCTAACTGTGAAGAACCCTTTTCTATGTTTAAGGTGAAATCTTTTTTCCTCTAACCTCAAGGGATGTCCTCTTGTCAGTTGAAAATCTCTTGCTACAAAAAGTTCACTTGACAAAACCTTATATTGACCCTGGATGTATTTATATAAGGTAATCATATCTCCTCTTAGACGCCTTTTTTCTAGAGACAATAAGTGTAATTTGGTTAGTCTTTCTTCATAACTTAGCCCCTCCATTCCCCTTATTAGTTTTGTTGCCCTTCTCTGTACTTTTTCCAGCTCTAAAATGTATTTTTTATGAGGTGGTGCCCAAAATTGTACTCCATATTCCAAATGAGGGCGTACTAGAGATTTGCATAGTGGCAGAATTATATCTTCTTCCCTGGCTTCTATACCCTTCCTAATACATGCTAATATTTTATTTGCCTTTGCAGCCGCTGCTTGGCTTTGAGCGCTGTTACCTAGGTGGTTGTCCACTAGTACTCCCAAATCCCTTTCAATATCTGATACCCCTAGATTTGCTCCATTAAGATTATAGATTGCTTGGCTATTGTTCCTTCCCAAATGCATAACCTTACATTTATTTGTATTAAATCTCATCTGCCATTTAGCCGCCCATTTCTCTAATTTATGCAAATCCTTTTGTAGGGAAAGTACATCATTATCTGATTTTATTACCTTGCACAACTTAGTGTCATCAGCAAAAATGGAGACACTACATTTGAGTCCTACTTCAATGTCATTAATAAAGATGTTAAAAAGGAGAGGACCTAATACTGAACCTTGAGGAACCCCACTTATCACATTAGACCAATCGGAGTATGTTCCATTTACAACAACCCTTTGCTTCCTGTCTTTTAGCCAGCTCTCGATCCATGAGCAGATATTTACTGCAATTCCTGTATCCCTTAGTTTGCTCACTAGTCTTCCATGTGGCACTGTATCAAATGCCTTTGAAAAATCTAAAAAGACTACACCACTGAGTTGCCCTGATCCAAGTTCCTACTAACCTCCTCATAAAAACTAATTAGATTGGTCTTAAACAACCTTTCCTTCATAAATCCATGTTGACTGCTACCTATGATCCTGTTCAAATAGACATATTCTTGTATTCTGTCCCTTATTAACCCTTCTAAAAGCTTCCCAACTACAGAAGTGAGGCTCACTGGTCTATAATTCCCCGGATTTGCTCTTGCTCCCTTCTTATATATAGGTATCACCTCTGCTTTTCTCCAGTCATCTGGTAGAGACCCTGTAGTGAGCGAGTCTTGAAAGATTAGATATAATGGTTTGGCTATTACAGAACCCAGCTCCCTAAGTACCCTTGGATGTATTCCATCAGGACCTGGGGCTTTATTAACATTTATTTTCTCCAACCTCTTTTGTATTTCTTCCTGCGTTAACCAATTATTTAGTAAAGGTAGTGTAGCCCCATTATGTTGCGGTGTCCCAACCACTGGTACCTCCCTTGTGTAAACCGACGAAAAGAACCTATTTAGCTCATCTGCCTTTTCCTGGTCACAAATTATCAAATGGCCTGTGTCACATTGTAATGTCCTATCGATTCCTTCCTGGCCTTCTTCCCATTAATATATTTAAAAAATATTTTAGGGTTAGTCTTACTTTCCATTGCAACTGACTTCTCATTTTCAATTTTAGCCAGTCTAATAGCCCTTTTGCAAGACTTGTTGATTTCCTTATAGTCACATAAAGCTGCCTCTGTTCCCTCCTTCTTGTATAATTTAAATGCATATTTCTTTTTCCTCATCATGATCTTTAAGTCATTGTTAAGCCACATGGTATGTGATTTACTCCTATTCATTTTATTTCCACATGGTACATGCTGATGAGTATGTTTATTTAGTAAGGATTTGAATGTTGTCCATTTATTTTCAGTATTCTTCCCTGTAAGTTCTTTGTCACAGTCTATATGTTGTATTGCTGCCCGTAGCCCATTAAAGTTAGCCCTTTTAAAATTTAGAGTTTTTGTTGGCCCCTTACAACTCTGTTTTTTGTATTCAATCTCAAATGAGACTGTGTTGTGATCACTGTTCCCCAAGAGTTCCCCTATTTTTACATTTGATATTATATCAATATTACTTGTGATGACTAAATCCAAGATGACCCCATTTCTAGTAGGTTCTTGTTTTACCTGGGCCAGATAATGATCCTTGAGTGTACTCAAGAACCTGCTCCCCTTAGCTGAGCTGCTGGTCTCGTTTATCCAGTTTATATCAGGGTAATTAAAGTCTCCCATTATTAGAACTTGCCCATGCTTAGCTGCATTTCCAATCTGTAACAATAATTGTATTTCCTCACTTTCAGCTATATTTGGAGGTTTATAGCATACTCCCACCAATATGCGTTAAGAATTAGCTCCTCCACTATTTAGCTCAACCCACAAGGATTCAATGATGCCGTTAGTGCCAGCATAAATATCTTCTCTGACTATAGGTTTAAATTCAGGCTTAACATAAAGACAGATCCCTCCTCCTCTTTTACCATTTCCCCTATCTTTCCTAAATAGGTTATAACCATCCAGATTAACAGTCCATTCATGAAATTCATCCCACCATGTTTCCGTAATGCCTATTAAGCCCCATTTTTCTTGTACTGCTAATACACTGCTGTTTCATGTATGTGCTGTAATATAATAAATAACCCACTTTTACTACCTTTTAGCTATAATAAATAAAAAAATTGCCTATCAGGGAGTATCTGTAGAGTGCAGTTACCTTGTCTTTTATAGATCACGTTTGATAATATTATTTGCTTGTTATGTTACCGTCACAATTTACTGAGGGAAAAATAAAACTACCCCATCACTCATAGAGCTCAATACATAGCGCCATGAGCCCCTAATTAACCCAGTCACTCATGGGGGTCTATACCGACCACCATAGGCCTCTACTTAACCCAATCAGTCCAATAGGGGTCTATATAGCCCCCTATAGGACACTAATTAACAACTATAATAACACTATAAGTGCCATGAGGGTCCCCTAGGACCCTCATGACACAAAGTCTAAGCACTACACAACACTATTAACCCTAACTATACCCCATTAACCCTAACTTTACCCCAATACCCACACTAAACTTATTAACCCTATCTAGGACTATGTTACCCTTTCTAGGCCTATGTAACCCCATCTAGACCTATTTAACCCGGTCTAGTCCTATGTAAGCCTATCTGGTCCTATTTAACCCTAACTGGGCCTATTTAAACCCAAATGAACCCAGTAAATCCCCTCTTAGCCTACCCTAATAACCTTTCACTACCTACCCAAACCCTACCCTACACTATTAACCCCCCTCTACCCCATTAACACCCCGCTAACCTGTTACAAATCTACACTACCTACCTTCAACCCTAATAAAATCCCTATTACCCCACTAACTACAGGGGGGGGGGGAAACTAATTACTATAAATAAAAAAACTAGAATTACATAAAATAAAAAAAGGACATTTATGAAAAAAAACGAACATTACCAACATTAAAAAACCTACTTTACCAAAAATAAAAAAACTAATTTACCAGAAATAAAAAAAGCTAAGTTACAAAAAACAAACAAGCATACATTACAGAAAATAAAACATACAATACATACAATAATACATACATTTAATTATTATTCAATTGGTGGGTATGTTTTATATTCTATACACACATATTTCACTTATCAAGATAGATATACTTGAGTTTCTAGGAAAAGTTTGTTCTCTTAGTAGAGTTTCTGTTCTTGAAACCTCAATTGTGTTTCCTTCAATCTCTCAGCTGATATATCCTGATAGTCGTCCCTCAGCTGATATATCCTGATAGTCGTCCCTCAGCTGATATATCCTGATAGTCGTCCCTCAGCTGATATATCCTGATAGTCGTCCCTCAGATGATATATCCTGATAGTCGTCTCTCAGCTGATATATCCTGATAGTCGTCCCTCAGCTGATATATTCAGATGGTTGTCCCTCAGCTGATATATCCTGATAGTTGTCCCTTAGCTGATATATCCAGATGGTTGTCCCTCAGCTGATATATCCAGATGGTTGTCCCTCAGCTGATATATCCCGATAGTTGTCCCTCAGCTGATATATCCCGATAGTTGTCCCTCAGCTGATATATCCTCATAGTTGTCTCTCAGCTGATATATCCTGATAGTCGTCCCTTAGCTGATATATCCAGATGGTTGTCCCTCAGCTGATATATCCAGATGGTTGTCCCTCAGCTGATATATCCCGATAGTTGTCCCTCAGCTGATATATCCCGATAGTTGTCCCTCAGCTGATATATCCTCATAGTTGTCCCTCAGCTGATATATCCTCATAGTTGTCCCTCAGCTGATATATCCTAATAGTTGTCTCTCAGCTGATATATCCTCATAGTTGTCTCTCAGCTGATATATCCTGATAGTTGTCCCTAAGCTGATATATCCTGATAGTTGTCCCTCAGCTGATATCTCCTGATAGTTGTCCCTCAGCTGATATCTCCTGATAGTTGTTCCTCAGCTGATATCTCCTGATAGTTGTCCCTCAGCTGATATCTCCTCATAGTTGTCCCTCAGCTGATATATCCTGATAGTTGTCTCTCAGCTGATATATCCTGATAGTCGTCTCTCAGCTGATATCTCCTGATAGTCGTCTCTCAGCTGATATCTCCTGATAGTTTTCTCTCAGCTGATATCTCCTGATAGTTGTCTCTCAGCTGATATCTCCTCATAGTTGTCCCTCAGCTGATATATCCTGATAGTTGTATCTCAGCTGATATATCCTGATAGTTGTCTCTCAGCTGATATATCCTGATAGTCGTCTCTCAGCTGATATCTCCTGATAGTCGTCTCTCAGCTGATATCTCCTGATAGTTTTCTCTCAGCTGATATATCCTGATAGTTGTCTCTCAGCTGATATATCCTGATAGTCGTCTCTCAGCTGATATCTCCTGATAGTCGTCTCTCAGCTGATATCTCCTGATAGTTTTCTCTCAGCTGATATCTCCTGATAGTTGTCCCTCAGCTAATATCTCCTAATAGTTGTCCCTCAGCTGATATCTCCTCATAGTTGTCCCTCAGCTGATATCTCCTCATAGTTGTCCCTCAGCTGATATCTCCTGATAGTTGTCTCTCAGCGGATATCTCCTGATAGTTGTCCCTCAGCTGATATATCCTGATAGTTATCTCTTAGCTGATATATCCTGATAGTTATCTCTTAGCTGATATCTCCTGATAGTTGTCTTTTAGCTGATATATCCTGATAGTTGCCTCTCAGCTGATATATCCTGATAGTTGTCTCTCATCTGATATAGCCTGATAGTTTTCTCTCAACTGATATATCCTAATAGTTGTCTCTCAACTGATATATCCTGATAGTTGCCTCTCAGCTGATATATCCTGATAGTTGTCTCTCATCTGATATAGCCTGATAGTTTTCTCTCAACTGATATATCCAAATAGTTGTCTCTCAGCTGATATATCCTGATAGTTGTTCCTCAGCTGATATATTCTAATAGTCATCTTTCAGCTTATATACCCCGAAAGTTGTCTTTTAGCTGATATATCCTGATAGTTGTCCCTCAGCTGATATATCGTGATAGTCATCTCACATCTGATTTCTCCTGATAGTTGTCTCTAAGCTGATATATCCTGATAGTCATCTCTCAGCTGATATATCCTAATAGTCATCTATAAGCTGATATATCCTGATAATCATCTCTCAGCTGATATATCCTGATAGTTGTCTCTCAGCTGATATCTCCTGATAGTTGTCCCTCAGCTGATATATCCTGATAGTCATCCCTCAGCTGATATATCCTGATAGTTGTCTCTCAGCTGATATCTCCTGATAGTTGTCCCTCAGCTGATATATCCTGATAGTTGTCCCTCAGCTGATATATCCTGATAGTCGTCCCTCAGCTGATATATCCTGATAGTTGTCCTTCAGCGGATATATCCTGATAGTTGTCCCTCAGGTGATATATCCTGATAGTCATCCCTCAGCTGATATATCCTGATAGTTGTCCCTCAGGTGATATATCCTGATAGTCATCCCTCAGCTGATATATCCTGATAGTTGTCCCTCAGGCGATATATTCTGATAGTTGTCTCTCAGCTGATATCTCCTGATAGTTGTCCCTCAGGTGATATATCCTGATAGTCATCCCTCAGCTGATATATCCTGATAGTTGTCCCTCAGGTGATATATTCTGATAGTTGTCTCTCAGCTGATATATCCTCATAGTTGTCTCTCAGCTGATATCTCCTGATAGTTGTCTCTCAGCTGATATCTCCTGATAGTTGTCCCTCAGCTGATATATCCTGATAGTCATCCCTCAGGTGATATATCCTGATAGTCATCCCTCAGCTGATATATCCTGATAGTTGTCCCACAGGTGATATATCCTGATAGTTGTCCCTCAGGTGATATATTCTGATAGTTGTCTCTCAGCTGATATATCCTGATAGTTGTCCCACAGGTGATATATCCTGATAGTCATCTCTCAGGTCAGATACATATGGATTGTCAGAGTGAGCGGCCAGTGAGCCGCATAACGTTCTACTGATTATATTCCAAATGATATCACACAGCTGGGTATATAACAGTAATATTTATTATATCACAACTAGCAGTTTTACAATAAACATATTTTTAAGGTTATTTAATTTGCTTAATTTACAGCTTTTTGAAGACCACAAATGTTACTTTAATATTATCGGATAAAACAAATCTCCTACACTTACTCTGTTATGGTGGATTCCGGCTTGTTGATATTTGTCTCACACAAAGGTTACCACTAGATGTCAGGCAAGGTATTATTACACGGCTGTGTCATGTATGTGCTGTAATATAATAAATAACCCACTTTTACTATCTTTTAGCTATAATAAATAAAACAATTGCCTATCAGGGAGTATCTGTAGAGTGCAGTTACCTTGTCTTTTATAGATCACGTTTGATAATATTATTTGCTTGTTATGTTACCGTCACAATTTACTGAGGGAAAAATAAAAATAATTTAAAGTTAGTCGCTTACAAGTTATTGTTAGGAAATTATCAACTCAGGAATAATATCAAATATTTAAATTAAATTGCAACAGTTACAGAGGGATTCATTTAATTGATACAAGCGCACAAGTACAGGACCGAAGCCTCAAGACAGTAAATCCTTCCTGCTGCCGCAAGTTTTTATTGGGCTGGACTAGATGCGGTCCACAGTTACAATCCAATCCCGTAGTTACAGAGTGCGACACAAGCCTCAGAGCCAATAGAAAGCGCTCTAGCTGAAGATGATTGACAAAGAGAGATTATAAATGAGTTGCACCCGCCGGTGCGTTGACTGTGTTGTAGATTCTCACGAAGTAGCACGCAGGTCCCGGAGTTGGTGGTTTGAGCAGTGATGGAGGGAGAGTAGGCACATTTTCTGAGCAGGGTCTTACGGTTTTATTCTTTTATATTACTCAAATTACGATTTAAACACTTAGAGCCTCATTCTATTGCAATTTGGCCAATTGAATAGGGCTCTAAATAAGCACATAGCATATTTTTTTAAAGAAGTTTTTAGTTAGTGAACTTCTATCAAAAACCAAGGTATTTACTAACTAAAAACTTCTGTAAAAAAATATGCTCTGTGCTTATTTAGAGCCCTATTCAATTGGCTAAATCACAATAGAATGAGGCCCTTAAACTTTAATTACACATATTTTCTGATTACACATAATACAAATACACATAGAGGGCCTCATTCTATTAGCGGCCGCAGCCTTTGCGGGGCCGCAAGGACCGGCCGCAAGCTATTCGGCTATTCTATTCCCTTACGGCCGGAGGCTCCGGCAGGCTTGCGGCCGGTGCCTTGCTATCTCTTGCGGCCGCTCGCGCCGGAGGAAAGCCTTTGATCTAAAACGGCCGCAAGAGTTTTGCAATTCAATTGCTCCGGGAAACCTCTCTGCAAGGCTAAAAGCGAGCCGCAGCTTACTTGCAGGAAAGAGGTCCCGCTAGCACCAATTAAGCACATAAAATAGCTCAAATAAAGCCATCCTGCACTTTGAGAAGACTATAAAGGGATTTTAGGTGTTAGAATAAATAGCACATAATTATCCTGTACTCAAATCCGTAAAATATTTAATTTTTAATATCCGTAAAATATCCATGTAAAAAGTCCAGAGTGCTTGGAGCACCTCAGACACACCCACGCCGCAGCCGGAAAATAAACAGTTAATTTGAACTCGGGTTTGGGCAGATGTGCAAGCTTGAGAGGGGGTTGCTATTAATCCTCATGTCCCCCAATATGATCCCTAGCATTTACAGAGCTGTACAGTGCAGGCTTGAATTTATTTTTGAGTTTTTATATTTCACAGCTTACGGCCGGTTCCAAGATATGCGGCCGGCCGTAAAAGGAGATCCTTGCGGGGCCGTATAATAGAATCGCGAGTTAACTGAACCCCCGCAAGGAATCGCAGCCTTACGGCCGATTTACGGCCAATAATAGAATGAGGCCCAGAGTGAATAACACACATAGATACACAAAGACCTAGGTCACTACATACACACACACATCCACCCAATATCCCCCACCTTATATCCCCCACCCTATACCCCAACAGTTAATAATTACACATAAAACATATATATATATATATATATATATATATATATATATATATATACATATATATTTTATTTTTTATTTTTTTATTACATTTTTATTTTTACAACAAGAATAGTGCAGGTCTAAAATTCACATTAAATATACAACCTTTATACAAAACAAAGAAAAAACATTTTTAGCAATTGGTTTTCTAAAATGTATACCTAAATTATTCTGTCGGTTTATCCAGTATGGACGACGTCGCTAAATGTCTTAACTATCTTTTTATATTAAGAATTATTATAAACTAGCGACTTGTCCGTCAAAAAATGACAGTCAATAAAAGAAAGTGTTGAAATGATGTTTGTCACACAATGTGAGTTTACTGTGTGCCTCAACTATATGGACCCCTCTAACACAGTAATGAACGCATGTAATCACACTAAGTGCCATGAGGGTCATCCAGGACCCTCATGACCCAAAGTGTAAGCACTACACCATTTTAACCCGGTCACTTATGGGGGTCTATCCAGACCCTCATAAGCCTCTATTTAACCCCATCAGTCCCATAAGGGTATATTATGACCATTATGGGCCTGTTACAACCAAACATTAACCACATAAGTGCCAGGACGGGCCTCAAGGACCATCATGCCACTAAGTATAAACACTACACTGCCCTATACCCCCCCAATAAAACATTAAATATCAGTTAAACACCCTCTACACTAACATATTAACACCTACACTACCTACCTACATCAAAAAAACTAAAATCATCAAAAATCTACATTAAATAAAATGTTAAAAAATAAAATCACCAAAAATAAAAAATGTACATTACAGAAAAAAAAACTAAGTCACAAAAAAATAAATATACATCTATCTAATATACATCCCCCTATCTAATATACATGCCCCTATCTAATATACAATACTATCTATCTAATATACATCCCCCTATCTAATATACATGCCCCTATCTAATACACAATACTATCTATCTAATATACATCCCCCTATCTATCTAATATACAATAAATACTTTCTAAAAAAATAAAATAATTAAGACCACTTACCTTTGAGATGTTTCTTCAGATCACCAACCTAGGGTAAAAAAGATTAAAATAATTACTACAACACGTTTACATAAAATAAATAAACATTCTAAATATTCTACTCACCTTTCCAGCATGTCCCGTCCATCTTTGCTTCTCTGGCACGGCCCCTGTTAAAAAAAAAACATTACATTAGTTCACATACATAAACATAAAACCAAGTAAAATCAACACAATCTACATTGTACTTACCTCCCCTCAATGTTTCCGGCCTCCTCGTGTTGTGCCCCAGGAGCATCCGCGCTAGTGATGTTCGCGAACATCGGACACGAACTTCCATCAAATGTTCGCAAACGGGCAAACCCGGCGAACCGCCATAGACTTCAATGGGCAGGCGAATTTCAAAACCCACAGGGACTCTTTCTGGCCACAATAGTGATGGGAAAGTTGTTTCAAGGGGACTAACACCTGGACTGTGGCATGCCGGAGGGGGATCCATGGCAAAACTCCCACGGAAAATTACATAGTTGATGCAGAGTCTGGTTTTAAGCCATAAAGGGCATAAATCACCTAACATTCCTAAATTGTTTGGAATAACATGCTTTAAAACATCAGGTATGATGTTGTATTGATCATGTAGTGTAAGGGTTACACCCGCTTCACAGTAACAGACCAATCTCCCCGTTTAGTGCACCGCAAACAACCGCAAACAGTCCCTTTGCACAACCGCAAACTCCCCATTTGCACAAGGTTGGATACCAAGCTAGCCATGTCCCGTTCCTTGTCCTCACTGATGTCATTGAAGGTCTCTTCCTCCACCCAGCCACCAAGGGTCCCCGAAAGGTGACAACAAGCCCCCTGGGACGCCTTCTGTGTTTGGTCTTCCACCTCCTCAAAGCCACCTTCCTCCTCTGACTCCTCTTCTTCAGACTCCTCTCTCTGCGTTGCCTCTGTCTGCGTTATTATAAGGTGTGTACTGTTAAGTAGTACTATTCCTATCGGTTTAATCCCTGTTACGTCCACTATTAGGGGACGTGTATATGGCATTGATTTTTGGAACAGGGAGATGGGAAAAAATGCTTGGTCAGACCTCCTACTTCAAATTTGGGGCACTGCGCGTGCAATCTAAGGTGCCACCAGACATGAGTGTCACTGTGCACTGGCAAAAGTTGGCAGAGTAGATGCAATAGGCTTCACACACACGCCTGAAGGCAGGCAATTGCTATTCAATCTATTACAGTCAAAAAAGTGTTGTTTTATGTCACTGAGCACAATATAAGCTGTGAGACTGACACAGGCAGGCAACTGAAATTAGATTAAAGGAAAAAAATGGTTTTTTTCAATGTATATTACACCACCAGGTATGAGTAGTGAAAATAAGCACAATATAAGCTATTAGGTGTTAGCCTGTCACACACACACGCTGGCAGGCAGGCATAGATTACACAAAAAAATATATAAAATAAAATAAATGATGTTCAAAGTTTCCTCAATAATAAAGTATAGGGGGCGAACCGAAAAGCGCATGTGTTCGCCGTTCGTGGCGGACGCGAACATTGGAAAATCGCCTCGAATAGTTCTTCGGCGAACTGTTCGCGACACCACTAATCCGCGCTCTTTAAAAAAAACAACACACATCACCCTGGCGGATGTCCCCGACGCTAATGAGCTTCGTACGGAGTGTTCCAGAATAAAATTGGCAATGGCGGCTTCTGATTGGCTGAAAACGCTGTCTATCAAATTCAGCCAATGAGAAGACGCCAATTGTGAACCAATGAGAAAGGGATACACCCCAAAATCCCACGCTGATTGGATAACCCACCTGTCAATCTTTATTTGAACCAATCTGAAGGCTTTATTGCCATCAGCGAATCACAATGGGATACACCCCCACGCGGTGATTAGCTGAAGACATCTGCGCCTTCCCATTGGCTGTAATACTGATTGACATTGACAATAGCCAATGAGAAGGCGCAAATGCCTTCACCAATCAGTACGTGGGGGTGTATTCCATTGTGATTGGCTATTGTCAGTGCAAACGGTGACCAAGGACGCCGACTGACAACTATATATGTGATTATTTCATTACAATTCTGGAGGTGCTGGGGGGTTAGGGGATTAGGGTTAGGCTGCAAGGGTTACAGTGAGGTGCTGGGGGTTAGAGTTAGGCTGCCAGGCTTACAGTGAGGTGCTGGGGGTTAGGGTTAGGCAGCCAGGGTTACAGTGAGGTGCTGGGGGTTAGGGTTAGGCAGCCAGGGTTACAGTGAGGTGCTGGGGGTTAGGGTTAGGCAGCCAGGGTTACAGTGAGGTGCTGGGGGTTAGGGTTAGGCAGCCAGGGTTACAGTGAGGTGCTGGGGGTTAGGGTTGGGCAGCCAGGGTTACAGTGAGGTGCTGGGGGTTAGGGTTGGGCAGCCAGGTTTACGCTAAGGTGCTGGGGGTGAAGATTTGTTACTGTATCAGTCCATTCTTTCAACTCTTTTAACGCTTGATTTTCATCACGGCTCAAATTACTGATTTTGGTAGGTTGTAACTTGATGATATCTTGGGTCACAGCCTTGACATATACTTCTACTGCAGAGCAGCTGGAAAGAGGTGGATTAAAACGAGATTTAACTTTGATCTTATCATTGGTCATATTGGTCTCCGGTGTTGTTACCAATGGCAGAGGTAATTCTGTATCTGAAGTTCTATCAGAAATTTTTTTCTTTAGAATCAATTTGCGTGCAAACAAATTAAGATCTTTAAATACATCAAAAAATTGGTAGTTGTTGCTAGGTGAAAAGGACAATCCTTTTTTCAAAACATTTACTTGTGGGTTAGTAAGTATCTTAGATGATAAATTCACAATTTGCATCATATCTTCTTTTACCCTCTGACCCCTTTCGTCCAGGTTTCCTTCTGCGGATTGACTGCCCCCTTGTATCCCCATTGTTTGCGATCTCGGAGATTCCTGGTCGATTCCCAGTTGTTCTCTTGGAACGAGGTCCGGTTCCTCTCCGTCATAAAAGGCTGACCCTGGTCTAAAAAAGAGACCTGTCTTCTACTTTGATGATTACCAGAGTTGGTTCTCATATCTTCCTCATCTGTAATTGAGGAATCTAACTCAGTATCTGAGTTATAATATCCTCTACCAGGGTCTACACGAGGTCGCAATTTCCTCCTACTATTATTTCTATGTGTCCAATGGAACACATTGCCATTTTCAAAATCTAATAGATCTCGATTATACTTATGTTTTTTAAGAGATAAGATCTCATTTTCTCTTTTATCAAGATCATGTTGTATTCGTTTATACGTTTTCTTAAAATCCTCCAGGGATTCAAATTGTTTTAAAGTTTTATTAAGTGAGTTGATTTCTTTATCTAATTCCACCAAAATCTCTTGTTCATAATCTGCCAGTATGGCTATTAGTGTCTCAGAACAGCTTGTAAGGGCTGATTCCCATTTTTCTTTATAAGACTCAAGATGGAAAGTGAAGGATGGAAAAATCTTAACTCTTAGTCCTCTCGGGATAAGGTGTTTAGCTAAATATTTTTCATGACTTACTTTATTCCAAAAAGAATTAAGTTGTTTTCTTAATAGCCCTTCTAAGTTCTTGAGACCCAATTGCCAATCGCCATTAATTGTATCTGATGTACATTTTTTAAACGCTTTATTAGCACCTTCCAAACGTTTACTAGTTCTGGTTTTATAATCTGAATCCAAATCTATTTCAGCCATGATAGAAAATGTTATAAATGATATTCCTTATAAGAATTGATTTATTGATACGGCTACCTAATAGCCAAAAATATAATTTACAAAAAAAGGCCAATAAATCAAAAATGGGGTAATACTAGTTGTAAGTAGTGATATGGTATGAATACATAACAAATTATAACAGAACAACAGCATATGATTGTCTTAGGCAGTGTAAGTATTAAGTACAAAGAGGAGAAGAAAAAAGTACACCTTTAATTCCCAAGACAGCCACCTCCCCCAAAGGAACATCCATGTAAATATCTACAGACAAAAGTCATAACTCAAACCCATATAGTATAAAATATAACTTTTATTAAATATATAAACATAAAATATTAAAATATTCTGCACGTCTCCCAAATAGCACAAAGTAGTGTCATATATCAACCTCACTTGTATACAAGATAATATATATAAAGCTAAGTGTGCTAAATACAAGGTCCAAATACCTATAATAAATATGTTCAATATGCAAAGTTATAAATAAAGCACACAGAATAATCAATAGGCTATCTCAACCAGTTTCATTGAAAAGTAGGAAGTATGCAACCAGTAGGTGATGAAAATAATGTACCACTGCTAACATCTATCTAGGGTGGTGGGAAAGAGAACGGGTATTTATTGATGATAATTCTGAATTTACTGATCATGTTACCATCTGGCTGAGATATATCGACGATATTTTGATCATTTGGGATGGTACACAGGAATGTCTAGATACATTCATTAACAAACTAAATACAAATGATCTTAATTTGAAACTTACTCATGCCCATGATGAAAAACGTATTGATTTTTTGGATATTACGATCAGTAAAGATGAAGAGGGCAGGATTATCACCGACCTTTATCGGAAACCAACCTCTACGAATAGCACTTTACATCATTCTAGCTCACATTTCCCTCCGACTCTACGTGCCATACCTGTAGGGGAATTTCTGTGTGTAAGACGTAACTGCTCCAATACAGAACTGTTCAAAGTTAGAGCAGACGAGTTGAGGAATCGATTGAAAAATAGAGGGTATAGCAATTCCTCTATAAAAAAAGCCTATCATAGAGCTCTTCACACCGAAAGAGACAATTTATTGTCCCCTAAGTTGAGAACCAATACAAAAGAGACGGTTAGATTTATTTCAACTTTTAATGAGGATTGGCGCAAAATAGAGGATATTTTGAATAGACATATTAATGTCTTAAAAACGGATACCCACATAGCAACTCTGATTGGAGCTAAAATTGACACAGGATGGAGACGATCTAAAAACATCCGTGATATCCTTGTTCAGAGTCACTTCTGTAAAAAGAAGAAAAATATTAGACCTTTGCCAGATGGCACTTATGGATGTGGACATTGCAAATTTTGTCCTTTTATGTGCAAAATCAACAGCATTACTGATAGAACTGGAAAAATGAGATACTTAAAAGGTTTTTTCAATTGCGGTACTTCTGCTGTTATATATTGTTTGCAATGTCCTTGCCAACAGAAATATGTTGGTATTACTAGTAGAGAGCTTAGAAAAAGGCTTGGCGAACATCTTTGCAATATACGTAATAGTATTACTGATGTTGCTAAAGGTAAGACTCTTACTTCAGTTGCGAAACATTTTTTTGAAAAACACCACTCAAAACCCATACTTAAATGTTGGGTATTGGAAAAAATTAGTTTGGGGATAAGAAAAGGTAATCTTGAATCAGAACTACTCAAGGCAGAAAGCAAATGGATTGCTTTACTTAACACTGTAGTCCCAGGTGGACTCAATGAATATAACAACTTCAGCATATTTTTGTAAAGGCTGTATGTATGTCAGTAGTCTATCTAAGTGACTATAATAATATTTTTTGATCTTACTTACGTGTTGTAACAAGATTCTATTCAATCCTATATTGGATCAAGTGGAACTGTTAGAGATGTTATTTATATTCAATGTAGTTGATCATGACAAGTTATCTCCCCCCTTTTTCACTGAGGACTCATTTGAGCCCCTGATTTATCCCCCTGCTTTGGAAATCCATGTTTCTTTGATATATCAATTACTGCTGTATATAACCACACTCAAATACCTTTAGCGGTATTGTAGCAACATCATTTTGTATCTGATGCAATTGTATCTTTATATATGCAATGTCTATATGTGAGCAATTTAGGATTGTTTTTTAGGACACTTTATTTATCTAACCTTATACATCCATCCTAAGTGCTTCATTAAGCATTTTCAACTTTGACCATTACAAGTTATTTCCCTTTTATTTATGGAGGAATTTATTGAACCGCTGATCTATCCCCTTGTTTTGAAACCCATTTCTCCTAGATATATTTAATACTGCCATATACAATTGGGACAAGCAATATTATACTAAGTATCTTTTTGTGATAATATGGTAATATTACAATATATCTGATACAATTGTATCTTTATTTATGTAGACTTTATTTGTGTCTAATTTAAGATTGTGTTTGAGGACACTTTATTTTGTCTATCTTTGTCTATTTCAGTTTTATATATCCACCTTAAGCGCTTATTCAAGCATTTCCACCTTTAGTTCTAACTTCCTTTTGTTTCCATAGCCCTGGTCACAAGACTGTTGATTGCAAACAACATACAGATGAGAGATCTTATTGAACCATCCTACTCATGCTATATAAACCAAAGCGCCCTCTTCAGTTCTTATGATCCCTGTGGAAGCTGGCGCGAAACGCGCGCGTCGGATCCGAGCTGCGTGTCTCCCGATGATGACATCACTCCTTAGAGAGTAACCAATCTGCACTGTAGTGTTTGTACCTCTGGCTATGGTATTCACCTATTATTCATTGGAGAGTAGGTAAGTGCACCAGTGGTGTGAATAGTCCCAGATAGGGAGTATAGATTAGCTTTTCATAGGCAGATTAGTGGGTAAATAGTGGGCCCTTATCTGCCTAATCCACTATTTGTATGCAAATAGGGCCACAGTGGTACATTATTTTCATCACCTACTGGTTGCATACTTCCTACTTTTCAATGAAACTGGTTGAGATAGCCTATTGATTATTCTGTGTGCTTTATTTATAACTTTGCATATTGAATGAATTTTAATATAGGTATTTGGACCTTGTATTTAGCACACTTAGCTTTATATATATTATCTTGTATACAAGTGAGGTTGATATATGACACTACTTTGTGCTATTTGGGAGACGTGCAGAATATTTTAATATTTTATGTTTATATATTTAATAAAAGTTATATTTTATACTATATGGGTTTGAGTTATGACTTTTGTCTGTAGATATTTACATGGATGTTCCTTTGGGGGAGGTGGCTGTCTTGGGAATTAAAGGTGTACTTTTTTCTTCTCCTCTTTGTACTTAATACTTACACTGCCTAAGACAATCATATGCTGTTGTTCAGTTATAATTTTTTATGTATTCATACCATATCACTACTTACAACTAGTATTACCCCATTTTTGATTTATTGGCCTTTTTTTGTATATTACATGAATCCCACCTAGTTCTGTGTATTTGGTGAGTTTGGTATTTTTGACATTCTAAAAAAACGCCGTTCCGGGTCATTTTGCGAAAAATTGTATTTTGGCCCGGAATGGGTACTTGAAATGAGTTTCTGTGGAATTTATGAAGGTTATTACATGAATCCCACCTAGTTCTGTGTATTTGGTGAGTTTGGTATTTTTGACATTCTAAAAAAACGCCGTTCCGGGTCATTTTGCGAAAAATTGTATTTTGGCCCGGAATGGGTACTTGAAATGAGTTTCTATGGAATTTATGAAGGTTATTACATGAATCCCACCTAGTTCTGTGTATTTGGTGAGTTTGGTATTTTTGACATTCTAAAAAAACGCCGTTCCGGGTCATTTTGCGAAAAATTGTATTTTGGCCCGGAATGGGTACTTGAAATGAGTTTCTGTGGAATTTATGAAGGTTATTACATGAACTAGCGACTTGCCCGTCAAAAAATGACGGCAATGTGATGTATATGTTTGTCAAGTTGTTTAGTTATTAACATATATTTTTGACACTTGTAAGTATTTTAATATGAACGTGTATTTTTGTAAAATGTTGATGTAATGGTTTTTTAAAATGTAATTAGTATCTGAAGAATTGTTAACTTTAATATACATTGAATGAATAGGAAAGCAAAAAGTAAAAACCCTTCTTTAAACGTTGCGAATTTTAACATGAATTTTAAACTATATGTAAGCAATAACCATCAAAGTATATATTTTTCAACTTGAACTTTATTTTTTATGTAAGTTTAGAAGTTAACAAAACATTTGTATAATTTTGAACATTATAAACAGGAACATAGTGAATACATTTTGTAACCTAATTTTTTATTAAAATTATTAACATTTGAATGTAAAAACAATTGACATTTAAATTAATGAGTATTAAAATTCAATTTCTATCACAATAATTGTTAACTTGAATATACATTGAATGTAGAGGAAGGCATACAGTAAAACTCTTCTTAAAACGTACGTAATTAAAGTAATTTATTACTGAGCACATAAACTGGCGATAAACATTAATGTAGGTAGTAATCTTAAGATAACAGACAATATTTACATTGTGACTTAAAAGGTGCTTGACCTGTTAACATCCACTTTGTAATCTGTTGAATGAAATAACTTGAAAATATATTTTTTAAACTTGTAACATTAGAAACATTAACATAGTGACTTAACATTTTAACATAATTTTTACTAACAATGCAAGGCAAGTATTTTGTGAGGCAAATCATTCATAAACATGACTTCCATTAATTATGACTGAATTAAACAACCAATTTTTATGTATTTTGCAATGCTTTAAAAAAATCTTGGCATCGTTAATTTGTATCCTTCAAAGTTATAGTACTTCATAGTAGACAATGTTTTTAGTAAAAATACGTCCATCTTCTAATAAATCACCTTGACTTTCATTGTTTTCAATGTAAACTTTAATAGCCTGTGGATTTTTGCACCGTGACAACGCAACGTACAATTGACCATGTGCAAAAACTGGTTCTTCCAAGAAAATACCCACAGATTTGAAAGTTTGACCTTGTGATTTATTAATGGTCATGGCAAATGCCATAATAATGGGAAATTGTCTTCTTTGAAGTATAAAAGGGAGACTACTTTCACTTGGTGCTAAATCTATTCTTGGTATGAAAACTCTCTCTCCTTTATGGGTCCCAGTTAAAATTTCAGCATCTATAAAATGGTCCTTTAATTGTTGAACAATTAATCTTGTGCCATTGCATAGGCCTTTTTTGGGGTTCATATTTCGCAGTAACATGATAATTGCACCTTTCTTTAGCTGCAAAATATGTGGTGGCATTCCAGAAGGAGTTAAAGAGTTTATGAATTCAGTTGAAAAGTTAGCCTGACTTTCATTGTCATCAGCAAGTACAGAATCAGCACTGTGATAATTTCTTTGTGGTGCATAAATTTTTTTTAAGATTTTATTATTGAGGATTAATGCATCTTTATTTTTACACGTCAGTATGACTTGGTTGGCAAGCTCGGAATATTCTTCGTTATTTATGCTCCCTTCAAATATAGCCGATATAATATCTTGTTGACAAATCATATGAGGTGGGATCTCTACAGTGTCATCAGGTAAATGTAGTATTTTTTCTGTTCTCCCTTCTCCAATTTTAATAAGCCAATCATTGAAATCAGTTTGGCCTTCTGATCTCATATTTTGTTGCAGTTGAAGATGGGTAAAATGTTTCCATACTGTACTTGACTTTATACATGTTTCAATAATGTCAGTTCGATTTCCATGTACAACGACAGGTAATGTTTGTCTGAAATCGCCACCCAACAACATTACCTTTCCACCAAATGGAAAAGTATTCTCCATGACTTCACGAAGCAAACGGTCAATACATTGGAGAGCATAGCATGACATCATTGTGGCCTCATCTATTATAATTAATTTACATTTCTTCAATTTCTTTGCTTGTAAGGATGTCATGCGAATATCTGACACAGAATTTTCTAAAATAGGCACTGGCAGTTTAAATCCACTATGAACAGTTCTTCCACCTTCTAATAAAAGTGCAGCAATTCCAGTAGTGGCAAACACCATTGCTATTTTTCCTTGGGCTCGTACTGAACTCATTAATAAATTGTACAAATATGTTTTTCCTGATCCGCCAGGTCCATCAAGATAGAAATAACGCTCTGTCACCATGTCATCATCTATAGCATTTTTAATGGCATGAAATGCTTGCAATTGTAGTGTATTTAAAGTTGCAAGTCTTTCTTCTGTTCTTTCTGCTTGTAGTTGAATGTCATAGTCTTCAAAGTTAATGTCATCTATAAGACCTGGATCAGGCAAATTAAAACTTGCACAACTTAATCCATGAGTTAAAAAGACTTCTTGGATTTCCATTAACGCTTTTAAGTGTGCAATGGGTTCATTGTATCGTCGCATAAAGTCTTCAGCCATATTACTTTTAAAAGTCTCCCACAAAGCTAATGCATTTGGAGCATTTGAGAAGATACAAATAAAAGCAAATTGTTCTCTCATCTGTCGTGGCATTTGACATTGTGCTGCTTCTTCTAAACATCTTTCCCACTCTGTATCATCAGCGAGTAAGTTTCTATGTCTTGCAGCTAAATGGAAGGATTCATATACAATGTCATTAACAGTTCTTAAGTGTTCAAAACTTTGTGCTCCAGGAACATTTAAAAGTAATATCCGTAAGCAAAAACGTTCCACATCTCTTGGACTGACTGTGTAAATTCTTGGAATAATTTTATTGCCTCTGGTTTTTCTTGGTCTCCATAATCCATTCACAAAAACATAGTGATATGGAATTTCAATATATAAGTATTGTGTTGCTTCAGCATCAGTGGAATTTAATGCAAACCATGCAGTTAGTGTAGTGTGACGATCTTCACTTTGGGCCAATGCATTCATTTCATTTCCAGCATGGAAATAGACTAAATGTCGTTGTGGCAAATGTACTGCTAACCTATATACTGCATGTGATCTATCATGCATTTCAAATTTTAAAAGCCGCCACATAGCTTCTGGCGCACTGACATAGCGAGCATCTACATGAGATGCAAGTTCATCATGTACTAACTCACTACTTTCAGTGTTGTCTGCACTTTTGACGACTACAGTAGCTGCATCGTAACCTTTGTAAATATATTTGTAGACATATTTAATGGATTTGATGGAAGTGCAGGCTTCTACGTTGATGTGGGCGTTGTACTTCATGAGTAAATGTGGATTGTACGGTACTACATATCTATTGTCCACTTTTTTTCCACGAATAATGGCACTATCTCCTTCTCTTCTTTTATAAAGTGGATATCCATCACAATTGGCATAGGTTTTGTCTCTATAATCTTTTGGAAATTCTTTGGAACATTTATTATTTTCCATACATGGTGATTGTGGATTAAGGTCACCACAGGGTCCATGAATCATGCGATGAGTAACAATCTCATATAGTCTACCATATAGTTCTGGATCTGGTAGTTCAGCAACAATGACTGCATCCACTTTGTCTGAAGTATCTAATTTATCTTTTTCTTGAAGTATTATTAGAAGATGTGCATGTGGAAGGCCTCTTTTTTGAAATTCAATGGTATATACATAAGCAAGACATTTGCCAAATAACTGATTTATAGTGAAGTCACGTATTAATTCATTTAATTTAATCTTAAAAACTCTGGCTACTAAATCTGGTCGATCTGAAGCAGTTTGTCCAAGAAGTAGATTTAGTGTAATTTCTGGCCATTGTGGATTACATGTAAATGTCACAAATAGATCGGGTTTGCCAAATTTTGTCACAATAGCCATAGCATCATTGTATCTTTCTCTCATATTCCGAGGAGATCCTTGAAAGGAAGATGGTAAAATGATGGCTTTGCCAGCTGTCATGTCTCTGCTTGTAGCCACGACAGCAACATAGTCCATGAGTCCAGAATATTGTTCTACACGGAGTTTATCTTGTTGATATTTGATAAAGTTTAAATTATTTGCCTCAACTTGCAAATATGAATCAATAATCCATTGTTGTGTTAGTTTCCCACCACATAAAATTGGATTAAATACATTGCGAATGGCAATTTGAGCTACTTTAAATTCAAGCATAGAAACATTATTTCGGATTCTGGCTTTAGCATTTGGGTAACTGGGAAGAGTTAATTTTGGTTGCCAACCTGCTTCTCCGTGTGGGAAAAAGATGGGATATGTCATTGGATCTAAATTTGGACTTAAGATACTCATATTAATAAACGGTTGGTCCT